>JAQFVV010006404.1:600000-987482 GCA_028023455.1 Epiperipatus broadwayi
TGCAGGATTTATTTTTAGGTGATATTTGGTGGAATATTGCCCTAATAGGTGATGAAGCTGGGGAAGGTGCTTCACAGATGAGAGGATGATGGTTACATCATCTACATATAAAATGTGGTGAATCACCTTCCCCAGAGCTGGAACAAATACACCCGGTAGCCTTCTCTCTATTTGCTTTAAGAAGGGGTCAAGATATACGATGAAGCACATCTATTTTGATTGTGGATTTATTCCTTGGTATAAACCTCAGTATTTTTTGGAATATATATAAACAAAAAACATTCAAGAAATAACTTTTATTAGTCCAGAAGATTATCAAACATTATTTTTTTAAAAAAATGTTTGCATTAATTGCAGTCATAATCTTAAACTTTTTATCAACTTCATTATCCTTAATGTTATGCATTTCTTCCAGTCATTCATATATGTTTCAAAATGTCTAATAAAAGATAGATAAAATCTAAAGATTTATATCCCAAATTATTAATCATGTTTAACATCACTGGAATAGCATTTTACTCATTTTTAAATTTCACTTTTGAAATAATAAATCATTTAAATATCTCGATGAAAAAATGCGTTTTTTTAACAAGTCATTAGCTATATTACTTTGAATCATTATACTATCTGTATGGATTTAACTTTTTTTTTCTAGAAAAAAAATATAATAACTTGTAAATACTCTGATGTGTTCTTTATATATATATATATTAATTAAATAAATTCATTTTGTATACAAATCTTGATGGGAATTTTAATTTATTTTAAATTAAAAGTTTTATCATTTAGAGATTAAGCTCACAGGAAAAGTTATAAAATTATTCAAAAATGAATGTGAAAAACTTTCTTTTGAAAATGTTTACTAATTCAAAATATTTTTTGCTTCGAATTGAAATAAGAACATTAGTTTGCTACCATAAAAAGTTAGTTTTGATGATTATATGACATTAAATTTATTCGTTTTATTTTTTATCACACATTAATCAATTTCATATTGATAAATGAAAAAAATTTCGATGAATTTTTTTTAAGTAACATTTTTTTATATATAAAAAATTACCTATCATATTTTTACTTTTAGAAACCAGATTGTATGACTTTAATGCAAATTCTCATAAATGGGGATATAAATCTAAATCCATCATACTTTTTTATATAGATCAGTCTCATTTCCTTTTTCTCTTCATAACTTCTTCCAGAGAAGTTTGTTTATTTTTGATATTTTAATACAAATGTTTTTAAATTAATTTCAAAAAGCATTGAATTATAACTGCTAGTTTTATTCTTGATACATTTCTTCTCTCTGACAGTTTAAAATATTTCCAAAATTTTTCTAGTTATTCATATTAAAAAAATTATAATTATATTTGGAATAAGTGTTCATAGCTCAAGTTACATATTATTGAAATTAGTTAAATAATTAATATATTTCCACTGAAGCTAGTGAAAATATTAACAAATCATGTACAAAGAGATTTTAAAATAATGATTCTTTCTCTAGATTTTGGAAAGCATGTGAAGTTTAGAAATTCTAATGTTAATACCAGATTATAATTTTAGAATGCTGTCAAATAATTTAATTATTTTTTTGAAAATTCTTAATTTTTTTAATAATTTCAAGTTCTGGATAGACTTAACTCCATACTATATGAAAGATATATAGATGCACTATCCATGCACAATGTACCATTTTTTATCAAAATAGTGAGAAATCATTATTAAAATAAATTTTAAAAAAATATTAAAAATTACAAAATATTTTATTTATACAGTTCAAAGAGCCTTCTGTTTATTTTTGACAAATTCCAAAAACTAGTATGAAGATTAATTCCAATAAGAATAATATTATATGTGTTTAATTAATATTTTCGTATTGCACATATACTTATTTTCTTTTTTAAAAAAATTAATTAAATTAACAAAATATATTGGGTTTTAAGAAATAAAAATAATTATAAATTTAAAAAAAAAACAAAATTAATATTTATTTCCACTTTTTCCATTAAATTAAAAATAATTAAATATCATCTTACTTTTCTTTCCTGTTAGTAACTTATCTTCAAATTTAAAAGACCCTATATTTTTTAGAAAAATAAAGGTTGACTCTTTTTTTTGTTAATTTCCAAATAACTGGTGATGAAAATTTGTCAATATTTTTCAAAAATTTTACATTTATACATTAAAAACTTATGTCTTTGCATATTAGCTGATCTTTTAAAGCTTTAAATCTTTAAAAAGTGATTAATTAATTGTTTATTTTATAATTGATATTGCATTTAGATAAACTAGCTTTATTATCACTCATATCTATCTGATTTCCCAAGTTTTTCTTCAAATTTGCTTCCATGTTTTCGAATTTTTGGCTCATTCATGCTTCCATTCCCATGATCATTTGGATCAACTGAGCCATATTCATTTCAATCCTTTGAGTTGTGTCACTTTAGTTTCAGGTGCTTCTTGAGCTTGCAATGAAGTGTAGTCATATATTTTAAATAGTCACTGAGTATTTTTTTAGATAAGTTCTAAATGAAGCTACATATATAGTATTGTATTTTTTAATAGTAGATAATATCTAAATATTTAGTTTGTCTTTGATAATTTCTGATTTTATAATTAAATTGTAATTATGCCATTTTTAAAGTTATCACGATAAAAATGTACTAATATAATTGTAATTATAAAATGCACATTTAAATATAAATAATATATTCAAGATATATATCAAAACATGTTTAAATATATTTAACAAAGTTGATTAATTATAAAACCACACCCAAGTATGTAAATGAATAAACAGATATCATTCATATCATTATATAGAGAAAGCCAATAACTATTCTAACACTACATAGTACTTTCTCTATAATAGGAATATCATCAAGTGAACAATAAATATGAATATCACACATTTCTAATTTAAATATTAAATATCATCATTTTAATGTATGGAAAGAACTGAGATTCATTTCCTTAATTATCTGATGTGATTCCTGTTCTGTGATAAAATATTATTTAGTGACAAAATAGTTGGTTTTATTTGTTTAATACTGAGATGTGGTTTTCTTAATAAATATTGTTAATATATCTGTAATCTATCACTTATTTTCATATCCTCAATTTTCACATCAGTGGTTTTAGTTACTTATAATTAAAAAAAAAATATTGAATAAAAATTAAAAAAATTAAAAATTAAAAAAAAAAGATTTTAAAATTGCATGTCACTATAATCACAAAATATTATATGTGATCTTTTATCTCCTTATAAAACTTTTGCTTTTTATAAGCATCAAAACTGTGCTAAAAATTTAAATAAAATATTACTTTTTTGCTTATAGTTTTCTTTATGTACAAAAAATAATATTTGTTTTTATACTGTATGAATGAAATATTGATTAGTTTATATATATCCTAAGGGTTCTAGTTTAAGCAAAGAAATTTAAAATCAAATAAATTCTGAATTTAAAATAAGCAATTTTTTAATTTCAAACTTTAAAATTAGAAGACTTTCTTCTTCAATAATTTTAGTCAAATTAATTAAACGCTGAACATGAAGTAAAGAGATAGGACATTGCACATAGGTTTATTAATTTGTTGGTATTTATTGAATATGATTTTTTGTTTTGTTTTTAAATATATGTGTGCATACATGCTTGACACACATGTATGTATGTATTATCACATTTTACATAGTTCATTATTATCCTCAGCTTTAATATTTATTACAAGACTTGGAATCAAATTTCTTAAAAATGAGGGGTTCTATACATCTAATATGAAAATCATTTTAAAATTATTTATACAATTTTTGAGAGATCGGCATTGTGGAAAAAACAACTTATTATTGAATCTTTTATTCAGTTTATAATGGTTTTATTCATGAACCAATAAATCTTTATATATTTCATTATTATATAATTATTCAATTGTGATCATGAAACATTATGTTCAATGCAGATTTGAAGAATGAAGACCTCTAAATACTTTATATAAGGGTTTATTTTTTACCTGGTATAAAAATTATACAAATGATGCTTTAAATTTTCAACAGTACTTTTTTTAATGTCTTTAACAATTATTACTTTGTAATTTGAAGTAAATTTTTTTTTAAAGTAGTTTCACATACAACTATTTTTTTTTAGCTAGACGATAATTAAAATCTCTTACTATCCAGAAATTACTGCCTATATTATCTCTTTTCTTTTGTGTTCCTCTGTGATTGCTTAAGACTTTTTATTTTATTTATTTTTTAATTTGACTCCAACTGATTCATATTTCTTTTCAGATCCTTTCCAATTCGAAATAACTATTAATCAACAGAAATGTTTTATATGTGTAAAATATTCTACTACTGATTGTTATTTTACTAGGATTGGCAATAGAGATATATTCTTAAGAATATTTAAAATTCTTAAATAGTTTAGTAATTTAAAAAAAATTATATTTAGAATAAATAATTTTTAGGGGTTTTTTTTTCATTTTGTTTAACAATAAAAGATTAAATTCTCATTATTTTAAAAGTGAATGTTACTACAGAAATCTTCTCCATTTAATATTGATTAATTTTGAAATGTGGATACCTATTTAGTATTTTTGCAGTCACAAACATTTCCTCTATAAATCAACCATTTGTTGACGTTCAACTAATTGGTCTTTTTAAAACAAAATAATTACTAAGGTTGCTATTAAATATTAAAATACACATTTAGTATTGTTTAATATTTGAAATATGATTTTTTTTTACAATTAATTGTTAAAAGAACAACAGACAAATCAAAAAATGTATCAAAACCAAAATACAATATTAATACATTTTTATTACAATAAAATATCTCTATTGTACTTTATAATCATTTTCAATTAGAAAATAAAAAATTCTTTTATATAATGACATTTTATATGTTTATTATTGTGTTTGATTATTTTATATAAAATGGATTCACAATGTATGTTATATTTTGATTCAAGTCTCATTTGTCTATATCATATACAGCAGATGTTTAATTTAAATACTTGGTTACAATGCAATATATATTATTTTCTTTGCTGTAAGTGTACATTACTTTTCAACATGCACATATACACTGTAATGATATGCATTTGTGAGATGTACAAGAATCCATGTATTTTGTTTATAATAAATTATATCATGGTAGAATGATTTAAACTATTTGCCTTATTTTTTATATATTGTTGTATTAAATATCTGGAAAAATTCAATATTTTATGTTAATAAATTTGTGGCACTTTGAATTTTTCTCCTTTCATCTGTTATATTACACAACACAAATCAATGAGAGAATTTAAATTTTGGATATATATTACTAATAAATTTTAACAATGGAATAATTAAACTGTAATTATCTATTGTTTGAACAATGGCATGCTTTCTTTATATATTGAAAATTGTGCAAAAATATTTAGCCAGGAAGTATCAACAAAGAAAGATAAACCAGATTTTAAAAGAAAACAATTTATTTAACATTTTATAAATATATAATAATAAATACACATAATGTCATTGATCTTTATTAAATGTAGATTATAAAAACTACAAATTATTAATGGATTTAAATATCTATATTCTGATATTGCACAATATATATGACCAACTGAAACACACAGGCTTATTATATACCTGTGTTTATATATGTAATATATAGGGTATATGTGCACAGACTTTCACATGACCCACCACTCTCCACACTATCTCATAACACTGATACACTTGACCACATATATGTTGAAAAGATAAATAATTACCAATATACGTATCAGTGTTATGAGATAGTGTGGAGAGTGGTGGGTCATGTGAAAGTCTGTGCTCATATACCCTATATATTAAATATATATGACTGTATAATATGTACTTGCTTCAATAAAGATATTCTGTATCAAAAGTCTAGCTCAGCCAAAAAGCAAAAATTGTTAAGATTTATTACCATAATATGAGCATTGTCTATATATTGTTGTAGAATATATTCTTACATATAATTTATTATTTCTTACTGTATATACAAATAAACTTTAAATAATATTATTTAATATAGTTTAGCTGTCTTTATTATTGATTCATTATTCAACTATTCATTTTCTTTCAACATCTACTGCTAATAATAAAAATAGAAAGATCATTTAACATTATCCATTGATAAAGCATCACCAGTGTACCCACATATATAATATTGTTAAATTTTGTTGCATGCTTTTATTAAATATGTATACTAAATTCATATTTCATATTATCATCAGACATGAATCTAAATTTTATTTAAATATTGGATAATTTTTTATAAGGTATTTGCCCTGAATAAATCCATCAATCATGCTCAATAAAAAATAAATATATATATATTGTTTCATAGTTTATTACTTAAATAAATAGCACATAAATATTTTACTACCAATATTTTAATTTTAATAAATTACCAGAGGGTACTAATGTTTAGAAGAGTATAATTTCAATAACCATATGCAACTAAATATATCTTTTTATAAGGGTATTAACATTTGATATTCCTTGCAAATAACTCCATTATTCATAAACAAAAGAAAATTATTATTACATATAGTTAGACAATAGCTATATAATTTCAATTCTGTATTATTGGCATATTTACTCAACAATAAAACATATATAACACTCTATGAGTTTTCTCCCTTCATATTTAATTTTAAGTAGTCATATATAGAAAAGAACTTATTATTAGCATTTATGCTTCAGGTAAAGTAATCTTTTATCCATAATAAAAACATATTTATCAAAAAAATAAATGATATATTAGACGTGGCATTTAAGATAATGATAAAATAATTAACTATCTTCTCTCCTGATATAATTCATTAATAGGTAATAAATAAGTTAATTCATTAACAATGTGAGGTTGGTACTCATAATCATCTAAAATATTTCCAATATTATAATTATAAATTCATTACCTTCTCATTCAAATTTATAGATTGTTATGTGATTTAATATATTAATATTTTAAATTATTTATAAGAATATTTTATTATGGAACAATGGTTGCCAACCTTTCAGACCTCATGCACTACAAAATTCATAATTTTAAACCCATGGACAATTAATATGATTTTTTAAAAAAGATAAATACATTTTTCAAACAATTTCCATTTTAATAGTATGCAATGCACCTATTTAATATAACAAAATTATAAATGCTTATTTAATCATAACAAAATCTTTAAAAGTTTCTTGATTGTAACAAAATTATTATAGTTTAATTATTAGAAAATAATTAAAGCTTATTTAAGTAGTACACATTTTTAGTGTGATATTTGTTCTTGGTTGTTTAAAATAAGTTTATGGATTTTTGTTTTCACTGATGTTACTGCAAGATGAAGAGCCTATTCATTTCAAGCTGAGACCAGTATCTAGTTTTAATTGATGTGACAGATGAAAATGTCTTTTCATACAAATATGTTGTTGCCAAATTTTCATTGCTTTTTCACTCACCAATGGGTACTCACTTTTTATGGAGAGCCGAAATTGAGGACTTTATAAGGATCTCTGGAATTTAGCTTTGGGATTGTTGTCAAATGCTTAAATTGCTATTTTTATTTTTTTCTATAAATAGATCTACTATTCACATATTGCCATGTCTGGGAACTTGTTAACCTGGGTAATAATGACCAAAATATTCTGTGAGTGACTGTAAGTGCTGGTGAACAATGGTTATCATCTGCCAGTTGACATCCTTCTCTTTCATATATACATCAAAATTTGAAAACATTTGCAGATTTTCATCCAACTGTGTTTGCCACAGTAATATTTTTTTGAAAAGTATCCATTTTACTTCATAATGTGAACATGTCTTTAAGTTGTTCTTGCAAGGATATGTTTAGTTCATTTAACAGTGAAAAATATCTGCCAGGTATGCAAGTTTGGCTACCCACTCATTGTTGGACAAGAGTTCTTGAAATTTCAAATTATTTTGCTGCTGGGAAAAATGTTGACTTCACACAGGGCAAACAGTCAGGTTAGTTTTTTTGCCATTTGATAGCCATCTCATCTCAGCTTAAAACTAGAAGATGAGTATACTTGGAACCCATTTCTTCACAAAGTGCCTGAAATATTCAAGAATTTAGCACCTCATGTAGACAAAGTGTCTGGATGACTAACATTTTTATCTTTGCAACAATTTCTGAAAGATGTCCAGTCATGTTTGTAATCCTATCTGTACATATTCTAATATATTTTATCCATTCAATTCAATGCTCTAGGAAATAAGTATTAAGTACTTCAAAAACTTCAGAACTGGTTGTTTTATCTGGCAAGATGAGTGAACACAATAACTCTTCTTCATACTCAACTCTTATAAAACAAAGGAGAAGTGCCTTGTTACTTAGGTCTGTTCATTTATCAAAATGAATTGGAATAAAATGATGAATTTTTCACCATGTTTATAATTTGATTTTCAATACCTTCAACCATGTCTTCAATTTTTCCCTTGATAGTATTAATAGACATATGAATTACTTTCAGTTTCTGGACAGCCTGCTTTCCCAAACCTCTTCACAGGCTTGTAACATGCAAGGCTTAATTAATTCTTCTCCAATTATATATGACTATTTTTTATGATATGAATTGCTATCAGATAAGAAGACTTTAATGAAGATTTATCTTCAATAGTCATTTTTGTTAAAACAAATACTTGCTTTTGCATATTTTCACACCTTCTTTGAAAATATTCAAATGGTTTCTTAGCTAAATCTGAGAGTTTTGATTGCAAATGTCTTCTGAGTTTCAAAGGTTTCATTGTGTCATTGGATAAACTTTCAGATCACACAACACAAAGTGGACATGGATCCAGCTCACTACCAGATTCTTGAATCAAATTTCAAGTAATTCGAATTATATTTTCTTAATACTTTAAGTTTTTTCTTGTCTCTGCCTCCAATTCAAATGTTCTTCTTAATGGTGCCTGCTAAGGAATGTGGATGCTCTGATTCAGTAATCATCTCATGTTTAAGTGAAGTACACATATTATTATTACTATTATAACTAGTTACATTATCCTTTGTATTATTAAAAAAATGCAAAGTATTCATTTGCCTTTTTTTACTCATCATGTTTTTTTCATTTGAATCTACAACCAAACAAAAAATGATAGTTATCAAAGCCAATAACAATTTTAAAAAATACATAAAAAGAGCATCTGGGAAATAAACAAATAAAACAATTGAATGAGAGTTGGTATTAGCAAGGCAAGATGAGTAATGTAATGGTCACAACAATACTAAAGCCATTTAAGTATTATTGTGCCTTTCTTGTTTCTCCCTCTCCAATACATTTCATGAATTTAGTGCAATATAAAGGTGAAAATTGTCATTCAGAGTATAAAAATTTATTAGAATGTAAGTTTTGTTTTATTATTAATAAACATTAAAAATGCAAATAATGACTAGATTTTTTTGAAGACCAACAAAATTTTCTTATGGGTCACTAGTAGTTCATGGACCCCTTTTGTGGAATTTTTACTTTGTGTTTATTGGTTAAATTGAATGTTAATTATTTACAACTAACAAAATCAAAATACTTCACAATCTGAATAAATAGAAATAATTTTGAATTAGATTTAATTTTATGGCCACAAAATAGATTTTATCTGCAATTTTAATGAAGCCTTTTGTTTTAAATGTTGGCAACAAGAAATTGATAATTAATCAAATCTATCTGCTATTATATGCAAAATGGTGTTTTATAATCAATTAAATAAAAAAAAGTATTATTAAAATAATATAACAAACCATAACAACAAAAATTGTTTTTAAAATGAAAAATCTTTGTAATTCCTTAATGCCCTTATAACTGTTTATGGATTCTTTCTTTGACACTGAGACAGTAGTATGATTAGGTGATCAATCTACTTAGAAGACTGTCTTTGGTTTTAAATCTACATTGATTATTATTTACATTTTTTTTTAAATATTACTGCTATATTATTAAAAGTCAACTTACTTGATTTCATTATGATGGCTCTGTCATTCATTTTTATGAGCAGAAAATATATCAGATTGATCTAATGAAAAATATTTTTGCAGTGTAATTTTTACTATGCTAAAAGCACATATAAATATTATTCATTAACTGGATAACCTTTAGCCTAATAAATGACTAATAAAAATTATTAAGATTTCAGATTGATGATTATGTATAGGATTTCAGTTAGTTCAATCCTGATACATACTTTCTTTGAAGATCCAAAGATTGCTGTTTTTCTGTAGAAAATACTAATAGATAGGAGATCCAATTTTGATCCTAGTTTTCTTCTAGAATATTGATTTTTTTAGACTTTGTTGGTATATAACTTCATGAAGAAAAAATAGTTTTAATTACATTATATCGTTAGTGAGGATTGAAAAGATTTCTGGTTTTTTTCAATATTTTATTTTTTTATCAAAATTATAAATGAGATAATAAAAGTTAACTATACTTTTAATAAATCATTTTAAGTTTTATTAAAAGTATAGTTAACTTTTATTATCTCATTTATAATTTTGTATCAGGTTTGAATAAAAAAAATCATTGCCGTCTCATCAATCCTCACTAACGATATAATGTAATTAAAACTAATTTTTCTTTCAACATTTTTTTATATTATATTGATAGTATCTCATATAAGGCGTTGCTATATTATTCTTTATTTTAATAAATATATATTTTTGTATTTATATAATATTTAGGATTATTAAATGTTATATATAAAAATGAATTATTTACTTTTATTTTTTATATAAAAATTTCCTTGGAATCAATCCGTACACATACATTTATTCTATACTGATCTGTTTATAAGACAAATTATTTTGGACATGAGCTTCTACTTTATTTAAACTATATGCCTTTCTTAACAACTTAATTTATGCAAAATTTATAAATCTGTTATGATAAACTTTATGATTTTTTAATTTATATATATAAAATTTATGTTATCTATTACTTTTCATGAATAAAGATTCTATATAGAAATCTGTTTTAATATATATATATATGTTGTAACCTTTGGCTTTGGCCAAAGCTAGCTGAATTCGTGGCAGATGCAGTTTGCAATAAAGAAAAACATTTTCTCACAGAAGAAATCTAATCAATTAAAGAATTCACAAATAACAATAGTTTAGACCAATCAGAGGCACTAGAAAGCTTGTGATAGACATATAATGTATAAAGAAATCATGGCTGTAGAGTATTTAAAGAAAAATTACTATATAAGTTGAGTTCAGATGTATAAAGGCAATCTAACGTCTAAGACACAGTAAGTTTAAATTTGCCTTAATTGTTGAGATTGAATGTAGTTTCTGAAAAGTAGAAGGAGGCTAAGTGTTAAGATCGATAAGTAATATTTATTTAGTAAAATAATGTAGATAATTGAAAGAGATCGATGTCAGTTTATATCGTAAATTTTAGCTTGCTAATAGTCATATACAATTCAGTAATCAATTTATATGATTAAATCTGTAAAATTTAATATTGTTTAATAAGTCTAGTGCTAGCTGTAATTCCGATAGTTAGCTCAAAAGACTATTAGTATGTGAGCAAGTGTGCGTGGTGGTATAAATGAAATTTTATTTATTGGGACAATTATAAATTTTCTTGGCTCATGTAAGGGATCATTCAAAAGCAAATTGAAAGGACTACAATTTTCATTAATTTCAAATAAATACCGGATAACATTCAGTCATAAAACTTTTAAGTGAAATTAAACCCATTATTCTAAATTATAAAAATCCATTTCAGTTTGCTATACTTGTATCTTGATTTTTTTTATACAATTTAAAACCAGAAAATTCTCAAGTAAACCATGTGATCATTTAGTAGTGTGAATAATTAATATCAAAATTGAGTGTAAAAACCAATCAAAATTTAATACCAAGGGTGAATGGTCAAAAAGGTGGGTTTGAAAATGAGTGACAACTGAAGATTATAAAAGGGCCACACACAATTTGAGAGGGGTTCTGTCTTGTTCTGCTGTTCTGTTATTATATTCTATTATTTTTTTGTTCTGGTGGTTCTTGGTATTCTTTGGCTTGTTTCTAGCTTCTGATCTAATATTTTGTCAAAACTGGCAGTAAAAGTAAAATTGTGCTAAGTTTTATAAGCATGTCAACATAAATCTCTAAATCAGATACGTGTTTCATTCCAGAAATCAATCATGAATCAGATAGCAAGGATGGTAAATTTCTTTACGATTGTCAATGGATGGTGCATCTGAAATGGACTCCCCAATCTTCCCAACATGTAATATCACAGGTATTAACTTTCTTCAATATTTATTTTGTTAGAACTGTTATGTTATGTAAAATATTCGAATGGCTTTATTTAAGAAAGCAAAGGAAAAGCCTTAAATGTGAACATTATCTGTAATTTTGTATTTTTGTTAAAACTATTTCAGAGTGTGGACCAAGCTTTCCACATTTTCATTTTCTATCATGAAGGAAAGACTGTTTCTGGTATGAAAGAAATTTTAAAATTTTCCCAAATAACAGTTGTTTAATTGGAAAAAAAGGAAAATTAAATAAATGAGAGTTGTAAATGAAATTGTAAAATTTATGATAGTAATAAATGTTAAGCTGGATATATCTAAAGTAAAATTGTTAAACTCACAATACCATGGAATGACTGAGTTCCTAGAAATGCTGTTAAACTTGAGTAATTTTGATAAGCAACTTTAGATTCAGTGATTTTGTTTTTAATATTGAATGTTTCACAAAGAAAATATGTATAAACTACTGAGGACCGTAAGAAATAGTGCAGTTGCTTCATAAAAATATGAGCTTTTTAAATTTAAAAATGCTACTAAACAAGTGTGCAATTTTGGATAATCTTGAATCAAGGAATTATGGCCATTTGTGTTTAGATAGTGTCATGTGTATACAATTAACTTTAAGTGATTGTAAGAAGTATGATGATCCTGATAAATTATCACAGTGAATGGAAAGGTTATAAGCGATGGACTGTGTTAAAAACTTTTAAGTATAATTTTTCTTTTTATTTTATTATTCATTGATTTATTATGTGTATTGAAAGCCTATTTTATTATTCATTGATTTATTATGTGTATTGAAATCCTAACTAAATATAGCCAGAATTAAATTTAGATTAAAGTAGGGTAAAATATGTCTTCTTCTTTATATATCATTATAATTTAATTTTGATGTGACCATAATATGAATAACTTGTCTGTGTGAAAGTTTGAAATGTTTACATGAGAGGTTCATGGATATATAATTTTTTTTATGCTTACCAGTAAATATTAATATTATTTATGCTTTATTTTATTACTTATGTAGTTTAAGATTTTGATATTGTTATGTCCCGGATGATGAGAAATTTAAGTATAATTGTTATATGTTGAAAAGTGATGCACATTTTTTATATTATAATTATTTAAGTCTTAGATAATTTTTTTTATTATTATTCCTGTCATATTTTACTATTACTGCATTATCAGTTTTATACATCAATATAGTATTTAGTGAGAGTTCAAAGCCTGTTCTCTCAAGATTAAATGATGTTTGTGAATGACCATGTTTGTTCAAGATATATCAAGATTAAGTGATGTTTGTGAATGACCATGTTTGTTCAAGGTATACTAAGTTACCAGTGCCCTAAGGGTTGAGGTTGAGCATAGTTTTCTCATGATTATAAGTATTAAGTATTTTAATAATGTAGTAGGAGATCGAGAATGTATGCCCAGCTCCATTGTTAATATACTCCGTAAGAGATATATTCTAGGTTATAGTTGTGGTTATTGATGCACACCCATATTTATATGTGTAGTAACTGAGCCTTAACATATCTTATAGCCCTCAGAGTAGGAGTGCCCTGAGTTCATGCCATCACAGGTATATTGTTTTGTGGTTTTATTTTCCTTACGGATATATATTTTGTTGCCATATCTTTGTAATAATTTGTTAATTTAATGGTTAATTTGTACTGAAGTGTATTACCTACTTTAGGAAATCTCTAAATATAAATTGAGAATTGATGTATAATGCCTTGGCAGAGCTTTGCTCACCATCATTTATAAAACTGATAAGCATTCAAAATTTAAAGTTAATGTTGAAAGCCTAAATAAGCAGTCCATATCATAATCAGCTCTTAACAGATACAAGTCATTGCTGGAATGGTAAGATTAATGGTTTATTACTCATGTGTATATATATATATCTTATAGCTCTAAAAAAGGTTTAATAAAATAAGCATTGTTAACAGTAATAAAGTAAGATAGATTTGTTTAATTTTTTATGTATATATTTATTGTGTGTGTATTCACTCATTCATATTTATTCAAAAGTAATAAAAATAATAACTTACTATACTATATCTGTAATTTTTTAAAAACAAAATGGACAATGAAGTATCAGACTATTCTTATAAACTAAACTTTCTGAAACAATACAACAATGTCTATCTGAAATATTTTACTGGTTCCTATCTTTTGTTTATAAATTTAATGCCTTAATAAAAAAATTTCAGAATAGTAAACAACTATGGTAGGAATATGCTTTTTTTATATATTATTTCTCTAATAGATTATTAATTATTTCTCACTTCTAAGCATATTTTTGGTTTATTTCACTACAAAATAACACTTGTTTAATCATTTATTAAGCAAAATATGGGTTCTTTTAAATTACTTTTAGAAAATATTTTATTAAGTAAAATATTGTACTATATTTTTGGAAAAAAAGTAAAGAAAAAATTGTGTTCTACATTTATTTAATACGAAAAAGATGTAGCTGTAAATGAAATCATGTCAGAATTAGTGAGTGCATTGCAAGAAGCCTTTTCTCATAGCATTGTGATAAATACAAAATATAAATTTATGAATTTTAACATTTTTTGCTCATTTAATGTTTTTTTGATAGTATATAATTGAAATAATACACAGCTTTATTGTATTCACCCATAATTTGGATGCTGAAATGTAACATAGATTCCAGTGTGCATCTGCTGCATTTAATAAGTGAAAATATGGAACATTTCTTTATTATTATTAGTTGATAGAGAGCTCTTGTTGTGTCAAATTTATTATATCAAAATGAGATACTGATGTAAAAGCAGTGGAAAAATTTTAGTTGAACATTCTCCATAGGATTTTAAAACTACATCAGCAAAATTGAAGAACCAATATGTTGTTCAGCTTGATATGTATGGTAATATTAAACCTATTATTGTAAAGATATATTTTTATTGGATTGGGCATATGAAGCAAATGAATGGTAACAGACTTTCTACAAAGGGAAGAAGCTAACTCCAGTAAAACATAAACATTATATTAATGACAATGGTTTTTCAATCAAATTACTAGATTAAATTTTATAAAAAAATCTAGTGGTTGAATGAACCATCAAGAATCTCCATGTATTTTATTTTAAAAACTGTGAATCAAATGAATAGATGTGTCAGTGTAAAAATTGCAGAACAAAAACAAATATGTTCAGTTAAAAGTGAACTATTTTTGTTTTCAAATTTTTAGATAATGGCCATATCCCTAATTGTAGTGGTATCAAAATATTAGTAAAATTAGAAAAATATGAATTACATATTATGAAACAGTTTGTGAAAAATTAAAAAAGTTCAAATATTTTAAGCAAAAATGAAGGAATGAAATGTATTGCTTCATTATGCAGATTCCTTTTTTAATTCTCTTCTCTAATTTCTAGAAATAATTTTATTTGATTAATTAATAATAATAAAAAATATTGGGAAGCAATTTTCATATTTCTTGTTAATTGTCTTCATTTATGATTAATCACAATTATGATAATAAAAGAGCTATTTTAATTTGTTCTTTTAACAATCAAATATATGTATGCATATGTATATAAACATTAAATATCAGGAACACATTTTTGAACCTGAATTTAGTGCACCTGGATTAGATGCACTAACCTTCACTGATAGAGGTTATAAGCTATAACTAGTCAGGAAAGAAGGATAGGGTAACATTGGATAAGAATGTAATAAGTACCACTATTTAATTTCTAATGAATACTCAAGTCTACAATAGATAACAACACTAAAGAAAAATAAATGTTTGCTCCTAAAAAGCATTGTATAATTTGCGTTCATATGCTTTTTTTCTTTTACATTATACATCTATATTGTAACTGTCAGAATTGCACAAGTGACAAGCATATCACATGAGGGCAATCCACATGTGCATTCCACATTCTGACATCACAGAATACAACCTTTTTTATAGCCCACCAAAATCATGAAGAAAACAAAAGACTCTTAACTATTTACCTAAGTTATTGATTGCAAATAAAGATTATAACCTGCAAAAAATAATGAGACAACACTATTTATTCAAATATATACAACACAAACATACACTGGTGTGGCTTTAGTTAATTTGTTCATAAATTAACTTAAGATAAATAAACCTTTCCAAATTTTCTTAGATTAATTTACTTTTAATTATGCACAGATATAGTATAAAGTGATATAAAGGTCTAAAATAATTGATACAACTTTAAAATACTATACTATTAATGTTGAATTGTTTGAATAGATTCCCATCTACTGCAGAGACACCTAACTGCTATTAACTCTCATATGCACTATACATAGGCTAGCTAAGCCTATTTAATTATAATAATATAGTCTTATATACTAAGAATGATCTTACTATTTGACTGTTGTGATCAATTACAGGTTATGATATTAGTATACAATAAATAATAAAATATAATTGTAAAATACAGGAATTCACATCTGTAATACCATATTTATATAAGAATGCATACATGGAAAGATTATATGCCTATGGTAGGAATTAAACTTCTACAGTGTATATAACATACTGTCACCAACAGTGGCATATGTATCCCTGCACAACATGTATGAAAGTAAAATGAATAGCATCTGGTAGGAATTGATCATCTACCATACATCACTGTTTAAATAAAATAATGATTGAAAGGGATCAGCAATCAGAAATGATATTACAATCATCTAATACTAATGCATTCTATAAGAATGAAAATCAGATGTAATTCATAACCAAAATTGATGGATACTATCCATTCATTTTTATCAATACTAATAATTCAATTCCAAGACTAGTTAGCTAAAACTGATATCTACTCAATAGAACTCTAATTTAGCTTGTCTATGCAGTATGATTGCCCTCTACTTATAATTTAATAAATTTACTGCTTTAACCTGTTATTTATCTTTCAAATAAAACGGAACTAATAATTTAACTAATGTATACCTTTAAATAGCATGGAAAGAGATTGCAATTACATGATAATTGCCTTTTTATAAACTAATTTATTACCATTAGTGCCAACTAAATTACGATGTGATATTTAAATAGAACAAACTACAATCTCTTGCCATACCTGCTCATAAACAGATTAAGTAAATAACTATTCATTAACATATTTCATTAGCTATGAGACAGTAATTAACTAAAGATTAATTTAAAGTTTATACTTATTCTTTCAAAAGTTCTGATTCAGTATTTAAGAATTGGTGGAGTTGATTCTTAAAGTCATATTTATGATAGATGAAGGTTTAAATCACTATTTCACATTCATTTTGAATGTACAGGTAGCAATTAAGTTATGATTTGGTGGATGGTTCTACCTGGATCCCTAAATATTATTTTTTTCCTCTTTTAAGGTGAATACATAGTTATTACACATTCTGATAGTTTCTTCTGTTGTTGACAGCTTCTTTGACATGACTCAGTGATGGATTTTTGACTTGCCCTCTGACAGTTTGGCAGAGTGAAGTAAATAATGGGTTTTCTATTCTTGCATGGCAGACTTTCTGGAACAAGAAGATACAAATTATTTAAAGAATAATAATAGTGGCAGAATTAATAATTGATGAATAATGGCAGAAAGATAAAAAACCAAGGATAGAATAATAATAATGAACACATAATAAAAATCACCATAATTTCCAGCACTAATTATATGATTTTTAGCTATCTTATCAATAAAATTTGGATTGACCTCTTGCAGTTTGGATCCTCTGATCTATTTGCCATAAATGATTCTATTTTCACTGGGTCTGAGATTATTTGTCCAATACCTATTTGCATGCTCTTATTTTTGAGTGGGAATAACCGTCTTTTTAATTAAATTATTTTAATTGCTTCTCCTAAAATTCAATCTAGCAATCTGTTTACAAGCATTTTAATTATTTTTTTCTAGAGTAACATTTTCATCTTTCTTTATTGTTGAAAGGAAAACATCTTTTTCTTTTAAACTACTTTTAAGTTAAATTTAGAATTTATTATCTTTTTAAATTTTAAAAGATATTTTGCATTTAACACAAAATAACTTTAAAATTAATTATACTGTATACATTTATCTGTAGATTTATAATATTTAATTTTTATTTATAAAAATTTATTAAAACTTCTACTTTTACATTTTGTTCATACTTTTTAATATGCGAACATGTAGTGTATATATGTGCTAATATATATAGCTTCAATATATCATGCGATAAAACAATTGCAAATTTTTCACTAAAATGTTTTATTGTTTTATGTTATACTTTAGTATTTTAATTTATATAAAACTCTTATCCATTATGCCATATATGGTTTGGTATAGTGATAAAGCAACAGATTTTGGAATTCAAGTTCCATAGATCAAGTCCATCACTGTTATTTCTGGTGTTTGAACTTATTTATTGTAGAGATGCTGTTTTCCACTATTTCCCTAAATATTCCAATTTTATGAATACATATTGTTAAAATGAAACTATAAAGCATGATTATTTGTTAAAAATTTACAAATTTTAACTTAATACATATTACTTATGTAAGTATATAGATTAAACTTTTAATAACTCATTTTCTTCAGATTTTATACCAAATAATTACACATTACTCAATAAAATATCTTTTATAAAAGCTTAAATGAAAACTTAAATTTTAAACAAGTAAAAATAATTTTTATTCAACATCTGTTTTTAATAATGATAAATAAAATTCAAAGAGATTAAAGCTGAAAGAATAACTGGGGTGATGAAAACCATCATCATAATAATAAATATCAATTTTGAATCCCCTAAAAGATCAAAAAGATGATAGGTATTTTAGAAAAAATGCCATATAAATAATCATTAGAAACAATACTGACTAGATGGCACTTAATAATAATAAAAATATCAGTATTGTAATAGTAATAGTATCAGAGTATTATGAATAATTTATTTTAATTAATTAATTATACAAATATGTCAAAATACAAAAGTCATTTCTAAATAATAACAGACTTGTGCATATATAATTATACATATTAGATATAAAATTATACACATTAATTTCAAAAATAAAAAAAATAGATGCATATTATCTAGTGAAAAACATACAGCATAACAATTTGCAAATATCATAATTATAAAAACTAGCAGAAGACAATACATAATAATAATAATAATAATAATAATAATCATAGATATCATGCACTAAAGTTAATCTAAGTACTGTATATCAAAACTAATTAGTATAACTGTGCAAGGTACATAATGAGAACAGAATCTAAACAGTATAACTATATGGAAAGTTTTGCTTTGTTTTGAATTGTTTAATAACAAATGTGCTAGTATGAGATAGTGATCATGTGATGTTTAGTGGTTTAACACCAATTCTGCCTAATAGGATAGTGGTGGCTATGGTTGTAAAAGAGCCAAAGACACCAAAATATATGGGTGCTAATTGAATTCAGACCCATATGCCTATATAAGCTATTGAGCTTGGATTGAAAATAGTAATTGTGTTTTCAATTTCATTCTCATAGTTTTGTAGTTAAATAGAGTTAAAAGGTGGGTGCTGGAGGGTTGCATTAGATCTTAAGATCTAGGTGCAGTGCTTTCAGATCCAAGGCTCCTCACTGATGAATGCCACAAGCCAGAAACTAGTCTGGGGATATTGGACGAGTAGGCACTAGATAGGGATTTTATGCACAAGCCTTCTGGCATCCATTGATTGCTCTTGTTAGCAGATGGCACTACTATATGGAGAGTTTTGCTTTGTTTTGAATTGTTTAATTAACTAAACATAGAGATAAACATATGAATTCATTTTGCAACTTGTTTTAATAGAAATACATATTTAAAAAATCATTTTAAAATTAAATGTTTAACTAAGAAAAGTTCAGAATAGTTAGTGAAAGTTTATTTGATTTAACTGTCTTATTTATTTAAAAATAGATTAAATAAACTACAACGTTCAGAATAAATTTGTTTAATAATATAAATTCAGATTTCACATTTCTGCAAGAAAATAAGTACTGTACAGTCATAAGAGTAAATGTTTATAATGGTTGGTATAATAAAACAAATCTTTTATTTTTTGATTTATTTTGTTTTAAATGATTAGTTTAATGGTTAATGTTGAATAAAATGATTTTATTTACAGATTTTATATATTTAATAAAGGAATTAAAGCTTTATCTTACAATTTTATCCAATGAGATAATAAATAACTGAAATGGGATGGTGATCAATAGCATCATCTAGGTGTTTTTAATGAAATAAATATGAATAATAATTTTTGAACATAATAAATAACAAATATATAAATTAAATGTTTATTTCTAGCATTGTTAGCAAGTATTTCCTTAAGTTACATCAAAGCTGAAATTAAAGGTGAGCTGCTTCTTCCTTATTTGCAATTACAGACATATGAGCATAATCATTGTTAGCTATCAGGAGTTGTCTGCTTCTGTTTAATTTACATATATAGTTTAGGCTAAGCATATTTAGTATTAAATATGTTGTAACTGTGCCGGTCAAAATCATGTATTCGTTCAACAAGACCAATAATCCAAGCAAAAGTACTTTGAATCCAACCATGCACAAGATACAGATGTCAGGGAATGGTGAATCCTAACCTATTTGCCTGAACTATTGCCTCTCTGACTAATGAATAACGTTTGTGATGACACTAGCAGTCCTTAGTTTTATTCCATCCCAGCTGGAGGTCACGGTTCACAAAGAGACTCGAAATAATAAAGGGTTCATATAAGAAATTAATGATTTAGTGAATTTTGATGATTGCAGAACTGTACAGATGTGATTTGATATAGATTACTAATGGTTTGAACCGTATTAATTATAATTCTTTCTGGCAACATTACAAAGAAGTGAATTTAAATCAAAGAAATATTATAAATAAATAGAGTAATTAACATTAGAGATTCGGAGTGATGACAAACTAAGCTAATTTAAAATAATAATATTATAGGAATTTATTAAGGAATTGGTTATTGTTATACAAAATAAGTCAAGTTATGTTTATACAACTAGGTTATTATATTTCTTGAATTCATTTTGATGCGGCTTTGATAACAATGTAAAAATTTGTTAATTGGTCTGCCAAGAACCAATCAGCAATAAAATATCATTAGCCCTCTTTAAGAGATTACAAATAAATCTATTATATATATATATAACAAGACATGATCGATGCATATTTAAAACACTATTACATTTAAATCAGTAGTATATAATGAGTGTGGAAAGCAAAATAGTTCTTAAATAAATAATTGACAATCATATAGTCAGATTTAATTAATTGGGATTGGTTTGTGAAGGACATGCCATCATGGCAGAGAGCATTTCAGGTTTGCTAAATAAAGATATAAAATGATGAAGGCAATATGCTATTATAGATTACAACAAAAGAACAAATGAGGTCTGTTATGAACCTCTGGGTAGCTTTGCTAAAGGAAATTCCTAGTAAATACAGCTAGATGATGAGAAATGCTGGCCCTCCAGCCAAAACATGTCTCTGAATAATAATAATAGATTTGATGTGCTGGACTTCCCATACACATATTAATGGCAATTCCTGGAAAAAATCCCTACTAGGAAAATATGTCTACTATTAAGGAAGAGTCAAGGATTGGACTGGTCATATTTAAACTTCCGAAGATCCTGAGAGGTATGTAGCAAAGCAAGAATAACAATAATAAAGAAATGGTTGTAAGTATAAATACATAATGCCTTAGATGTATATAGATAGAGATGTATCACTAATGAAAATAATAACTTAAATTCTGATTAAAATAATTGGCTCCCTGACATAATAAAAAGTCCCCAGAAACCTAGGCCATTAATGAATGAATCATAAAATATAATATAAACAGGGAAGGAAAGAATTAAAATATAAATTGTTTTCCACACTTTCCAAATATTTCATGTATTAGTAAGTTATTAAATAATTCATCATCAATAATTATAAAATAAGTCTGTCTTTTAATTAACATAGAGGGGGCATTGAATATCAAACTCACTTCTGTTGAAGTTTGACAACATACAATATAATAAATTATACATCACCATTTTAATATTTCATTGACACAAACAAAAATATATACGTCCAAAATATATATTATTAGTAGTTGATATGAAAACGCTATAATAGCTGTTTTAAGTGATTCTCTTTTAAGATTTTTGTTTTACAGAAATTGTAACAGATTTTACTTAACTGATTTAATAAAATACATTATTCTCTCCAATATAATTGCAAGAGCAATTTTAAATTGGAGGTAATAACAAGATATCTAATTTTTAAAATAATTTCAATAATTTAAAAATAACTTTATAATATGAGGTACAAAACTAAATGACCTTTCTCTTATTAATTAATTTAATGGAAATAAGTATCCTAAAATGATTTTAACAAAAGAAAATAAGAGAGAGGGTTTAAAGTTAGTTGCTCATTGAATTTTAGGTTGTTTTCTCATCCCTGGTGTTTGCCACAGGATGGCATTGATGCTAAGCAAAAACATATACATATAACGATTCCGGGCCAGATGTAAATGATTGATTTGATCTAAAAAGATCTGATTTCTTAGATTTGTAATAAAATATTCTACTAACTAATACTATTATATGATGTTAGTTTTTTTCATTTTTGTAAATGTTTATTAATCTTATATTGTTTTTGAGTTTGTGTGTGTGTGTCTTTAAAGTTATGGTGTTTTTCTAATTTTTTTTTTTTGACTTTACGTATGTCTTTTTAAAGTTACGTTCTTTTTTTTTTGCAAGAGTAAATCAATGATTTTATTCAAAAGCAAGACGTAATAAGTAAATGTTTATTAATCTTATCTTGTTTTCGAGTTTGTGTGCGTGTCTTTAAAGTTACAGGGCTTTTTCTAATTTTTTTTTTTTTGGACTTTATGTGTGTCTTTTTAAAGTTACGGTCTTTTTTTTGCAAGAGTAAATCAATAATTTGATTCCAAAGCAATATGTAATAAGTCAATGTTTATTAATCTTAGATTGTTTTTTAGTTTGTGTGTGTGTGTGTCTTTAAAGTTACGGGGCTTTTTTTCATTTTTTTGGGACTTTACGTGTGTCTTTTTTTAAAGTTACAGTATTTTTGGTCAAGAGTAAATCAATTATTTTATTAAAAAAGCAAGACGTAATTCTAAATCTATAAAAAGTAATGTCATTTATATACTACAATTTAAAATTGATACTTGACTACTATTAGTAAGGACCGTCATTGAAAGACTCGATTGAAAAATGATACCCGACTAATTTCCGTTTTCTTTTTTTTGGGGGGGAAAGTAATGAATCAGAAAGTGGATTGTTTTTGTTAAGTCTGTCTATATAAAAAGGGTACCATTATTGAAATACTAAATTTAAAAATGATAGCCGACTAATCTGTGTTTCTTTCGACAGTAATTAATCAGAAAGTTCGGTTCCTTTTTTTTTTTTTGGTAAATCTTGTGTATATGTAAAAACAAACAAACCATAATTCAAATACTCCATTGAAAAAATCAAAACCCCATTGAATTTGCTTTTTTTTTTTTTTAAAGACAGCAATTAATCAGGAACTGGGTTGTTTTTGTTAGTATGTAGATATAAAAACTAATCTTATTTTGAAATAATAAATATAACAAAAAAAAAATAATAATACCCGACTAATTTTATTTTTTGAACAAGTAATTCCTAATAATTAGACACTGGGTTGTTTTTGTTTGTGTGTATATATATAGCAAAAGTAACTAGTCATGGACGAATTCTCATGAAAACGGTACTTTTACGTGATCCTTGAAATTTTTTCCGCTCAGCACCCTTAAAAGCAATTTTTGAGGGTTACCCCTTCATAATGGAATCTTCAGGACATAATTACTAAACTTACAACAGTAAAGTAAGTTACAACACGTTAAAAAAAATAGACATCTTATCAAATTTTAAAAAACTACAACCGCTTCAAATACACACACTCTCACACGAAACTACAGAGAAAATAGATATTCTACTATTACGAGAAAATGATGAACAAAATCAACTACTATGGCAGCCAATCAAGGCATTTCTTTCTCTTTGCTTTTAGCATAGAAAAAAGCCATAACCAGCAGCTGTCAGGAACTCTTTCTGTGTTTTATCATAGAAAGAAGTCTCTTTGTGTTGGCTTCTGTCGCCACCACCGCCTCCTCTGTCCAACATAACGTGAGGAACTCTTTTCTGCATTTATAATGTAGAAAAATTCCTCTTTTGTTGAATGAAGACTGGTGAAACAGTATATTTCTAGGAATTGACCTAGAAATAGCAATATCTTGAGGTGAACACCAGGGATGAGAAAACAACCGAATTTTATACTTGGTAGTTTCAATAAGTCAATATTATAAATAAACCAACAAAAAAAATTAATTTAAATTTGCCTCATCAAAATAATGTGAGATTTTTTATAAGAATTGATATTTTTAAATTTAAGAGAAAAAATTTAAAAGACGCATTTTAAAATTAAGTTGTATAAACATTACAGATATATATAATATAAATTAATATTGATTTAGAAAACAAAGTAAGCTAGAATCATAGGCTTGTGGCAAATTGGAGGTTATCTCACCCAATCAGTAGACATTCCATGGCTTGAAACAGACAGTTATAAAATCAGATCATTTAGCAGGCTTCCTTGATACTGTACAGTCTTGGGCTAGGTGTTGAGAGCACAGGAATGGCATTGATGAGCTGGTAGAACAGAGCTCCAGAAAGCAATGGCCAATCTTTTACCCCATCATTCTTTAGGCACGATGTACTATATATCTGTCTTTAGTGAACTGTTTTTCAATCCAATCCCTTATCAAAATTTTCTATTTATCTGATCTGCCCTTATCTATAGGATTCAATCTACATTGACAACTACCAATTGCAATTGTTCTAAGAAGTTCTCTGAGGTTGGTGTCTGCTTGGAAGGAAATCTATAATCCTGCATTAAACATGCCCCAAGGGTTCATTTGCTAATTAAAAGAAAACAGCAACAAGCATATTAAGTTTATCAGTCATGGTATTAACAAAGCCTATTTAATTAAGATTTAGATTAACAAAAATGTAAATTTTATTCACAAAAATTTTAGGAATTTGGTACAATGACTTTCAAATTTATATTTGATATAAAATTTAAATACAAATTTACAAAATATACCTTACAATTATTATATTGTTTACATAATTGATTCTTTAATGTACATTTATCAAAAGATAAATATAAAATGTTACCAACTGATTAATTGAAGAAAAATGAACTTTAATAAAGAATTTAAAATATTTGTAACATTTTATAGATATCTAGTATTCAATTCAATTTAATAAAATAAACACAATATACATTTTTACAAATATAAAATAAATAAACTATTATAAAAGGTTAGTTTTAATCATAAAATACAAATTAATTAGATAAAAGATGATAATATTGATTATAAATATACTACCACCTATTATGAGATGGGTGTCAGTTCATATACAAGATTGGGTTCAAACCCATATTAGTGCTGATGACATTGGCACTAGGTGAAGCATGATCATTGTTAACTATCAGGAGTTGTCTGCTTCTGTTTAATTTACATATATAGTTTAGGCTAAGCATATTTAGTATTAAATATGTTGTAACCTTAATATATATATTGTAATCAATATAATAATGGAATTAAAAAGCAATGAAATATTAGGTTGGCTAGATAATGTACATATATATTTTCTTTCAAAACTCAAAAGATACAATTAGCCAAGTTTTCACATGGGAGCATCATAGATAATATAAAAAAAACTACATTACATTACTTAATTAATATATGCTTATTTCCTAATAAATTTCTCTTTAATCCATTAGACTCACTAATGCACTAAATATTTATAGAGTTGTTTTTATGATTAATTATAAAAAAGTTTTATGATCAGAAACAAAAAAAAAATATAAAAGAATACCTGAATGAATTACTGGCCTTGCTTGAAGTTCAAAAGTCAAACAGAACTTTTAAAATATCTGAAAAATAATAAATATTGCTATTATACAAAATTATTTGTATATATTATGAAAATATAAAGAAATAACAACAAAACAAAAAAAAATGATTATGTTTACAATGTTATCTAATGAAGGAAAAAACCAACAAAGAATCATTAATCTGAAAAAATGATACTGCTTTGCATTAAATAAACACACCATAAAAAGGAGTAAATATTTATTAAAGCAGATTTTTAAACAAACAAACATACAAGAAAAAGAAGTATTGAGTCAATGATCGTATAGTGCTTGTATTTTTTAGTGAACACACAGTTTTTATAATGTCATAAGCAATTAACGATAATGAGGCCAATATGTGCATTAAATTATATATATTTATCATCATTACCAATATATGCAGTGTATCTTTTAGATTTTTTTTTAAATATTTTTTTAAAACATATTATATTTGTATAAGATCTCCTGATATGCAAAAATAGTCTGTGCCAGCTTTAAAGTAAAAAAATAAAGATTTTAAGATATATTTAATTTATTAATATTTATGTTTAAATAAATGTAAACGCACACACACGCACGTTATTATTGGTTAGGAGATGTTGAGATATCTGAAACCAGGGTGATAGATGGAGTTTCATTTTATGAATCTTAAACTCTCAATGCTATCTTCTATACCTACAGGAAATAGCACAGGGCATAATTAAATAAATAATTGAAAATGACATTTTTGTTTATATGCAAAATTAAATTTGTTTATCAATATATAAAACAAAATATTTTATTTAAAACGTGCGCTTTCACTATCGATCCATTTCATAACGTAAAAGCTCCAAGCGAAAAAAAAAAGAGTATTTCCAAAACAAACAAACTCGATGATAAATTTTGTAAATTTTATTCATATTCAAAAATAATTATGACATTCTTTTTTTGGTATAAAAAGAAATAAAATTCAGTTTTTCTAGATTGATTAGATTTATACTTCCTTTGATTATTTTAGAAAAGTGTGAAATATTTAAATTGTTTCTATTTTTATTCTCGTTAGGCTTGTTGGGTTCTGAAATTATTTTGTACACTAAATAAAATTTTATCTCAAACACTTCATAAACATTTTGAAAAGAAATATAATGTCTAATAATAATCTAAAATTTTCACGCTTACATTTAACATATACATTCCAGAACAGTTTTGTCATTCTACTCTAGAGTCATCTATTATCAATGAATAACAAATATTAATACTATTATATTCAAACTAAGATTAGTTTCTGGTTTATGGCCTCTCTAATGTTCCTGGAAATATGTTAGATTATTATAGAATTATTGGAAAAATAAATTAATTTGAATTGTTATTTGTAAAATGTTCAACCCAAAAGAAGGTATATGTGCACATTAACAATAATTAGATATTTAAAAATTTATCTGTTTTACTACTGTTGAATGGATATTTATTTATATAGATTATTTTTTCGATGGATTACTTGTTTTTAATTTAAAATAATAAAAATATTTGTATTTTAAAAAAGTAGAAATACAAAATTGAATATTACCAAGTTACTAAAAATGAGGTCTTTTTTGTTTATTTTTATTTATAAATGTTTTAATTTCTGTAAATTCACATGGGCAACAAAATTAAAAAATATCATTTTGATTTCAATTTGTTTAAGTATAAACTAAAACATAAATTTATTTGCATATAAGGAATTAACTAACACTATGCCCAAATCGATAAAAGTTTGTCATTCATTTGATTTGATTTATTTATATATAACTAAATTATACATACCTGTGTATTTTGATATTAACACAAATATTAGAGTTTCACAATTGTACTTCATTTTTATAGAAATTAAATTCTTATAGAATTTAAAAATAGCTTAATATCACAAGCCATAAAAGACTGAAATAAATAGTTATTAAAAAAAGTTATTTAATCAAGTCTTAGCAGTGTATATTATAATTAGAGATTTAGCTTCTGAGTTTTTTCTAAAACAACAAATCCTGCTAGAAAATTCTGATGTTTATTATTGTTTTAATATGTTTTATTAATACTATTCTTTGATTTTATTAATAAATATAATTTAATAAAATTGAAGTTTTGGTATAATTTTTTTTATTTATTGTAAATAATTCAAATCATGATCTTATGCACATACAGAATATTATTGTTTAGTTTTTGTTAACTTCACTTTAGACTATAATTAATTATCAATGCTTCTTCATAATTTTCTTCCTTTCTTCTTGTTTTGAGTTCCCAACAATAGTGTTATTGTTTACACATAAATGAGTTTGAATAATATATCTTTTATATCAGTTGCTCATGAAAATCTTCATTTTAATTTTGTTTAATTTTGAATTTGAGGTAATTTTAATTATTTTATTGATTAGTTTAGTGTTAGGCTTTTAATATATATGCATATTAAATAAAGCAATTTTTTACAACTAATTATCTATTATAATACTAATTTTAATTAGAAAGATGTATGATTCCTCAATTAAAACAAAGTGACTGTCACATCATCTTTCAATTTCTTTTTGATCAGTGCATCAACACTCATCTAGTAAAACCATTGGGAATTTATTTTAGTTTTTAAAAATCATCATCATCAGCCACTCAGATTGAGTATGGTCATTTCAACTTTAAAAAACAAACAAATATGTAATACAAAGAGTGTACCAATAGCTCAAACAAGCTCTTAATTGAAAAGTGCAGTATGAGAAAATATTTAAAATCTCTATCCAGAACATTTTTATCTCCAGACCAACTGATTTTGAGCTTATGGCTCATGTCAGTGGAGAGTTAGAATATTCAGACACTAGATCTAAAACATCAATGCAAAACCCAACACTTATTTTGTTTGTAATATTTAAGTAGAAACTTAATAAAGAGTGATATATGAATCTTGTGATGATTACATAAGCCAAAGAATACTGGTCTAGGACTTCAATACTTTGTCTAATTGTAGTCCTCATATTTCCAATGAAAGCAATTATTATTAAACTTCTTTAGAATGTCTTTGAGATATAATCTGTATAATGTAAATAGGCCCTGCCTTTTCTAAAACGAATTGTGCTCATGTAAATCGTAAAATACTTTTTTAGGAAATCTTGTATCATTTGTTCATTTTACATGTCCATTTCAATGAAAATATTATTTTACAATAGTGGACTCTATAATATCTCATCCAGGTGACTGGATAACATATTGTTTGGTATTGTGATCTTGAAATCATACCTTTAAAATTTTATAGAACATCCTTAAATAAAAATTTTCTTAAGTCTTTATGTTTCATCAATACAGAATTTAAGACTCACTTTCATAAAATCTATTATATCAATTATATATACAAACTGATTTGTTTAACAGTTATATCATTATGATGAAATACTCTTTTTTTTAATTTGTTAAAAGCACCAACAGCTATAGTTTGTGCTGCATCTTAATATCTAAGTTAATTTTCTATTTTAAAAATTATCAAGATATTTAAAGTTAATAATTATCCAAGATAAAAGTTGTTGAATATTTTTTCCCCATGTTGTACTGACAAAGAACTTGATTTTTTTTGACATTAATTATTAAACAAAAATTTTTATATGTTGCATTCAAAATTAATTACATTTTGCAATGGCCTTTTGTATTGGCAAGAGGAGCATAATCATCAGCAGACTGTAAATACAATACCTAAGAAGATGAGTTTGTTTTTAATAAATTCTAGTAATATTTCTTGAAAAAATAATAAGCTTGGGAGAGAATTGTTTAATAAAATAATATAACATTATAAAGAGATCTATCTTGTTTATTAACTCCACATTATTACCTCCTTTATAAGTATGCATATATATTTTAAAACGCTATTAAAAAATTATATAATCTAATTTTTTGATGAATTATAACTACTATTTATATTCTTTGTCACACATAATTTATCATTATAAATTCATTTTTTAAAAAAAACAGGTACTAGTACATTTATGCCACTAAAGAAAAGCAGTGCCATCAAGCAGTCAAGTGTTGCAAATGTACTAGTACTAAAAACATATTGCCATCATTTTTAATAATATTTAGTCTGTCATCATCATCATCCACATTGGTAATGTATTACAAAAATTTTCTATTTATATCTGTATAGATTTTCAAATTCTTCATAGCAAACTTATTACACAAATTAAATTATTAAAATGATGTATGTAATATTTTTTAGAAAATCATTCACAGCATTATTTCTGCCTTTTCTAATGCAAGCCATTAAGTATTTTAAGGAATGCATTTAATTTTTAAAATTTACAACAGTGGATATGATAAATAAAAATACATATTTTGGTAAGTATATTTTAGGATTAGCTTTATAAACGATCATTACAAATTCATTTACAAATTTTTAGATAAATAATGTATAAATTTCTAAAAATATAAGAAGCTTTGAAAATATATTACACATCTATATATTATAATAAAATGCATCACTGTCAAGATGAAGGACTATTTTTTATTTAAATTTTTTAAAAAATAATGTTTTAAAAAGAAAATAAAAGTTAAGAACTAATATATATTAAGTTATGGTCAAACAAAAATTTATATTAACTAAATAATAGTTAAGTAACCAAAAACCAATCACATGATTACCATTTCTTATGCTTTCTCAAGCTGTTAAACAGCATTAAATCTAAGATCAAGGTGCAGTGCTTTCAGATTCAAAGCTCCTCACTGATGAAAACCACAAGCTAGAAACTAGTCTGAGGATATTGGATGAATAGCACTAGATAGGTATTTTATGTACAAACCTCTTTGCATCCATTAATTACTCTGGCTTGTACTGAGTAGCAATACTGTATGGAGAGTTTTGCCTCCATTTCAAACACCAATCATTATTTCCTTCAACTTTATAAGCTATAATTTACATTTCTTATCTTTATCCAACTAAAGTTTGAATTAATTTTGTTTGTGTTTGGGAAATAGAGGGTTATTTGGATATACACATATAACTTTGGGCTTATTATATTATAAACCTCCAGTTATTTTGTAATATTAGAAAATAATAATTTTATTACTACTTGATGTTCAATAAATTGTAAATAATAATTAGTTATTTCTAAAAAATGTTTTATTTTTTTCCCAAACTTTTTCTTTTTCAAAATATTAACAAAAAGTACAAGTTTCAAATATTGCATATCTAATTAACTAATGAATCAAGAGTTGTGAGTGGTTAATATATCAGAATTTTTTTGGCAAAGCTATCAATATTGATATTTATAAATGATTTTATTTATGGATTAGAAATATAATAATTTCAAAATATATTTATTTCTTCTTTACTATCAACTTAAAGTACATCAAATAGATGAGTAACAGAAGAAAAAAATATTACATTTAAATTATATTGAAATAGATTATTGAAAAATATAATAAATTTAATTTTTATTAAAATAAATCTTGGAATTAATTTCATATTTTACCTTTTCAATTTCATCAACCAATTTCATGTAAGAATTTTTCTCTGAAGAATTTAATATATTTAGAAAATATTTCTATTCATAATCATTTAAATTTAATTTATAAAATATAAAAACTAAATCATTTCCTATTTAGAAAGAAATTATAAAAAGATTCTATTAAGTTCTATATAAGTGGCAAATTATCACAAAATAACCATTAAAACTTAAGATCTCCATATTAAAATCTTTAGTTTTGATAAGCATGGCAATTATATAATATCTAAAAGAATCTTATTGCATTTCTAGGTAAGAAAAAATTGTAGTCATGTTTTATATCATATAGTCAGGAATTTGGCAGTTATTATATAATTTTATTAAATTTGATTAAATATAAGTAACATTTATTGAAAAAATCTTATATCTTTCTATTAATTTTGTACCTTATACATGTTTTCATTACCTACTATTTTCTATTGATTCAATCATAAACTCACATTTGGCTACTTCCAAAATCTGGGGTTTGAATCTAGGTCTAATAAATTTTGGAATATTTTCATCTAAATTAATTAGTATTTTTTTAGATAGCCAGGATACAGCCAATCCAATGAGCCATTTTATATGTCAGTGAATAAATATATACCTATTATTATATAGAGTGTAAAGATCATAGGCTAATCTACTGGGGTCAGTTGCATGTCAAGTTACTGACTATAAAACAAAAACATGATTTAATATTGAACAAACCTTCATGAGTAGTGACAGAGGCCTCACTATAGCTGCTGAACCTACAATTTGCTTGTTAATTATTACAGATTTTAAGTAAAATTTTTGGCATTCAGTTAATAAGCAAAAAACTTGTTTTTACTATTTTACTAGTCATGGGATAAAAGGGCAATGCAAATAAAGCAAAAATAAAGTTTAATTACTACTATGATTCCTTGCTATGACTTTTTTCTGCTAGTGATTTATAAGATAGATTGCTGCATACATCTAGAGAAATGAACATACAAATAACAAATAGAAAAATGGGCAAAACTCTCTATGACAATGTGATGTTTATTGTCTTAAAATAACATATAGTTCATATAATTCGAAAGTTATCAATTATTAACTAGTTCCAATAAATATGACTGAGGTAAAAGCTATGTATTTAAATTGTGATTTGAATATTTAAAAGTAGATTTTTAAAAATACTTTTATAAGATATTAGATCTTAAAATTTATGTCTTAAAAATAAAAACATTTTCAACATAAGTTTAAAAATAAAAATTTTGACCTGAAAAATAAAAATATCTATAAAAAAGAATGAAAATTCAAGAGTTTAAATATTTATTTATTTTTAAAAGTAAACATTTTTTATTGACTTTGCAAGAATTTAACTATGACTTTTTTTTTTGTTTTTAAAAAAGATGAAATAAAATTATATTAGAATTAACTGAATATGATAAAAATGTCTATTTTGATGTCCATATATACATAGAAAATTTGTATATAAACAAACAATTCATGAAGAATTTATAAATGCAGTACTATTAAACCAGTACTCTCGGTTCCAAATCCTTTTGAAAATAACAAACTTTATGGATTTAAAAATTCAATAAAATAAATTTCTATTATCATCAAAGCATCTACATGCTACTATAAAGATAAATACATTTTAATTGTAAATAAAAGTTAATTGTAATATATAAACTAATCAAATACAAAAATTCACTATATTTAAAAATAATAAATAGTGTAAAATATAGTAGCCACCTCCCCCCCCCCACACACACTTTTTTTTTGCAATTTCATGTCAGATAACAATACTTTCACTTTTTAAAGTTTTCAATGCGTAAGCTTGTGGTTAAGACCTGCAGAGGTCCCCATCTTCGCATTTTCAACCGCACATATTACTATAGTAAACATATTTGTTTTTTGATAAGATAAATATGACTTATTAAATGATGAAATTAAAACTTGGTGTTTACATCAATCAAGCTTATTAATGTAGTTGTATTTATCTAATAAGGTTTTTTTAAAATTTTTATTTTAAAATGTGTGTAATCAATAAAATAATGCACTGAGAAATAATATAAATAAAATATGGTATAGTGAATGTTTCACACTTTATAATTGAAACCTACATTCTTCTAAATTTGATTGAAGCACACATATATATTAATTTATTTACTTTTTGTGTTTAACTGAAACACACAGGTTTATTATATACCTGTGTACATATATGCAATATATAGGGTATATGAGCACAGACTTCCACACAACCCACTACTCTCTACACTATCTCATAACACTGAGCATATATGTATAGATATGGTAATCTGGACCAACTGATGATTGCTGGTTTAGTATGAAATACATATATTGGTGATTATTTATCTTTTCAACATATGTGTGTTCAAGTGTATCACTGTTATGGGATAGTGTGGAGAGTGGTGGGTCGTGTGGAAGTCTGTGCTCATATACCCTATATATTGCTTATTGTGTTTAGTAATTTTTTAGTATGTATGATCCTAAGATTAAAAAAAAATATTTATTAAGTGAATTCTAATTCATCCTTAAATTATAAAGTTTGTAATTTTATTTAAGCATGATATTAAATAATATTTCAAAAATTAAAAATGTTGACTAAAATATAAATAATATTATTTTTTTATATATTTCGTTATAGTTGTAAATGTATGATTGATTTAAAATAAATAAAATAAAAATGATGAATAATTTATTAACATTGATAACTATAGCAAAATAATTTATATATCACACAATTGCATAATGATAAAGATTTTCTAGGGCTAATATTCAACAGAAAAGAGAATGGAAGGTTAAATAAGCTTACTTCATTAGAAATAACCAGTTCAGTTACATACTGGAGTATCATATCAGCCCAAATTTGACAAGATTTAATTACAGATCCATGGGTACATAGCTCACGTATAGATATCAGTGTGTGCTGGTTTTACAGCATCCTTCTCTGTAGCTTTTATAACAGACTTTAGAAATCTTTTTATGAGAGTCCAAAAATCTTATGGAATTAACCAAAAAATTTTTTTCAAAGCCTTCATAACTGTTTTTAGAAAATATTTTAGGTCTTTGTGGCTCTATTATCAGTCTTCTTCTTAGCCTTATGAGCAACTTTCTTAGCCTGCAGCAGTTTCCAAGCCGATGTATGTATTTTCTCTTTATAATATAGATCACTCAAACTAGCCAGCCTTATACATGATTGACTGATAAATCAAATTCTGTTATTTCTTAGTATATATTATATTTAAGTAAGAAATTCCTTGCCTTTTTTCATTAAAAAAGTTGGTAATTTTTTTTCTCACCTCAAATCTTAAAAAGAACCTAGATTAAAAAAAATGTAATAATAATAAATCTATTTAAACATGGTTTTAACTTTAATAAGAATAATAAAATTAAAATTTCATTAGTACATCTACATGCTAAAATAAAAGTAGCTACTTTTTTGTAAATATTTATAATAATAATTATATATTTTAATTCTTTAAATCATTAATATTAATCATACACTTATTTAAAGTTTAAAAAATATAAATAATTTGTCTTGCGTTGTTAGCCGAGAGATATTGCAGCTGCCATGCAAGCAAGTAGTTGTTTGCAAACGGTTGTGGTTTCGCGTCCCGGCCGATGCTATGACATATGAATATATATTCTGACCTGTACCCTCGTGCATCCTCACTTCCAGATAGTATATGATATAAAATAAAACGGGTTCTATCTCAGTTAATAATTAATAACTAAAATATTCAGCATTAAAATTAAAATATTTCACTAGCTCAAATTTAAAATACGAATAAGGTTCAGTTTATAAAAATAAATTAAATAAATATTTAATATTTTTATGAGGCTTGAAGTGAAAATACAGGTGACAAGATAGATTATATTGAGCCAATATCCTACAGGATACTACCTCAATGCCATAAGAACACTATCCCCCCTTATAACTATTTCAAATAACAAACTCATAGTGCTTTAATAACTTCTACTTACTAAGATTAAACTAATAATTAAATCTTAATCTTCTATTTAATAATAATCTAGCTCGATAAAATAATCTCAGGTTCATAAAATTTATTCTAAGTTAATTTTAAAATACGGTAGTAAAATATGAGAAGGGATTTTATGTCATAATCTACTACACTTAAACTAATAATAATAAATAACAATAATAATATTCTTCATGTAATGATATAATAAATACATGGTAGCATTTTAATAATCTGACAAACAAAATATGTGTGGCAACAGATAGCATATAATTTAATATAATATTGTGATAACTGATTTATGACCAATAAATAATGTAAGATTATGATTATTTAATTATAATGAATACCAATAAAATATTTAAATTCTTAAATAATTCTCTATTTATCTTTTTTGTAAAATTATATATTTGTTTTATCGTGTTTTCATGCAGTGATGTGGAGAAATAAATAACTCGGACACAAAAATTTTTTAAAATAACAAAAATTTAACAAAGTTTATTACTAACAACAAATAAATAAACAATTTATTTACACTATTTACAGTGGATATCCTTAACTTTTTTACTTTACAGTTTGATCTACTGGGTTATAAAAAAAATAATTTATATTTTAATTATATTTTATTTAGATTTAGGACAAAATTTAAAAAAAAATGTTACTATTTGATTTCTCATTATGGTTAACTTATAACAAATATATTTATCTGCTTTATTAGCAACAGCATTTTATCCTTAATATTATTAAACTATCTTATTTTAAAATTCATACTTAGAAAACATTCTATAGAAAACAAAATTTTATAATGAGTATGGACTTCTCAAAATATTAAAAAAAAATTTCATCTTGCAAAGTCAAAGATGTTACACAAAATATTATCCAAAATTCAGTACTAGATTTTAGTATTTATCACACAATGTTTACTAATCATAATATATTCTTCTTTAAGCCCTACTTTAGTATGATATAAGTGTAATCATCAATACATGTCTGTTAATCAATAAACAAAAAATATACTATGCATATTGTTTACATAATTTACTTTGTACTATTGTATTTTAAAATATGCAATACTTATTTTTCTCTTAAAAAAAAAAAATAATACTAAAGCATTTAAAATTATTATCACTTTAAAGAAAATATCTTTGTTTAGATACTTTATTTTAAAAAAATTTATATTTCATTTCCGAAATAAAATTCAAAATATATTCTATGATTCTTTTCTTTCCTTAGGATACTTTGGATCTTCAATTTTAAGTTATAATATTCTGCTCCTTATAAGCAAATAAACTAATCTTATACAAAAACGATAGCATAACCTTAGTTCTAAATTATTTATCATTTCTCTTAAACATATCTTACTGAATGATGCAGTTACATGAAATAAAGATAGCGAAAACAGATGCATAGGATTAAGGAAGAAAGCTAGAGTATTACTCTTAACATATCTCAAAATCATGGTACAGTGCGAAGAGGTAGGACATTTACCTGCCTAATATCCTCTAGTACAGGGACGATGTTAAAGCTATTTCTTCAGCTTTATTAGAACATCAGATATTTAAAGAAATATAAACACTGTCCAATAAAATGTGTATCAGTCATAGGGCTTTGTTAACTATGCTGATATTCACATAAAGACTAAATATTATTTCCATTCCTTATAACATCCTATTTCTTAAAACATCATCTTGGTTTCCTGTTCACTAAGTACTTCCAAGCCACTATCTCAACATTATTTCTCAAGATTTTTCTACATCTTACATCGATAAATAACTATCTGCATTTACAAAACAATAAATAAAATTCATTAATAGTTAAACAATCTTACTATCCCATAAGAAAAGTTGCTTACTTCATTGCTCTGTATGTTTAATCATATACAATCTACTTAGACAATATTTGAATATCCAATGACATGAAAATTTTAAAAGAATCACATAATTATTTGTTATGTTGGATTATATCACTAAATAAAAAAAAAATAAAAAAAAATTGTCGTATGCATATTTTCAAATCAATCCTATCTCATAATGTTTTTTTAAATGTTGTATGAAATGCGGTACATATAAGTAAAAAAAAAACTTTTATACTTCATTCTTACTATCCATAGATGATCTAAAGAAAACACAAAAAAAATATACATTATAAAATTATTAATAGTTATTATTATTACCAATAACCTTTATCTAGTCATCGTGTTCAGTAGGCTTCCTTTGTCCACTTGAGCATTGCAGATATAAAAATTCACACCCATACACTTTATATTAAAATATTTTTAGCTAAATTATTAGATTGTTATATTATAAAATTTTAATATTAATAAATTAATGTTTTTATGTTTTTCCTAATCTTATATAAAAATTTAGATTTAAACTAGGTTAACAAAATAAAAGGAATCAAAACTATAGTTACATATTTTCTTGACGATAGTTCCTGATAAGTCCAAAATGCTTATTATTTTCTCTAGAGTTTTTAAAAATGTTCTCCTCTAAGCGCATTAAAGTTTAAAATAAAAATAATTATTAATCCATTTAGTAAAATTTAGAAAATAATCCTTGGTTTTAATTTAAGACGATAATTATTAAATCATAATATTAATTAATCCTGTGAAGCTTCTTTTTAAGTATTTTCTTTACCAATATTCTCTGCGTATCCGATGCATCAATCCATCTTATTTAACTTTAAAAATATTCGATGAACTTTTAAGTACTATTTGTATTTCCATGGATCCGTTTTTTTTTTAACTATGTGTTCACTTTTTTATATACGTTTCCTTCTTGATACATTTAAACTTTCGTTTGGTTGGTTTTTTTTTATAAATCTCTTTTAAAATAAAACTTCAAGTATTTTTTGAACAAATCTTTTCCAAATACATTTTAAATAATTCTAAGAACGGATATTTTAATATCAAAAACGCTTCTATAACATAATCTCCTGGGTTCTTTCTTAAACTTTGCACTCGAAAATATTTTTTAAAAAAATGTTACCTTTAGAAAGGATATAACATTTTACTCCTTTGAATATCATATTATATAAAATAATTCATGCAATATATGATTATCTTATTACCATTAAAAAAATAAATCTTGAATAAGCTTATAAATAATAATGCGTCTCCAATTTTTTCATTAGACTCCGTATGATGCCCGAGCTGTGGTTTTTTATGTACCAAAACAGTTCTTCGGTGAAATATTAATAAAGCTGTATCAATAAATATTTCAAATATTTTTTCAGTATTACAATTTATATCCATTTTATTTCATAGTATATCCATTTTTTATTGCGTAGTTTAGGTTAAACTTTTAGATAAAATACGACTGATAAAGAACTTTTTAAAAATTTAACAAAGCATATTAAACGAAATTATTAAAATATTTTTTAGTTTATACTCTCTTTTGCAAAAAAATATTTTTTAAAATTATCAATTAGTTTTTTGCAGATAAAGTTATAAGAAAGTACTAAAAAAAAATTGACTAAAATAAAAAATTTAAAAAAAAATACTATCTCTTTGAGAGCTGCAAATATACCTTTCTTTGGTTTCAATACATTATTAATCTCCCCCGATAACTTAGTTACAATGATATTTATAGTCTGTAAGAATACCTATTCCTATTGGTTAATTCTTACTTTAGCTTGAGAACAAATTTACATATTTTCAATTTATAGCAGAATTATATTTGAAAATAAAAAATTATGACGTAATGAACTTAAAATATTATTTAAAATATTACTTTTAAATAAATTATTATTTTATTAAAACTATTTAAACATTTAAAATAACTTTTAAAATAACCTTAATAACTTATTCCATTTCTTAATATTCAATTTATCTATTTTTATTTAAATAAAATATTTAATTTTTATATTATAACTGTATTCGTCTTTATGATACTATTTAAAACATTACATCATTTAAGCATTACATACGATAGTTAACTTAATGTTTAATACTATTTACTTTTATGATAGGCAATAATTCTATCCAATTCTATAATATAACTTTTAAAATATTTTAAACTTTGTTATTATTTCAAACAAGCGTGTGTGTGATAGTATACATTAAAAGTCACATGATTATAACTTTGACAGACGATTTTTAATCTATTTCTCTGCCTAGATTAATAAAATTGATACACTTATTATATTATATAAAATAATTATAAAAAATTTGGAAGAATAATTTAGAAAATATAGAACTAGATATAATTTTCACCATCATAAAGTTTATTTTAAAATATACTATATTAATTTTTGCTTATTAAATATGATTATAAATTTAAACATAGCATTTATTAACTATAAGTTTTAAACTATTAAAATCGAATTTATTAAATATACTTTTAATTATTTATAGCTGTGTTATTTAATATGGCCAGCTTTTACAACCATATGCAACAATATTTTAAGCTTTACATAACTATTTTTAAATGATTTTATACTACATATTCTCTTTAGCTTTAAATTGTACTTTAAAAATATAATCGACAAACTATAATTAATGTATTAAAAGAACATATTCTAAATTTTAAAATTTTTAGTAATTGACTGTTATGAATTATTACTGACCTTTAGAAAAGGGCACAATATATATATATATATAAATAATTTTAAATTAATAACAAAACATTCTAAAAATAAAATACACTCAGAGGGTTAAATGGCAGTAAAAAGTTAAAGTTAAATCTCATTAATATTAAAAAAAATGCTAAAGAAATCTGTTTTGATCACTTCATACTTAATATATTTATCTGAAAATTTTAAATATGTAATAAATGTTTTTTTCCTGAAGGTTTGTGATGGTGATCAATTGGTTAGAATATTGCTTTAAAATTCGATACTCAAGATCTAAAGGTGTAAATTTGACCCTTATGCTAGCATTGTCACTGGTCAGCCATCAACACCTGAAGCAGAGAAGAAAATAAAACATTATATAATCTATTGTGTTATCACTAACAGTTTTTGTATTTTGAAATGTTTAAATAAAGTTTAAAATTTTCTAGGCATTCAACATTTACTAAAAGATGATGGAAATTGTCCAACCTGTCATCACATTTAATAACTGTATTAAACCAGTAATTTACTAAGAAACACGTGTTTTTCACCATGCTTTACAAACTAAAACACATTTTCAAAGCCAAAATAAAAATGCTACAGACAGTTGCATGCTGACAAGCTGAAAGGTTCTTCCTTTCAAAGGCTCCAATTGAGACAGTCTAATTTATGCCCAAAAGAAAGAGATAAAATAAAAAGAAGTCAATAGTTTTATCAGTAAGTACTATCGCTATTGTTCCATAAACCTTTTATTTAAAAAAAAGCTAATTTTCAGCGAGGAAAATTAAGTTTTACGATTATGTGTGAGCACGGAAATGGCTGCCTTCAACAAGGCTATAGCCAAAGCAGATGGTTTAGAAGATTCACTTGGTTACAAGACAAAAGCAACCATTGAGAGCAAAAGCGAAAAAGCTAATATAAACAAGAATAGACTTCCTGACAATCCCAGTTATTCACCGAAAATGAATTTAGAAAACCCTAGTAACTCAGATTTTAATCATCATGACAGTGAAAGTAACGGAAATAGCAAATTCACAGAAGCTGACTTCGGAAAAAAAAAAGTAGTAATAAAATAGACCCCGGGACTTTAAATGATAATAATTCAATAAACAATTCAAAAAGGAACATTACTGTGAAAAAACCCAGTATAAAAGCCCTAGAACAAAAAAGTTACAAGGCAAAAACTAGCGCACTTCCGTTATTACGACAATTTGGTGTCGAAACGGAAGCTGCGGTTTGCGGGAAAACACGGCGGACAAGAAAAACCCCAGAAATCAGCGAGACGATTCCAACTTTTAAATCGAACAATATGCAATTTAGTGAGACCTACAAAATGACCCAAGAACCAATTTTTTTGGATGAATATAAAGGAAGATATGGGACAAAAACCGCCGGAACAGCAGCGCCATCGACAAATATTTTTTTCAGAAAATCAGCGCTAGATCGTAACAAACTAAAAATTGAACCCAAAATCAAAGAAACAAGGCCAAATAAAAGTGCTAAACCCTTTTTACACTCACAGAATCCACTGAGGAACAATTCTAAGACCACAACAATGAGTTTTTCCACAGGTGAAAATGCTTCAAGCTCAAATAAGGATTACAATTACCTTAATGCAAATTTATCAACTCACTGTAATATACCAGATTCAACCATTATCCCAAAAGTCGATCCAAAACAAACAAAGAAACTGTTTGAAAATGCCTAAAAAACCCAAAAATAAGGTGAAGCTATACTCAAACTCTAACAATCCTACCCCTCCCAATCATATAGAAGAGAATAAAACCAAAGTAAACTCCCCACAATGCTCATTGTCAGTGAACAAAGTTGAAGACCCAGAGATGCAGTCTCAAGAAAGTATCTATGACTACCATAACCTTCAGATCAGTACAAATAAAAATACCACCAACCCCAAATCTGTCCTCAGCCCCAAAGCAAACTCATATAGTTTTCATTTCTCCAACTCTAGTGATAACACTGAAAACATGAGGCCAGTATCAAACAAGGCACCAAATGAAGACAGAAAGATGAACCGAATCAATAATCACAGTAGCAATTACAATTTTGATTTTCCGGCTTTAGGAAACAATTCAAAGGTAGTAAGTAAGAATGATACATATAACAAGGACCATAACACTCGGAATAGAAGCAGCATACCTCCCTTATCATATGCTCGAATGACAGCAGCAAGCACAGAACACACAAATCCTACAAACTACAACTCTCAACATTATGATAATAACAAACCTGAGCTAAGCACACTTGCTAAGTCACTATTAATCATGGATAATGATCATGAATATGAAGACCAAAGCACAGATCAAGAAGAAGCAGGAGTGACTCCAATTATAGAAGATACTCCAACATCCCATATGGTCATCAATGACCGCTTTAATCAGTCAATACCTGCCTTGTTGATGAGGTCCTTTCAACCCTACAGAAATAATAATACCCTAATTTTTTCCACGACAGACCATAACATATCCTTTTATAAATTCCCCACCCAATCATTGTTTGATCTCTTTAAGGCAAAAGGGATATGGTCCTCCATATATAAAGTTTTATTTCACCCGAATGACCACTATGTGGCCATACAATTCACCAACCCCTTTGCCAAGGAAGCCTTCAGAAACACGTATAAAACATTAGCAGGCAGATATTTGGTGACCGTGGACTTGGATAGATCGATGTGTATCAGTGGAATGGTCAAGAATTGTGGTGTTGAATTTCAACAATCAGAGCTTCAACAAATCCTCGCACCATATGGGAAAATTACATCCTTTGCTTACAGACAAATTTGGAATGTTGGAGCTGAGGTTTTCACAAACATTGCAGAATTCAGAATTTTACTTGCCAAAGGAGTGTCCCCATTGGCTGTGCCTGGGTTGGTGGAGTACCACAAAGCCTCACTACTGATTATTCTCAGAGGAGGTTTCCCAACAGTGTTTCCACTGTTCCCAGAGGGGACACCTAATGAGAGACTGCCCAGATCGAAAATGCATGCATTGTGGATCTATACGCAAGAAATTCCACAGATGTAACCGAAAGGGACCCCCAGATGATTCATTCCAGTTTGCAAGAAAATAATATGATGAGTAATAATATATCCAACTCAGAGGTCTTTCAATTAAGAAAGCCAAAGCAACAGAATTATCATAGTAGGTCCAGAATGCAAGAAACAGAACAGATAGTCACCCAAGACAATGACATATTCATGTCTGAAAATTCTGAAAATGCACAGCCCGAGAATAATTCCAAGCAAGAGTCAGAAGATAAACTTGTAACACCATCCACAACCCGACCCAATCGCAGGAAGGCAAAAAGATCCAAGAGGCTTAAACCATTATCTTCCCCTTCTGCAGACTGTGATGAATCAGAATTTGTGGGGGATCTCATAGAATTACATGAAACAGCAAACCAGGAATGCCCACCTAAGGAAAAGAAGACACGAACTAGTTCACCAACACAGGTAGACTATCTGAATGGCCCTACACCCCTCATCCTGAAAGATTCCCCTTTGCAAATCACCCCATTGGAAAATGGCCACCCAGAACTGATATCTCTAGTTGAGGAGATTGAAACACCTTCTACTCTCACAGCATCAAAGGGAGGCTCTATTCTAGACCATTATCTTCCCCTTCTACAGACTGTGATGAATCAGAATTTGTGGGGGATCTCGTAGAATTACATGAAACAGCAAACCAGGAATGCCCACCTAAGGGAAAGAAGACACAAACTAGTTCACCAACACAGGTAGACTATCTGAATGGCCCAATACTCCTCAGCCTGAAATATTCCCCTTTGCAAATCACCCCGTTGGAAAATGGCCACCCAGAACTGATATCTCTAGTTGAGGAGATTGAAACACCTTCTACTCTCACAGCATCAGAGGGAGGCTCTATTCCTGAGGTCACAGTAGAAGGAAAGCTTGACCCAGGGGACTCACCTGGAGACTAGTCTAACTAATCATCAGGTGGTCATCAATAAGGTATATTGCATCACTGAACATAAGGGGCTTGAATACCACTAACAGGGCATATGCCCTGATACATTGGTTCAAACAGCACAACCCAGACATACTATGCTTATGCGAAACTAAATTATACCTTCGATCTGATAACAAAATCATTGATATACTACAGACTATGGGTTACCTACACTACTCCTTTTCTAATACTCCATCAGGCAGAGTAGCTATAATCATAACTAAAAAATCATCCATCTCCTTCTTCAAAATTTTGATGATCAATTTAAATTGTCTAATTGCAATAGTACAAGATAAAGGCCACTCATTTAACATAGTAAATTTATACCTTCCAAAGGACCCTGAAACTGTATTTAGTGTTATAAACTCAATCAATAGCACCTTGAGAACCAGCCCTTTCCCAACCTTAATAATTGGTGATTATAATCACAAATATGACCAATTCCAGGCCAAATATGCAGGTGACCTTAGCCAGCCTCTTATGAGTGATAAACAGTTTTTCTGTGAAGGTGATTATTCCTTTTATACTAAGTCAGCCCATTCATTGATTGACCTGATATATGTATCCCCAACTTTGATCCCGGGAATGGAGGCAAAGTTATGCCCTGTTGCCTTCTCGGATCATCATGCTGTGCTTGTCAAAATATTGGCACTCAATAATGATCAACCTACAAACTCCCTAGAAAGAATGACCAGCATGCTAACTAAATCGAACATAACCACTAAATTAGTATCTGAGTCATACATTGCCTTCAATAGAATTAAGTTGTTGTCCCTGCCTGCAATAAGAGGCTGGAGGCTCTTCACTAAATCTCTTGCTGACAGCATTAATACATCCACTCAGAAGTCCAGGGGTCCTGTATGCTTAATTAGTGAACTGGACCATATTGCATATAAATTACAACATATGCTATATGAGGCTCATAATGTTCCCTAAATAATTGAACTGAAAATTAAATACAGTCTTATACAGAGGGAGGTTGCCGAATACCTCTCTATTAAAAGAGCTCGGCAATTCATTGAACACCAACATTGCTGGACCCAGGGTTATCTCAAGTGGGCCCTTGGAACCAACAGCAAATCCAGGGCACCAGGTTTAATTGAGATAGATGGCAACAAATATATTGGTGCATCCATGCTGCTCAGGATCAGACAGCATTACTTTAAAAAATTTAATCCCAATGGTGTTAACAGAATTAGGAGAACATTCTCCATGGCAAATACATCACACAAAATAACAGGCCAGAATCCTTGCAACACTTAGAGCCTTTCCTGATGCACACATCCTGGGCTGCATGGAATCTCAAAATTCCTTCTGCTGCACCTGAACTCATTCACAATATCGATTGTTAATAAGATGGTGGTTATACTGGCTGATGGCAGTCGGGAAATTAGTGGGATTTACCCCATCACAATGGTCCCCCTCCTCAAAAAATCCCAGGGGCCATGTGAGCTGGGGAATCTGCGACCTATTTCCATGATTCCACTACTGATAAAAACAATCAAAAACCTCATCAAAGAAGACATACAGAAGATCATTATTGATAAACTGTCAGCCTTCCAATTTGCAAAGAAGGGGAGCTTGACTGCAGAAGCCATCAGTCAGTTTTGCCTCATAGTGGATCATATACGCAGGAATAAAATGGTCCAGCCAGTTGTGGTCCAACTCGACTTTGCCAGTGCTTTTGGCTGTGTCCAGATCAATGTGTTACTCAGTATACTGGAGAAACTCCAAGTGCCCCTGGCATATCTCCAAATGATCGAGAATCTTCTACAGAATAGAGAAATCTTTCTCTCACTGGGATGGCCAAGTGGCTCCAGGATTTCAGCCCTCTGTTTCAATACCACAGGGCTCGCCACTGAGTGCACTCCTTTTCATGGCTTACCTCAACCCATTGCTGTTATGCATTGAGGCATCCATTGAGGGAATTGCCATCCCTTTGCTGAGAGAGAGGGTCTGCCACGTATACTACATGGATGATGTGACTGTGTTTCTCTCATCACAGGATGAGGTTGGTAGGCTGGAGGAGCTCTTGGATCAATTTGGTTCCAAATCAGGTCTAAGAGTTAATGAGGCAAAATTGGTCATGTGGTCAATCAGAACTGGAAAACAGATCCAGGGGAGATTCCGAGCACCCCCCCCCAAAAGTTTCTCAGCTTTAGCCTGGCCTCCCCTCCTAGTATCATAAGAAGGGAGCTGGAGGAAAATATTCTCACAAAGGTTAAGAACACAGTGACATCCCTAACCAAGGTCCCACTCTCCTTGTTGGGGAAGGTCGCACTATTAAGTGCAGCTGTGCTACCCAAATCACTTATTTTCTGGCCAGTTTTTCCCCTACTAAGACCTTTATAAAAAGGTGGAGACTCAATGTAGGAGGCTTTGCTGGGGCATGAGAACAGCAGTAATTGGCCTCAGCTCCCTTCAAAAGCCTAAATCACAAAATGGACTCGGACTCCATTCAATCAACACCTTCTTAATCCAGAAAGCCCACAATATTTTAACCAAACTATTTCAGGATAATCCAAAAATGGAAAGCCCCCTACCAATAAATGAGGTTGAACCCACTGACCACCGACCCCCCCCCCAAGAAAGGGTAACATTTGGTTACAGCAACAGGTCACACTCGTGACTAAAAATGTAACAATGTCCAATGGCAAGCTTTCCTATTGGGACACCCATGCTCTAATCAATGGTAGCAGTCCCATCACTAAGACCAGACTTCAGCTTGGGATCAAGCGGCTTGCAAGGTTAACAAAGTTCTGGAAGCTGGAGGCGAAATTAGTAGACTTTATAATTAAATTTAAACTTGAGGCCCTACCAATGGCTGCATTCCTCCACCACAAGCGGAGGTATAAAATGGATCCGATATGCCCTCTGTGCAAGAAAACCGATGAAACAATTTTCCACATTCTTCAGGAATGTGAGACCTGGAATAAACTACACTACCTGACATTGCAAAAGACCACAGATAAAGACTGGGCCTGGATGGATATGGTGAAAGCTTTTAAAAATGGCTGCTTTGGCAGTGTTAGATTGGCAACTTATGTTAACTTTGTCATCTGGTTGGCACGAAATAAGGTAACTTTTGAAAAGGGTATTGATTACAATAAATGATGTATTATACTTCAAATTGTTAAATGATGTCAAGAACCATGACAAGAGGACATGCCAGCCATGGCTAACTGATCAGACTTGGAACCAGATCAAACTAGGGCCATGCCTTGCCTAGTGTAATGCTTACCTTACATAATAAATAAATCGATATATTAGTAATTAGAAATTATAGAAGCCCAAAGAGCACTAACATATCATGATGATAAATCCTAGGAAATGAAGGTAGTTAAGCCTGAACAAATTAATAAAAGATTAGGAATAGATAGAAGGGAAAGTGACTGCTCTATAAGTGGTATGCCATGCAAACCAAGAAATAAGCATATATACCTATAAAGCCAGTTATAACAGAACTGAGAGAGCTTTAATGGTGAAATAAGCTTGTACAATTGGACAATCTAAACACCTTCTCATTTATAACAGTACTGGGAATGCTCAAATGGTGAAATAGTCTTGTACAATTAGACAATCCAAGGACAATTTTCCCACTGCAACTGAAGCAGTTTGCCTTGTTCTTTCAAGCTATGGCCCCAAATAATAATGAGACACGAATAGAAGTGTTCTGAAAGTGTAACATTGCTCTTAATATAACAACATTTTTGTCTCCAAATAACTAATGGAGAAATGGACATGTATAATTGGACAGTTTTGTGAACAATAATTTCAGCATAAGAAGTTGGGTTTATGTGTGTAAGTCTGGAAGGGCAGGTGAATTTTGTGTCACTGCACTTCTGGAACTATTAATATCCCACTTCCTATCCATACACTTGATTCAATGCATATGATTTTGAACATTTATACTTGAATGTTCAAAATCATATGCATTGAATCAAGTGTATGGGTGTGGATGTGCTTGACACGCACCGACACTCCCTAAATTTCTTTGTAATGATTCTTGTTGATTGCATTGTAAAACTTATGCCTCTTGAATCGTCTTGGGGCACAAATAAAGGCATTTGAAAGTAAAATAAAAATGCTTAAAATTAATATTTACATTATTTTATAGATGATATAAATATATTTTTATTAATAATTAAATTAATAGATTTCTGATTAAATTTAGTTATATTTTAATATATTATTATTATATAAATAGATTCAGCTACTTACTGATTTTAATTTTTACAATTTCTATTTTCAGTGACTGTACCCATGCCACAAAATTAAGATATGATGACACTATTGGCACACAGATTGTATACCACTGGCCCCAACAAGTACATCTGAGAGTGAAGTCTCAAAAATATCATTTTTTAATGCACATGAAATATGATGTAACTATTAATGCCACTTGTACATCTAACTGTTTAATGTCAAAATATGGTGCAAAAATCTAGTCACATATTAATCACCATTGGCACTTATAACATGTAAAATATGAAATTAAAAAAGTTTGATGCAATAATTATGGAAATTGATAAATTGCACATTAATATATTAAAAGTTAAAAAATAATATCAATAGGACTGCTCTAGGAAGTTTTGGATAAAATGAATATATTATTTATTATTCAGGCTAAGATCAACAAAAAGTAAACAATGGGTTTTTCATTGTCACAAAGAATAATACAAGAAGTGTTATAAAAGAAGTCTTATTTGAAATAATCCATGAAAATTATTAATTGATAAACAACTTCTGAGATATTTAGTTATGCTTTTGCTGTTATGCTGAAGTTAATTGATTTGTATTCAGTGATGCATGGTTGTATAGTTGATGCTTTATCTGAATGAAAAATATATTGATAATAAAAACAATTGATATTTTTTTCTTTCAATTGGTCTTGCCTAATAGTTTTGCCAATTTTTAGTGATCTGAACACAAAACTTTTCATTATAGTAATACAGAGGAAGTTCACTCTTTATTACTATAATGAAGAGTTCTAGGATTAGATGCATGTAAAAATTGACAAAACTTTTAGACAGACATATTTTTGGTAATTAATGATTGGAATGTGAAGGTTAAAAATTGAAAGAAATAAATATCAATTGTTTTTATTATCGATATATTTTTCATTCAGACGAAGTGTCAATTATACAACCATGCATCACTGAATACAAATCAATTAACTTCAGCATAATGATAAAAACATGGCTAGGAAGTCTCAGAAGCTGTTCATGAATTACTTATATATTAACTTCCATTGAATTTTTTCAACATCATATTAACAGATTCAATTTTTGATTTTTTGCTTACATGAACTTACATCATATCTGTTACTCTGAAACAATTCTGCCATTGATGAAACAATTAGAAATATCAAAATGGATATCTGAAGATACAATAACAATTGCAAAAAAGTAATCAAAAATTAAAAAAAAAAGATTATTAAAAAATAATATAAGATTGCAAACAGCACAAAAGAAGACAAATAGCAGTATTATGATAATAACTATAAAGACATATAAAATGAAATCAAGCATAAAAGAAGCAGAAATATCTTTCATTGTTTCATAAGTTAAAATAGAAGTTTAAGTCTTAGGTGTCATTAATTGCAAATGCTGATATAAAAATATAATGTAAAACAAAGTCATCAACAAGAACACATTTAATGAGGTCAGATTACTCCTGAAATCATTACAAAATAGCAAGATCTTTGGATTAATGAAACATCTCAAACATTTCAAAAAGTAGAACAGTTTTTTGGACTACATGTTTAAAAAAAACTCAATTTAAGTGCAGATTAGATTATTATTTAGAGGAAGTACTCACAGATGATGACATTTGTTTCACTTAACAAGGAATAATATACATTTATGAATTATGTGCACTTATTAATTAAAGGATTAATGAAGATAAAGATTTTGATATAATTGATCATACTATTGTAAATAATAAAATGTATTTTTTTAAATGTATACATTAAATTATCTTATTATAAGTAATGATCAGATATTTTACGTGATATCTCCACACTAAACTCTAATATATTTATTTCCACACATTTAATTATTTAATATTTACACTTATTATAAGTATTTTTCTCAGATAGAGTGAAAAATTTTGTTTCAGTTTTTTAAAAAGATTTTATAATCAGCAGTAACATTCAAATTGATAAAAATTCTTGCAATTAACAAAGCAAGAAGACTTTTTCTTCTTTTTCCTACCTTTTCAATTAACCAGTTTCATAATCTATGATATATCTTGTTTCCTAATAATTACTGAAATAAGTTTCAATACACTACAGTTAAAATAGGTTATGTTGTAAAAGTAGTTAGTCATACCAGATTATTGTTATTCTCCTATTCATTTTTGAATATGTAGTGAGAAAGAACAGACTGAATTAAGAAAATTTGAATTCAGAATTAATATAAAAAAACCTCCAAAATTCACAGATTTGTTGAAAACATTATATTTAAAAAACAAAGTAATAAGATGACATCACAGCAAAATACAAAAAAGAATAAAATTCGGAAGCAGAGATCACATTGAAAATTCATAGTGAAAACATGGTAAGTTATTGAAAGTTTTTATCCTTTTAGATAAATCATAAATAATAAAAGAACTCAGACGTTCAAGTGATTTATTACAGACTTACAGTGGACACAATTGTAAAAAAATGAAAATTACGATTATCCAAATTATGGATTTTGTATAACTCTGTAGATAAGAATTTGGCCAAATAAAAATGCTGAAAATAAATGTATGTTTTTAAACAGTGTCACTAATAAATATTTTTTTTAAAAAGTACTATAGACAGCAAGCAAATTGAATAAATGGAAACTAGATTAGATTTTATCTAGACATTCAATGGAAGAACACTAATGATGGATAATTTTTGAAGATTCATGTGTTTTCCAGCAGTGAATGTTTCAGAAACTAATAATAATAAGAGCATATCTTTTACCATTAGTCTAATCTTGCAAAGTTAAAAATCTCTTAGACCATAGCAATAAATATATTGTAGTACTTTTTTTATAAAAAAACTCATAAAATATTTGAAAATGAAAAAAAAGTCTTTATTTTAAAAAATATTATCTTTAATCCCAACATTTTAAAAATATTATCATTTCTAGTCTCAACAGAATCTTATGTAATGTGAAATATTCTTTGTCTATTATTGAATAGCTTTTATAAAGGCAGCAAATAAAATATTGATTAAGTAGTTATTTGGAAGACACAACCCACTTCCAATTGAATGCATGAGGAATTATTTATTTTTCTATTTATATACATAATTTAAACATTTAAGAAGATTAATCATTTTTATTTCTACACTAGTCATAAATATGATTTTCAAATTCTGAAGATAATGAATTAGAAAACAACTCAGACTATAGAATGTAGTTTATAAGTGAATCTTGCATAGTCACATATAAATAGATTAGATAAACTTATTTTAAAGAAATTATCTTTTAGTGTCAGACTTGTTAAATAGCTCTTTTTATTTAAAAATGTATGTTATTCTTCTAATAGTAAATGAAAGGTTTAAACAAAAGTTTAAAAAAACACATGATTAACAAACTAATCATCCCGAATTAAATTAAATTGCAGCACATAGCACTGGAATGTGCGAGGAGGGGGGAGTTTGCCAATCCAAAGGATCGTCCAAAAGATGCATTACTCTGTTCGAACTAAGCTTACGATTTGTCTGAAGGTTTGTAATGATGGTATATTTATAAGATGTGATATGTTGATCATTTATGAGTGAATGTATAGAAAATTTTAAACTTAAATATTTTCCCAATTCAAACAACTTGTTAGTAATAACACACAAATAGACAATACAGGTTAGTAATTACACAACATTTTGAATAGTATTATTCTTCACTTTTCTTCAGGTATTGCTGGCTTATATGCACAGTGACAATATTCATTTAGAAGTTGAACTCGCACCTTTAGATTCCTGAATATCGAATTTAAGGCATTCACTCTACCAACTAAGCTATTCTGTCAAAGCTTACGATTTGTCTCATAGCTCTTTTCATGAAAATATGCCTATGTGCATGAGTTCTGGGAAATGGTGTTTGGCCCTACACTTTTGCAATTCTTTTCACCTTCCAAGCTGTTTAGAGAAGTGTGGGGTCAGGCTTACAATTATTAGTATCTAATAGTACATCAGCTAGGATCTAAGATCATTACTCCGAATGCACATTAAAATAGTTATGGCCAGTTGAATTACATACACCTCACATCATACAGTAGTGATCTGTGAAGTCTTTGCTATTTTTATAGTATCATGAAGCACATCAGTGGGCCATCTAGGCCTGCTAATGGCTAATATGAACAAAACTGTTCTATGTGCCATTAGGCCACATAAACAGCACCACCAAGAGATATACAGTGGCTATTTAACAAGAACCAATTATTTAATTTAAAAATTATGATTTTCAGAACAAAGCTTTGACAGATTTAACAAAAAGTTTTCAATAAATCTCTTCATTTAATTACATGCCTTGCATGGTTAATGAAGTAGCAGAATAGCCTAGCTCTGTCACTCTTAGACTCAAAATGTTTATGAACTCTTAGGCAAAAAAACATTTAATTATTGTTTTATTTAATGTTGTGTGTTCATAACACATTAATCAACAGTCTGACCTTTCAATTTTATGCATACACTGTATAAATAATTGCTATAAATAATATGCAACTTTATTAATTTCTTTATGGCTTTGGCTATTCTGAGACTATTAATATATGGTAGATCTGAATTTGGTTCAGTCCCATATAACTATTTAAGTTAGATAGCCGAAGTAAAAGACATTTTCATGTCCAAAAACTTCAGTTTCTGCTTAAATATTATGTATAAAATAAGCTAAGTTTTGATTTGATGTTTTAGATCTATTCTAGCTCCTCACTGAGGTGATCCATAAGCTTGAAACCAATTGATCTAGGGAAAAGAGTATTTTGGATAGAGAGTTTAAATATTTTCTCTTACCACACTTACCAATTAAGAGCTTGTTTGAGCTATTGGTATGCTTTCTGTATTACATTTTTGTAAATACAAGATTATAAAACTAATGTCACATTATATATGACTTGCTTTATTGATAATACTTAAGATATTAAATAATTTGATATTTAATATTGATGACTCATAGTTTTATAACTTCATTTTAAAAATCATATATTGACCAATGAAATCATTGGATTAAGATCAATATAAAAAGATAGGTTGAAATGAATCTAGACAAATTTTTTTTTTCATAGGGTTGTGTTTTCTTATAGATTACAGTGTTTTACAGATTTTAGTTTGAAATTTATAACTATATTTATTTTTATACTGTATCAGTAGTAATTTCTTTTAAATTATTATTTACTTGAAAGTATTGTCTGAAAAATATAATTAGGATAACTACTTAAATAATGAATCACTAAACACCAAATTTCTCTATCAGTTTGTCTACTTGAACCTTAGTTCAGGACTTCAATAACTCTATGGAATGTGATAGTGGCTACTTAAATATTGTGGAGATAAATACCAAATATAAAGAAAATTACTGCAACAAAATGAGAGTAGATTTATGTAAGAACTTTGTAATTTTTATAGATAATATATTTGGAATGAATGACTATTTAGCTACTTTATTCAAGGTAATTGGATATTTATTAAAAATCTTATTTGTAATATTAAATTTGAAAAGAGAAGAAAATTAAGACTCTGCATCTGTGCTTTAAAACTAAATTTAAAATATCTTAGGGTATGATGAATGTCTGTTTTAGCATATAATTGATAGTAATGACCTATAATTGATTTGTCTTTAAAGAAATCAAAATGAACTTATGTTTTAAGAATGATGTATTTAGAGACAAATTGAAGAAAATGATTTTCAATGTTATTTATGCCTTAAAGAATTTGTTATTGATAAAATCAATCAATAAATTATATTTTAACATAATTTATTTGGAAATAATGAAATCAGATTCGTCTTTTAAAAGGGTTAAAATTATATCTGTGAATAAATGCCTGAATGATATAACTGTATTTTTACCTGGAAAAGAAAAATATTTAGTGGTAAAATATGTTTAAAAAGATAAAAAAAATTGTATTTTTGTTAAAAGAAAGAAATATTGATTTTAATATATTATACAATGTTTGCTATTAGTAATTTTACTGATAGAAAATGTGAATATTAATTATATTATATGCACTACAATATATACTTGCTTTTATACAATGTCCGAAAATGTACATAAGAAATATTTTCATAAATAGATCCACAAATTATTGAAAGAAGATATTATATACCTGAATAAATTTCCAGGAAAAAAAAATGAAATTAACAATGTTTGTTCGGGGGTTTTAATATTCTTCTTGGATTTTAATGTTGTCATTTGTACATTACTTCATATGTTAAACGTTTTTTATAGTTGGATTCATTATTTTGATAGAACCCTATTTGTTTATAATATTGAGCTAATTATAAGCTAGATTTATTAGTAAATGGATAGATTGAATATTATAATTGGAACCCTAATTATTTATTATGAACCTAAATGCTATGATATTTTATTATAATAAGTTTCTTTAAATTTAATTATTGAAAAATATTGTTTTATTAGATACTGCATCTTAGCAATGTATCTTGAGCTAATCAGAACAGTATTATTTTAATAATAATTATTTATGTAATCCGATTAAAGTTTAATATTGTTATCACAGTTAGCCAGATTCTTTTGTTCAGTAGTTTTCCTTTAAGGAAGGGTACAATATAATGATAAATTGGTAAGCCTACTAATATATTGGATCACTGAATTTAGTTCAGGCCCATATAGTTTCTTTAATTAAAGAGCTGAATTTGAAGACATGTAGGTGGCTGAAGATTTAGATCTTTTTCTTAATGTTTAAGAATTAGATAAATGCTTGGCTTGAGTTAGTATTTTGAATCTAATGTCCTAGCTCCTCACTGAAGAGAGCCATACCTCGAAACCAGTCTGGGAATGAAACAATCATAGATTTCCCTTGTGGCATTTATCATAAAAAAGCTTGTTTAGAGCTATTAGCAGGCTCTTTATATATATATCACTTATTATTAACAAATAAGTCAAACCAATTTTTCCAAAAAGAAACATTTATAGGATTGTTAGAACAAATTATGCAAAAACATAGAATAGTTGTCTCAAAATGAATGTAGTTAATTAACAAGACAAATGCTATTATTTGGGGAAATGTATGCAATTATTGGAAATTAAAACAGGAAGAACATATAATGTAATAATAAATTTATAATAAATTATTAGAAAAAAATCCATATTGAAGTTCTAACTAATACAATATAGAGTATATTTCCCAACCAGTTAATGCCTTTATCTTTGTGAGCTCTCAATATTGATGTAATAAATTTATCTCTATTGATTTTATTATTAAAATTTGCCACTAAGTCAAATTTCAATTTTACAATTTGTGTCAACATCTTATCTTTGTATTTTTTATTCTCCATTAAAACAAATCTGTTACCCTTGTCTTCTTTAATGTACACAATTTTATTATCTACCAGAAACTGTTTTGTATTTTTAATCTTATTACTAAATTGTCTATTTTGGAGTTTATCTATTTGTGTCTAATTGTTTTGGCAATGCAAGCAATTATGCCTTCTTTTTCTTTGAGGGATTTGTTTATCAACCCAGCCTCTGTACCCACTAATGATTCCACCTTTGGGAGTTTCCATTGTCCTCCTGCAAATTTTGATCCTAATACTAACACTGTTTTTACCTCTGTATGTGGCACTGTGGTAGAACGTTTGACGTATGCTCATTTTGTTTCTGCGAATGTGATGTCGATAGTTTGTTTTCTTGCCAAAAAATTCAATTTGCATTCAAATGTTCTAGCTATTTTTCTTTCAAATTTGTCACACTTAAAGGTGATCCACTGAGGGATTTTGTTCGCCATTATCTTCTGCCATTTTTTTTTTATTATTTAGCACATTCCTGCAATCCTTTATAATCAAGCTGAGCATTATTGGCATTAAATATAGATCTGTTTATTCTTATATTGCAACAATTAGAAATAATGTGAAACTGCGTGCATTTTTTTAAGAAACAAAGTCTCTGTTGAAATATTCTAATAGACTTACCGAGCTGTAATAAATATCTGTCTTGGTTAATTTGATTCTTAAATCTGTAGTAAACAGTTGTTCGAAATAGTTATATTATGCTTTAATGCAAATTGATGAAGTTATTAAATTAATAAACAATAATAATATTTGGCTCAGCGCTTTCAGAGTATGTTAACTTCCATATTCATAGTCTTTGTCATTAGCGATACAGTGCGGTTGTTTTATATTCAAATCTATGCAAATCATTTAACTCGACCATTTCTTTGAGATTGCAAAACATTTATCTCATCTATTGATAACATTGGGGTCCTTCGCGCGATGAAATATGCCTAGTAGTTATCTAGAAACAATAAAATAGAATTGATTTATTTTTCTAATCATATGCGAATTAATGTTGTTTATTATTTCTTAAATTAAAAAATTTATCTCATAAGAAATATATAAAGCAATAATAGAAATAATAAAAATAATAAGGATTGTTATATATTTTGTTGTTGCTGTTTAATGGAAAAAAAGATTTCAGTTGTTTTATTACAAGTAGTGGGATAAACATTATTTATTTTATAAAATCTTTTGAAAATTCTTTTGGTATATTTTTGAAATTGTAAAGCATTCGTATTTTTAATGATTTCATTAGATTTCGAATTGCATGCAACAGATACAAAGGCTTTTGATTTTAAATTCATGATGAAAATAAGCAAAGTTTTGAAAAAGTATTTTTTTTCAATAAGCTTTAGTCAGTTTAGACTTTCTTTATTTCAGGTTTTAGAAATTGTAAAATGCTTTCAAAAATAATTGATGAAGATTATATGCTCCCTCGGTAGGAAAGTTTTTCTCCCTCCAATTTTTCAAATAGTTATTCAACTTTTATATATATAAAGTGACTTGAAATAGCACAACAATGAAACTGTCAAAAATGAAATGGACTTTTTGATCAATAGCAATATAAATTTACAGAAAAATCTGTTCCCAACTTATTCATAAAAGTTTAATCAATCCATTCTAAAAATAATAATCAAATTTCATTGGGTTTTTTTTATATAAAGAAAATAGATTATTCGTAAAATTTTAACACATTACCGAACTAATTATATAAACAATTTACAAAACTGGCAATTAATATAAGACATATACATACACGATTTAAAATTGTTTATAAAACCATTCATTTCTTTTTTATATATATATAAAAATTTTAAATCAATCATTTGAAACAAACAACAGCTGGCTAAAGCATTGATCACTGTCAATATCTTTATATCAATACCTTCCTTCCTTCATTTTATCACTAAAAATAGAATTTGCATTTTTATTTTATGTTTTATTAAAAATATTTATTTAAATAATAAATTTATATAAAAAAGCAAGAAATATTTTTCTGCATTATTTATTTAATTTCATGTTTCAATAAAGTTTATTGAATAATACCAAAATCATACTTTTCTTTATTTTGCTGTAATATCCTATAAATACAATTTATCCAAACCACTTCGAACACTTTTTAGAAAAACTCTTTATTTGTACATATATACATACACATACGTTTCGACTGTCCTGCAGTCTTCTTCAGAGCCAGGAAGAAGACTGCAGGACAGTCGAAACACAGGTGTATGTGTATATGTACAAATAAAGAGTTTTGCTAAAAAGTGTTTGAACTGGTTTGGATAAATTGTATTTAAAGTTTATTGAACATATCTTTAATCATTTAGTATGCATACATCCTCCTTTCTAACAATAATGTATTTAATTTTTTTCATTTTTATTATTGCTCTTTTCATTTTGCATTACCATTAGTGCTAACCACCTTCTTTCACTAAAATGCACTTTACAAATTAATTATCAGATGAGGTACAAGATTCAAACTCTTAGATCTCCATATCTATGTTGATAGTTTGATATATTATCGTGACACTACTTTCTCATCAGGTAAAGAGATTGGTTTCTATCCATTTTCAACACTTCTTAGAATGCTAAATAATCATTATTACTTTAAAAGAATCCTATGAGCTCAGTTCTAATGTGAATCAAAATAATTTGACAATTTTTCATCTTCTAATCAGACTTATAGCTTTTCTTTCAGGAAAACACTAGCTATCACCCAGCATTTATCAGTAAATGAGATATTTAGCTATTCTTAGCAAGAGGTAAAACAAGAATGAAAAATATTCAAATTCTCATCATCTAAATATTGAAAAATCTAGTGAGTAATTTTTTTTTCACTACTCTTCTATAAAATGTTGTTGAAAAGTTCCTTACTGTGTAATGAGATATTAAAAAGATGTTTTATCTTCAAATCAGCTGCTGTGGTTTTTTTTGCCATTTTGGAAAGGTTTTTTAGCCTGAAGCTAGTTTAGCACAACTAGCTGTAGAGTGACTGACCAAACAATAACACTAATCAACATTAAACATCACATGATCACTGATGAAGGCCACAAGCCAGAAACTAGTCTGGGGATATAGGATGAGTAGGCACTAAATAGGGATTTTATGCACAAGCCTTCTGACATCCATTGATTGCTCTTGTTAGCACAAGATGGCACTACTATATGGAGAGTTTTGCTTTGTTTTGGATTGTTTACTAATCAACATTGTTGCATAGTTTGCTAATGCTTTCTAACTCTTTAGTTAACCTTTCAGATGCTTCCTACAACTTATATATCCTTTGTCTAATTTTTGTATTGGTCCACTACTTAAATCTGAGAACAATTATTCATCAGTTTCATTTCCAGTCGGTTTTTATTGTTAAAATATCAATCTAAAATACACAGATTTTTTTAATTCAGCTTCTAAAAATTGACTAATTTTAGATTCAAATTGTTTAAAAGTCATGAAAAATTAAAAATGATGTTAATAACTGAAGAAAAATAAAAGAAAAAAAATGTTTAAAAAATAACCAGAGCTAAAACAAAGGAATTATATTTCAACCAATCTGTGTGTCATTATTCACCTCTGTAGCAGTCAATATAATTGACTTTTCTTGAAGTGATCACTTTCCTAAACTTATTTTTCTTGTAAAATTTAAAATTTTTTGACTCAAATTTTATATTTCAATAAAGTAATGTAAAATCTTATTTATGAATGTAAAAAATTACAATAGATATATTTATTTACTTCAAAATCAATTATGAATGTGTAGACAATTTTATTTTGATTTCTGACTTTGTCATTTAGAAATACCTAATATGGAAATTACAGTCATTAGCATCAAACGCTTGTCTTGAAGAGCGATCACTTTCCCAAGCTTATTTTTCTTGTAAAATTTAAAATTTTTCGAATCAAACTTTATAGTTCGATAAAATAATGTAAAATCTTATTTATGAATGTAAAAAATTACAATAAATATATTTATTTACTTCAAAATCCATTACAAACATGTAGAACATTTTGGTTTTGTTTCTGACTTTGTCATTTAAAAATGCCTACAGCACAATCTCCTGAGTTGGCAGCCATCCAATCAGAGAAAAGAGACAGGCTTATACACCAATAGGTAGCAAAGAAAATTGATTTTTTTTCTAAACATAATACCATAAGAGGACATTTTTAAAACTAAAATTTCACATTTCCTATAAAATAAGCCTAAAATAAAGAAATTGCAACCAAAATTGATCAAGAGATGGTGCATGCTATGTCCAAAAGCTGTAAATAACATTATAGGATATTAAATTAGCAATGTGTGCAAACTGTAAATAACAACTGAGTGGTTAATCCAGAGGGTATTTATTTTATCAATTCTCTTTTTAGACATAAATAATCTTTGCAATTCAAAGAAGTAATAAAAATTTTTAATGACCATTAATTTCTTTACATAGTTTATGTTTCTTCAATAGGATTTTATTTAATGTTAAAAGGCAAGCAGCTTTCTCTTACTTTTCATAAATTCTCTCAAAGAATTCTAGCATTATTTCCATCAATTTTATCATAGATTGATAGCATATTGATTTAATTAATAATTGTGTTTCCTTTCTGCATTAATTATTTATTTCTTGACAAATTGTCACTTCAAGTCAACTACAGAATATTGGTTGGGTTTTAACATATAACATTTGTGTTAGAATTCAGTTCCATATTTTTTTTTTGATAAAAAAATAAAACAATTATTTTCTTTCTAAACTTTCGATGATACAAATAATTATATCCATCCATTTTAATAAGTGAGAATTTGGAATACAGATCCACAAAATTCAGTGTTTCCTCAAGTTTCTTTAAGTAAAATATTATCTGCAGTTGATGCTGCATTATTTGCTGATGGTTCAAGGTGATTACAATCATATAGAAGCTCATGATGATGATTAACTTTAGGAAGAATAGTATATGCCCAATAAAAAAGTTTAGCTACCAATCATATCTTACAGTAATATAACTTTTTAACTAAAACCTCATTCAGAAATGGAACTAGGATAACAGTAAAAACCTAAATTTTTAGTATTTGTAAAATGAAAATTTAAACCTAAATGAGGTTCCCCTAGAGACAAAATGATGATGAAGAGCCCAGCCTTAAAGATGGCTGAGTGTAAATACTTTTGGTACCTCCCTCCAATTTCTGAATGATACCTTTTTGTCAATCAAATTATATACAATTTTTAATTGTTTGTTTGCTATTGTTTTATGAATTATTTATTCACATTTTTACAGACACCACATGGTTTTGTTGAATTTTCCCATGCATGAAAATCCCCCTGAGAGAATAAAAATGAAAATTTTTAATAAAAACATAATACATAGCAGACCAACTTTGAACTCAAGATTTTGAATGGAAATTGGCTGCTATGACAATGAGATTGAGACAAAGTAATAGTTCTCACAAAAAGCTTTCCACCGATGCTATGTACTATTCCTAATGATTATTGATTAATTTTATAACTAAAATTTTCTAATACATTTTACATATATGTATTTACACACATATATAACTCTACTTAAACCGATTTCTTAATACTTTTATTGATTTTTGATTTTCTCCTACAACTTTTTTCAGTATTTTACAGTTAAAAATTTATTATATGATTTTTCACTAGACACTTTTGTTATCAAATAGACAGGATATTTACTTTATAAAATCTACTCCTCTCCCTTTCTGATTCATCTGCACTATTAATATGATTGTAAAATATTTTTACTATCTAAACTTTCAACCTCAACTGCATTTTCATCTTTAAATCTTATTAAATTGACCCTTTGAAATAAAAGAATTCTTATTTAAAGCATTTATAAATAAATTTGGCTTGATATTTTGACTCGAACTTAGTACTCTCAAAATAACTTTTATATCACAACTAATGCATTTTATGAGGAAAATTTATAATACACTGTTTTAAATAAACCCAGCTTCAAACTTAGAAAGCTTTTGGTTAAAACCAAAGGCTACAATATATATACAAAAAAATTTTAAATACTTAAATCTAAAAATGACATAAAATAAATAATTTTTAAATATTCCACATTCACTAAAGATATTCATATGCAGTTTTAACTCACTTTCAAACTGCTAATTTTTATGTTATTTTGCTCACTTTACAGTTATTTTATCAATGTGATGTGATGTGATGTGATGTATTTGGCTTCTCCTTAAACGAAGTCAAGAATATCTCAGCAACTATGCCCAGATAAACCTGTTAGCCACTTTATTTTCCATCCCCCACTCTAAGTCTTCCCATATTCTGCCCCATCCCATTTCCACAACATTATCTTTGTCAACTATATGGCCTTTAAATCAAAATCCCCCTTATCTTTTCACAAACCCAGCATAAAAACTACTAACTCACTTTCTGTATTGTCACTTTGTTCATACCTATTCTCCCATAACTTCATTATCTGTACCTTTCTGCTTTCAAGCATTTACATTCAATGAACAGATGCCTAATATTTTCTATACCTTCCTTACACAATTTGCACGCTAAATCACCCATAGTTTTCCATTTACATGTATATTCTCTTGTTGCTAAAGATCCTGTTCGAGCCTTAAACAATAAACTACTTTCCTTACTATTATCATAAATCAATTCGCTTCCAATATTTCGTTTACTTCTATATATATTTAAACTCTTCTTACCCTCCATACTACTTCTCCATCTCTCCAACTCCCTATTTTTTATTAATGCTTCTATTCTTTTATCCCATTCCTTACCACTATAACACTCAACAATCCTCCTAACACAATCATCCCACCTTTTATACAAGTATACCGATATAAATTCTTTATCCAAATCTTTTGCATACCACATTACCTTTCTCACCCATCTTGTTACCTGCCCTTTACTCATAACCCAATTAAACACTATTTTGGCTATTCTTTTACTATCCATAAACTGCAACCTACCAAACATTTTCATTTTACTTTTTGCATCTCTCATATAGAAACCTGATTATCCCATTTCTCCTTGAATTGCCTCCTTTGCTGTCCACATCTCTGCATCTAATGCATGTCTTCCTACTTCTCTTTGTACTTTGTCTAAATAATCTAAAATCCTTTTACTAACACAAAAAAGTGTACTGTATGATGCTGCCACCTTTATAATTATTTTACAACTAATAAATCAATATTATTTAATTTTAAAGTTATAACAATGAGATAACATCTGGATTTGAAGGCACTGATTAGTTGAGCACTTGTCAGCAATTTTGATAGTTCTAAGTTCTTTGTTTTGATTTTCAAAATGAAAATGTATGTTTTACAGTACTTTTTTTTACATATTTATTATTATTTTCATAAAATATGTGTGAAAATATAATTATTTTCTTAAGTATAGTTCATTTTAGTAACAATTATTAACTTTTACATGAAAGCAAATTGAGAAAGAAATCAATGACATAGGGTGCATTTTGTAATAGGATGAGAAAACTATGTTTTATATTGTCTGCTATAGATTGTTTTTATTAATTATAAATACAAATTTATTTTCGAAAAAACTTTCATTTATTTTAATAATCTAACTAATTTATCCACTATTTTGAACACCTTTTTAGAAAAAAGCTTTTATTGACCTATAGTAATGCACAATCTTACATTTTGACTGTCCTGCAGTCTTCTTCAGAGCCACTTTCATCAAACTTCTTAAAATTAATTCTCACATCTTTAGAATTATTATTTAACTTTTACTATCAAAAAAATAATAAAATTTTAATAAATTTACACTTAAATTTTAGGAAAAGAAAATATATTTTCCTTCACAAATGATTTCTTGATTTGTTTTTTTTTTTATCACCTGGTTATTCCTATTTGTAGGTAAAATTTTACAATTTCTGATTGGTTAATTATCTACAAATGTGTAGTTAAAATGACTATTAATTACTAACTACAACTTTAAAATAAATTAAAACTAATATTATTAAATCAATATTTATCAATTTTAATAATGCAAAATTTAAATCATATTTTAATAAGAAAAAGTAGTCTTTTTAAAAATCAAATTCTAACACCTAAGTTTCATAATTTACACTATTATTTTATATAGTTAACAAAAATTAACTATTTTAACAGGAAGTAAATTTCTTTATTATTAAATCAATATATGTTACATCTATTGACACACATCTCACTCTGATTTATTTTATCAGTAATTAAATTAGTTCAAAATAAATAAAAACAATTTTCAAATTTATTATTAATAACTATAAGAAATATTAATTTTAATCATCACAATTATTGATTAAAGATACTTTATATTATTTTAACTGTTATTTACTTTTTTATTTGAAAAATAAATAGTACAATTTATAACTGAAAATTATAACTTACATAGATTATAATTATCTAAAAAAAGTTAAGTCAAATTTAACACTTATGAAACAATTAATTTAACTGCTTTTATAAATTAAATAAAAGGATTTTCATCAGTCATTAAATAAAATTTAAATTTTTTACTAAAATTGAACTTTAATAAGATTCATACAATAATGTAACAAATAGAAAGACTACAATATATATATATATAAATTCATAGTATTATAAATATAAGAAAGGATGAACACATATTTTGGCAGTTAGAGAAAAATCTAATTTATCAGCTACTTATTCATGTATAAAATTAACTAACCATAATATCAATTTAAATAGAACACTCATTCTGGCAAAAATTAAACAATATGACCAGAGAGAGAGTGCTAAGGAAAGCTGTAGAGATTTTTTAAAAGGCCCAAGAGTATAAATGAGAAGTGAGAATTGAAGAAAATTATTAATATATGGAAAAAGCTATTGGAGGATAAAATATTTTTAAAACTTCCCAACCAATAAAATTTGAGTTTGAGGAGGAAAAAATCAAAAGAAAAAATTACATTTTTAAATCTCACCAAACACCTTATAATTTGAAAAAGAAGCTCTGAGGAAAATATTTGTTATTGTCTGAAATATCAGTTATTTAGCAATTATGTTATTACTATTTCATCATTTATCCAGAGAATATTAGAAGTACTATATATATATATTGTACACTTTTCATTAGGGCTGAATGTGTTAAAAAGCCAATTTCTTTAAAAATTTTAATTTAGGAGAAGTATAGGTATTCTAATTACAATAATAATATCTAAACAGATGAAACTTAATAAAATAAATACATAGAAAGCTAGAAAATATTTTAAAGCTGTTTTAAAATATTAAAAACTGCATAAAAAAGCAAAATAATTTGATATTGTATGGTTGGAATAAATGGTGTTGGTTATATTTAAAAGATATATTTAACACCTTACTAAATAAACATATAAAAACTCTAATTTTAATATAATGTGTAATATAATTGAATAAGTCATTAAATTTATCTTCTAAAATTATGCTTAAATTGTATAATAATTATTTATTAGAGTTTTGATTCTTATGGTGTATCTAATGTTTTAATTTTTAGTAATTGTTATAAAAAATGTCAAAATTTATTATTCTAAATTTTATTATTATATTTAATATTTTCTAATGTGTATTATTTTATAATTAAATATTCATTTGGTTTTATTATTACAGACAGTAAATTTCAAAAAAATTGCAACATTTGTCTGGAAAAATAGATCACATGACTGATATGTGTGTGATGCTTGCATAGTTTTAGAAAAAGATTTTAGTCATTTTCTAAAAATGTTGATAAAATTGAAATATTTTATACATGATAAAATAAACTTGAATAAATATTATTTAATTTTGAAAGATATTCTAAGCTACTAAATGTCATCAAAGATTGCCATATTTAAATTAAATATTTTTATAATTTCATAAATTAGTAAAGATTAATAAAATGTATTATTTTAAATATCTTTGTTTGGGTATAACAAATTATTTGTGTTAAATATTTATTATATTTATTATTTAAAATGATGACTCATAATTTTATTTCTAATTTTAAAATTACATAATTGGGAAATATGTAAATGAGACTATAGTCTGATGATCTTTTAGCCAATAAAATCTTTTTAAAAAGTAGGTACAAATACTGTGTGTAATTAAGTTGTAGTAGTTATTGTTTAAAAGTTATTGTTTTAAAATTATTGTATGATAAATAGTATCAAGAAATTCTTTAAATTTTTAATATAATTTATTTTTAAAAGTCAAAAGAATTAAAACCTAGTATTTAGTTTAAATAAAAATGTGTGAATAAACCCATGAAAATTTTCTGCTAGTGGATTATTCTAAAGCTTAATTAAAATTCATTGGTAAATTATGGAACAGGAACTTATTGTGGTCTTATAAGTGAGAAGATTCATAATAAAGGACCAAAGAATTTATAGGAGTATGGTTTTTCCAGTACCAGCTAAAAATTATCTATTTATTTTTGCAGAATATTTCAATGTTGCAGACAAATATTATCCAGAAGTACAATACATATAATGAGTATGTCTGTGTTTATAAAGCAAAAACTTTTAAAAAAATATTATTCAATAAAAAATTATTAAAGAAGACTAAAATGTAATTTACCTCTGAACTCTATAAAAACCATTCAAGATGAGACTATAAAATATATTGCTCTTTCTCTATAATATTGACATTATTTTAAAAAGATTATAGTATTAAAAAAAAGAAATATTTATCTTTGAAGCAAATTATATTTAAGCTTTTTGGAAGTAAAGTATTTTAAAAAGATAACTGCTATAAAGAATATAATTGTTAACAAAAGTTATATTAAATGATCGAATATTTAAATATAAAAACTTGCTGTTTTAAATTCGCTATGATTTAATTGCAAAGAAGAAGAAAAATAAATAATGGCAAGAAAAATATTGTTATACCAGAAATAAATAACTTTTTGTATTAAAAACTTGAATTTGTCTCCATGGATTACATGTTATGAATCTGACTGCAAATGATACATCTGTTCCTAATTAACTTGGAATTTGCATATGTACATAGGTGAAAATGGCTTATCTTTTCAAAATAGATTTTTTTTAAAAAAAAACTATGGAATAAATAATGGTTATCCTGAAAAGGTTTGCAGAAATGGACTGTCTTAAGTATCTATTAAAAAATGGGATTGACATTATTTTCCAAGATTTTTGCAGATTTTTAAAAGTTGACAAACATTTTTTATTGTGTTTTATTTTACATGCTGGGAGGACAGTTCAAAGAAGTAAAAAAAAAGTTTTCAACAAATACTTGCCACTTAGCAACTGTGCAGTCTCCCAAGTTTATTAGTAGAACTTTTGAATAAGGACTTGAATGAAGAGAAGAAGAGATACATAACTTTAAATTCAATTATTATTAGTTATTTATTATTTTATATATATATTAATATTAGAATTATAATTTATTTATAGATTACAGTAGAAGTTATATTTTTTAGGAACTTTTAATTCTAATAATATTAACTTTAAAATTTTTTTAGTCAAGCGTTGTTAGCCGGGAGGTCATTGCAGCCACCTTGCAAGCAAGTAGTTGGTTGCAGACAGTTGTGAGTTTGTGTCCCGGCTGATGCTATGACATATGAAAAAAAAAAAAATTTAATGATTTTTTTTATTTTATTTTTGAAAACATTTCTTTAAAGTATATTAGTTTATGATGAACACTGCATGAATGATATTCGTTATTTATATTTTATGTGATTAGATCAGAAGATATCAAAATGTGATTACAAATAATAAATCACATAGGTAATTTAAATTGTTTTTTTATAATTATTATACGATGTATTTTTTTTTTTTAGAATTGCTTGGATTTTTTAAATATTCATCTTATGTTACATGAATGAATGAACATATGGATGTGTGAATTAGTAACACATACAGATTTCTTTATTAAGAGATATAAGGTATGAATAAAAATATGCATATATTTTTTATTTATAAAGTTCATTATAACTTTATTAATTATCATAATTTTATATGATTCTTTGCTAAATAAATCATATTATATTTATTTATTTTAAATATATGATTATTGATCGAATATTTTAATCAAAGTCATTTGTATTTGTGATTAAGCTTAAGTATGTGAAACCACATTTTATACTATTTATGGTTGGATAAAGTAATGTGTTAACTTTGTTTATTATTGGGAAAATTGCCTAGTTTATTTTACGATGTTGATTGTTTAAATCTATTTGAAATTTTTAGATGGTAGTGAACAGGGGAGTAGGAAAATAAAACCTTGGATGTTTTATTTGTAGGATGTGTTAAGAAGATAGGAAAATTAGCCTATATTGTATCTAAGTAGCTGCTATGCAAATACAGTTAACATAGCCCTGTATTTTGTATTTATTTCCATGGACAGTATTTTTGATATTTGTATTTAAATGTTCTGTAAGTATTGAAAAGTAGCCTAGACATTATTTCTTAAGGCATTAGATGAGGTCATTCCTATTTCTTCACACTGTTTTCCATGTGGATTATTGAATTATTTATACTATTGAGTCTTTACTCTGGTTATTCCTTCATGTTCTATACATTATATTGCTATCTTAATTTCATTAGTAATGCATCATGTAGTTTAGTATTCTGAAAAAAGAAGAATGAATAAACTTAGAATGATGAATTGTTTTAAAAGAAGGCAAGATAGGTTTTGAATTAATTAGAAATGCAAATGATCTTGAATGTTTAATGCTGATGAGGAAAATGAGAAAAGAATCATAATTATTTTTAATATTATTTTTTATATTTTTGATGATAAAGGAATCATAACTATTCCTAATATCTTAAATATTTTTGTTCGATATTTTACGATTTTTCATAAAACTATGATATTTTGAAATAATGCATATTTACAAAGAAACATCAATCTGAGGAATATGAAATGTATGATGAATGCTTCTATTCTATTCTATTTTTATATTTTATGTTTTTGAACATGAAACACAAATCCTAAACTTAGAATGGTCCCAAGAAAATTATTTTTAGTATTATCATTTTATATTTTATTAATTTTTAATGAACCTAAAACATATTTTGATTGATAAAATATTATGCTAAGTATTTATTTTTTGATATTTTCTGAAAGTGAAATAATATTTTAATATTTATTAAACTAATAGAAAATATAATATTTTAAGGTAAATAATAAATATTGAATATACATGATATGTATTCCTAAATAAAAATTCATAAGCCAGAGTGAAGGCTTACCTGTTGATGATTTTTTAGATTGAAAATCTGTAACTTAATCTTTTCTTTTGTTTTAATTTTGAACATATTTTGTTCTAATTTTAATATCATATTTGTTAGTTTTTTTTTAAAGATTGTAAATATTTTGTACATAGTTGATGTGTTAAAATAGAATAAATTTGTTAAAATTGTTTTATAAAACTTGTTGTCAGTGTTGTTATTGATTCCATTCACTTCCACAAGATTTGATCCACAGAACTTGAAATTGAACACATAACATATTTTGCACATTATAATTATTAATAATTTACTTAATGATGTCAATTATTATTCAGAATATGATATAGAAATATTACATAGTATAATATTATTTTTAGTCATAATTTATTATTTAATGTGTTGCCATATAATCAAGTATATTTCTTGTTGTCACATATTATTCAGATTATACCATACTTTTAATATTCCACATGATAAATAAGAGAATTGATTATTACTATTATTATTATATTATTTTATTTATGATTTATTTTAAAATTGAACCATATATTCTTTATTATTAATTTGAGCTAGTTTAGTGGTAACAATTATTGTAAGATATTATTAATACCCATTTCTACTATATTAAGATTGAAAGTTTTAGTGGGAGCATTATTTTATTTACTTATTTCCATTATATTGATAGATGGTGAGGGTATAATAATATATATATATAAAGTTACATGATACCTATATTGTTATTTTCAGAAGTAATTCTTAGATGTGACTCAAAGAAATGCATAACAATATAGATTTTAGCAATTTTAAATATAAATAATGAAATATTTAAATTTGATTGCTTAAATATTTCAGAGTATTATAAAATGATAGAAAAATAAAATTTCTCCTCATGCGTAAATTTTTACTCACAATTTAATACATATGTGTGTGTGAGAGAGAGAGCATAAAAGATCTTTAATTATAAAATATGTTTATAAATATGAAGTAAAATTTAATTGGAATTTGCAATATTCTACATTTTTACACACACAAAAAAGGCAAATAATTGTACATACACTAATATGCATACATATTATATGTAAATTTAAATATTTTCCTGATAGCATTATTTTATTTATGTCTTTTTAAAATCAAATATCTTGTTAACTCCTTTTATGTTCATTATGGATGCAATGCAGATTGGCATTGCTATATTTTTTTTCTAATGATACTTATTCCTGACTAGTATTTAGTTCATATTTGCCACTTCATGCTCTCAAATCAAAATTCTTTAGATTTGCCTATATAATTAAGAAAAATAAATTAGAGATAAGAGGGTCCCTCTTATATTTATAAAGTCGAATCTTGCATTATGATTTGTAGAGGTCTCTCTTGCTAAAATTAAGCACTCAAGGTGCATGTATTAAGGTTTTAGCCTTATATAAGTATTATATGCTGACATCGCGCTTAATAAGAATTAATATTTACACTTATTTATTATAAATTTGTGATGATGAACAACTTATTTTTAATGATAATAATTTTATAATTTAGTTACCATTTTGGTTCTAGGTGGCAGTCACTCTTTGCAAAATGCAGTGGGAATATTTTATATTATCTGTCAAGATAGAAGATAAACTTCTATTTATTTTAATTTTTTTTTATTTCAAATATATTTTATTTATTTTAATAACATTTTTTATTAATAAATGTAAAATATTTTTTATTTTTATAATTATTAATGTTTGTTTTTTACAAGAATATTATTTTTGCCATCACATTACAGAAGTGTGTTTTTTATTCTTGATATAATTTTAATATCTTAACCCTTTAAAAAAATTGTAGTTATTTTTATTAGTTTTAAAAGTAACAATTATTAAGGATTAAAGGCTGCATATATGCAAAATTAAGTACACATCTTAAGCATTAATTTAGTTATATTTAATGTTCTAGATAAAAGTCACACATTATTATTTATCAATTCAAATGATTAACATAAATAATATATTGTTCCTTTTTTCATATTATATAATATTATATACAATTTATATTTTGCCTTAGTTTATAATAAAAATAGTTTCTTTCTTGAATTTGAAGGTCTTTTGTGTTTCTATAAAAATTATTTAAAGTATTCTTTGTCACAGACTTAATTTAATAATAAATTATTTTTTGAAGATAATAATTTATGTATTTATAAAAAGTGATTAAATTTTCAGAATTTGAGAATTAATTGGTTCAAGTCATTATCTTAATCTAGAATTGTAGTTTGTTGACTAAATAAATTCTAACAACCACAACAGTTTGAAAATGACATAACTAACTATTATAAATTAATATTTATAAATTTATTTTATTAACAATTATATAAATTTATAGATAAATAATATTTTCTATGACTCTGCTTTTACAAAATTACAAGAAAAGAAATATTTTAAATTTCTATTCTATAAAATAATTTATAATTAGTTGTTTTTGCAAGATTACCCACAAATTAACATGTGCTTGACTAACTGAAATTAACTTCTTTTTAAATTATAACTTTGAATCCAGTAGCAGAAAATAAATGATAACTATGGACAGTGTAAATGTAATACAATAAAAAAATTATTTTAGCAAATAAAAATAAGCAATTCATCAGTGAAATAAATTTATTTATTTGTTTCTTTTTTAATGACAAAAAAATGCATAAAATTATCTTCTATAATTAAAAAGAGTGACAGCATTTAAAGAAAAATTTCCTTTATTATAAATAAATCAGATAAAAATTACTTAATACAAAATTTATTTCTGACACATAAATTAGTACAGAAATTTAAAAAATATCACTAGTGTTATTCTATTTATTTCTGTTTTTATTATCTTTAAATTTAAAATTAATTTAAATTTTAACTATGTAGCTTCAGTATATATGTATATATCTACATATAGATTTAATACAAATAAAGTGATGGTTAATTAAAAACTATTGTAATGACAATAAAAATTAAAATATATTGATAATTAACTATTATATACAGTCTTTCAATCTGCAGTAATACTTTCAGTTAATTCCTTAACTCTTCTCAAATGTCATTAAATTCAAAGAACATAACAGAAGTAAACATCATCAACTCAAATCCCATCCAATGAATCTTGAATTTTAACATTAGCAGCTTGTCAATTAATTATATTCATTTTATTTTTTATTTTTATTTATTAAAATTGCCTCTTTAATTTTTTATTATTATTATGGTTTTTCTCTTCATGAAAAATCTTAATACTTTCAAGATCAAACTTAAACTTATATTTACATGTCTTTTGTGATAAATTAAAAAATATTGAGATATTTGCCAAGGAATTTCTTGAAGTTGGTTATAAGATTGAATAGATTAACAATACTTTATGTTAATTTAAAAAAAGTTATAATGATTTAAAGAAGTTAAAGATTGGTAATAAAAAATGGATATCTATTCCATATATTTTAAATGCTCAAGTGAAATTTTTTAAGGATATGTATAAGACTGTGTTTAATGTTTTTTGTGTTACAAATAACATTAATAATAATAGTAAATAATTCTAAAAGTGTCATACCTGTCAAGCAAAAAAGTAATGTTGTGTATCAATTTTTTTGTAGATATATGTTATATATAGGTAAATAGAGGTACAGTATTGAAAAATATTAAAAGAGCACAAATTGTTATACAAGTGTGTGAAAAGTAAAAATAATAATGTTTTAATGACTGCTTCAGTTTTCTTGGATCATGAAAGGACATGTAAATATAAATTTTAAGTTTGATTTTGAAAGTGTTAAGATACTTCATGAAGAGAGAAACCATAATAAAAGAAAAATTAAAGAGGTGATTTTAATAAATAGAAATAAAATGAATATAATTTATAGACAAGCTGCTAACATTAAAATTTGGGATTCATGGAATTTGGATGGATGGTGTTTGCTTTTGTTATGTTTTTTTGAATTTAACAGCTGTTGAAGAGGGTTAAGGAATTAACTGAAAGTACTTCTGCATATTGAAAGACTACATATAATAATTTATTCCCATTATATTTATTATTTTTGTTATACATATATATTTATATATAATAAAAACAAAATTGTAATTGTTTTGTCAAAAATTTAACATATAAATATTAAAATATATTAATGAATATGAGCTATAATTAGTATAAGATGTGATAGTGTATCTTAAGCTAGCTAGCTATAACTAATATTTAGTTGTATATTTTTATATTAATATATTAAATTTTATATGTTTATGTTTAGTTGTGTTTTTATTGCATGTATATTATTATATTTCATACTGCATACCTATCTATCTAGACTGATGAGTAATGGATAGGTAGATATTCATAGATCAATAGATATCTAGGTAGGCATGGCCATAGACAGACAGATAAGAAGATCCATAGATGAATAGATGTAAATATAGATAAATAAGTAAATATACAAATAGATTCATAGATAGGTAGGTAAATAGCTATGTAGACATATAGATAGATAGTTATTTAGATTGTTGTTAATTAGAGAAGTTTTCTGATAAATAGTTAATTAATTGTTGCTAAGTTTTCTAAGTGTTGGAAATTAATGGCGGCATCGAATTGTGTGTGTTTTTGTTGACAGGCAAATTATTTTGTTTTGAAGTGTCCACTATAAAAAAATGCAAGAATAAAAAAGTTTGATTTTTAAGTTAAGTTTCTCAAAACTTTTTCAAAAGGTTTTAGTAAACTATTATCCACACTTGGCAATAATAAGAACTTAGGAATTTTTGAATTATCTATTGCCGTTTCGTCAATTGATCTAAAAAAACCATTAAGAAAAGCTTTATTCAATTTTAAGCTCTTATTTTGAAGGTTGATAAGAAGTGAATAATTTTAAACATAAAAAAAACTTATTTTGTAGTTAATAATTTCATAATCCAAAGGATTTATCTTGTCTAAATCATTATCAATAAATGAGAAACATATATTAGAAATTAAGCAAATTATTTGCTATTATCATCTTTATATAAAGAACACACAAAAGTAATCATCAAGCTAAAAAAATAACAGAATCAACCAATTAGAAAAAAAATCTCTATAGTATTATCAAGTTAAGAAGTTTTTATAAAGGTCATATTAACAAAAATTCAGGATAAGGAAAGGAAAAGTGCATTAATATTTATTTTTTTTTTCTTTTTAACGTATTTTGCTAGTAAGACAATTATTTATAATAATGCTTAATATTAAATATAGTGGATTTAATATTCCTACTAATCACAGATATATTTTTCATAAAATATTTTAAATTTCGATTAATTCTATTAATGGATAGAAATATTGAATTCAAACAAATATAAATGTGTAAATTGTTAATGTATATATTACAAATATGTCATTTAAACATTGTTACATTTTAAATATTTTTATTATCTAAAATACACTCTTAGCTTTTTATTGTCATTTTAGTATTTTTCATGTGCGTGTGCAGTTATTAAGATATTGAAATTCCATTTTCAAAACTGAGAAAGATAACTCTTCTCTTAGGAATGCAAATATAATTAAAGTGTGCACATATTTACTGCTGTTTTCTTATATCACACAATTTTATTAAATATCTATAAATTAATAAACCAACTTGGAGTAGTCAAAAAGACATAATTTGAAGTTTTTAAAATCAGATTACAGTGAATTGCTAAATGGGGGAGGGCGAATTAAATAAACTGACTCATGTTAAACAAGAAATTTTAAACATAGAAAGTAGAATTAATCAGTAAAATTGATAGATTTTGAAGATAGCATTTATTTATGTTCAGAATTATAGAAAATAAAAGGGTTGTTTATTAAATTTTTGACCAAGCTTAGTTATTTTAAAAAACGGAAAGTTTTAAATGAGGAAATAAAAGCCCTAATGTTGATATTTGCTTATGATATTTTGTGATTATAGAATGTAGGGATTTCATTGTAAAGTAAAAAATTATTATTTTTTTTAATTTCTAATGTTTTATTCAATATTATTTTTTAAATTATAAATAACTGAAACTAGAGATATAAAAATTATGGATTTGAAATATTAACTGCAAAATGGTAATTTAATAAAATAGTGGAATCCCTGCATCTATTACATTTTATTTCAAGTCCTTTGCAAATAGTTATAAATTAGTAAAAAATATAGCTCATAATTAGTTTACAATGCTTTTTTTTTTTACATTATATATTGTTTAATATACTATCCTGTATGCATACAGTAATTTTTAACACACACATATACATATATGTATATAATAACCTGAAAAATCAGTTGATCATTGGACATGCCAAAATTATAACTTTAATCTAATAATAAACATCAGGCTCAGCTCAGGGTTCTCTATTAGTATGATATATGCCAATAATTAAAAGAGCCATATGAGTAATAATTACAATGATAATAATTATTAAACATTATAAATACTCTAATTATAATTAAAAAATAAATTACAAGAGGAGGAAGCTTACTCAACTCACTTTGTAGACTATAAAAGCTTTTAATATTTACAGCATACACCACAGATTAGTTAAGTTATAATATCTTACTCATAATAAAATTTATTTTATTATCTCTCCTCCAATACATAATCATACACCTCACAGCTACTATTCCAATATTTTATTGCCGCAAACAGATCCACAGTTCCAGACTTAGATAAAAATAATCATATTCTTTAAATCTTATTTGTCTATTTGTGCCATGTTTTTTTTACAATAATTTATTTTACATAAAATATAGTTTCTTCTTCTTATTGAATTATAATATTAAGATCTCAGAGTTCATTATAAATATTCTTAGTATTAAATTTCTCAGTCTTTTATTTTACTTATAAGTTGTTAATCAAATGAATGGTATTCTAGTGAAAGATGTGAGGAGACATACACTTATTCAAAGATAATTTCTACCTACTATACAATAATAATAATGGATTTTAATAGAAAAATATTTTAATTAAAATAAGGTGCATAAAACTCTTAATTTTGAATAATATGACAATCTCCTAAGATAACTTTCAATTATCAAGAGAGCAAAAGGAATTTTATGGCCACTCAGAATATTCCATCAACAATCCTAAACCAATGTTTCTTATATGAAGATAATATTCTATTATAAGAGCAATCTCATTTTAAATAATTGCAGTTAAATATTAGTGATCAACAAAGTCTTAAGGATAGAATAAATATTTAATTCCTTAGATGCATTTTCAACATCTGTAAATCATTATAATTAAGGGATTTATTATTTTTAATTTATATGCATGTACCTTGAATAATCAGAATGAAATATAATTGCATTATGAATTATACAATGTTTACATTTCTGTATAAATGATTTGTAAATAACATACCACTGAGACTCTAAAACAAAACTGAACAATGAAATATACCATTTATTTACAATAAAACAATTTAACAACAATAACACTGTAGGAAATCTACAAAATTTAAGGGCACTGTTTAATTATAATACAATGAATTTTATACCCCATTAGACAAATACACATATTGTTACAAGAAGTTTCATTTTTCTTAACTAATAAAACCTAAATTACTATTGACATTCTTATTACAAAAACTTCTATATCTTCCTAAGTGAAAGAGTTTTATTAACATTACAATTATTACACAAGTTTATACCTTCCCGCACAATAATGTTTTTATTGACATTAACATTATTTCAAAACTCTCCCAAACGATGAGAAATCTAAATATTATTTATATCTTACCAATCCAGTAATGACTTGCTACTAAATGATGATGATGATGATGATATATTGCTTATTTAGGTTAAGAAATACAATTGTGAAAATTTGAATAACGTAATTATCAGTTTTATTTTTATAATGCTAAAAAAGCACAGCAGAACAGATTTATACGTCAGAATGATTTCTATCTATATTAAAAGTAGTCAAAAGTGCATCTGAAGAAAAGATGGCACACTTTAAAAACAAGCTGTCATATCAATTGCCATAACAATAAAAATATATAATATACCATACATGGTTAGAATACAAAAATATGTATGATACTTCTGAGGGGAAAAGATAAATAAAGGCAATGAACCTATTGATGGAATGAACCCAAAATACAAATCTACATTCTGATGGCAAATAAATATGCTAGATCTTAGTCTCTAAGCACATGAGAAAAGTAGAAATGGACCATCACAAATACTAGCAACAATCTTGCCTCAAACGAAGCATTTACACAATCATGGATTATAAGAATAGATATCATTCAAGGAAAATATCATAGAAAATATACTTAAAAAAAAGAATTAAGAAAATTATTTATGTTTAATATTATATATTTAAATAAATCTAAGAAGGTGTATATTCTTTATTTTCGCAATAAATTTTTTTTAAATTTTGTCATCAAGTTATTTGCAAGCATGTTAAATGTATACGCATGTGAGTGGTATATAAAAAGACTATTAATTATGAGTAATAAAAAAAATATGTTTTAAAAAATATTTTTCTTATTGTGAAAAAGTATAACAATTTTATATCTTATATATATTAAAAAGCATTTGAAATGAGAAAAAAAATGAAAAAACTATTTAAAAAATTAGAATAAAGTGTTACATTTGATGATTTTTTTTATTTCCAGTATTTTTTACAGTCCTTTATCTCACTGGTCCCATTTTTTTAAATATTTATAATAATTTATAAAAATTATTTCTCTCTATATATATTGCATTTTATTAATCTTTTGTATTAAATTAGTAAATGTTTATTTATCAAAATATTGATTCATAAAATTTCTTTCATATTTTGAAATAAAAAACAAAACACTTCAAATGCTTTTACTTTTATGACAAAATTTTGAATCTCACAGTTAATATTAAAAGGAGAAAAAAAACCAGAACATTTTAAGTAAAAAAAAAAAAGCTGATTTATTAAAGTCACTTTATATAAATAATGTCGTTTAAAACAAAAAAATAGACGCACTTAGCACGCACAACTTTTTCATATATATATAGCACGAATTAAGAATACTTTTAAAAAATTAACCGTTTGTAGTAATTGTCTGAGTTCAAAAAGTAGTTACATCTCATCTCCCCTCCCCTATATTTTTTATTTAAGACAAGATATGTATTTTGCAAATGAAAAGCATAAATGGAGAACTAAAACAAAATAAATGAATTTCTTTCTAGGAGGAGGTCAAAATACTATATAAAGTAATAATTACTAATATTCAAAAAGTATAACATATGAATAGATCGAGAAATGTAGTAAAAAACAAAACATAAAGAGAACATCTAAAAAAGATAAGTGTGATATTCTATAATTTTCAATCTTTATAGAAGTGAAGGAAACAAAAAAGGACAGGTAATAAAATCTAAATAAAATTTATTAAATATTGGTTAGTTAACCTGCAACAGTCACAACATGATTTGTAACGTAAATGTTACAGCAATATCTCTACCACTTCTAAGAAAAATATGTTTTATATAATTATTGTTCCACATTTACAATAAGTTTTACAAATTTATTTAACGCACATTGATTACATAAGTAATATTTACTAAGGCAATAAACCTAAAGCAGGTGCACATGAAAATGCGAAGGTAGGGACCTTTATAGGTCTTAACCACAAGCTTACGCATTGGAGGAAAATGGGGGAACCCTTCTTTACTTCAATCTGTAGAGGTCTCTACCTTCGCATTTTCAAGCGCACATGCTTTAGGTTTATTGCCTTAGTAAATAAGTTTTACAGTAAGTTTTCATAATGTTCTTATAAAACATTAAAAAAAAACCAATAATCATAAAATTGCAAAATGCAGAAATAAAATTACTTTTTTTTAGAATAACTTCTAACTGTAATCATTTGATTACTTTCTTACGATCAGTTACTTGTAATCAAATAAGTTTATTTTTTAGAATTGTGAGCATTCTGTAATACAAATTATGATATTTATCTTAAAAAAAGGTAGAAGAAAAAAGGAATTATAATTTTCAAAAGATGAAGGAAATTTACTTTCATTTAGACTACACAAATCTGAAAAGGTTGCCAAATTTATACTACATGATCTAAATTCAAATTTATTTGATTTTTGAAAAATAGACATACTTAGGAAGGTTCTGAAATGGATACCTGTTCAGTTTAAAAAATTATGTAAAATTAAGATATTTGAAAATTTATAGCAGAACCATATACCTGTTACAGAGATTGCAAATTAACATCATTGTTAAAAAAATACTACAAATCATTAATTAATACATAATGATACAAAATAGCAATTTTACATTATATTAAAAAATTAAATCATTTATTTGATGATATTTCTCCCATTCTAATAAAAAGCTTCCAATGCCTGAATAAAATATCTTATAATACTATAAGAAACCATATTGGAACCTGAACTAGATATATTATTATTTTTAGCTAAGTAAATTATTCCTCCCAGATGGTTAGTGGAACTTTTAATATAGTAAGTCTGTGTAAATAAAGATTTCTGCTCTATCGCTTCAACTCTCAAATATTTTCTGAAATTAATAAGGTTGCAAAATTTTTTATATAAAGAACCTTAATAGTTTGTTCCTACAATATTATCAAGAAAATATCCTTATTACTTTTTGATTCATGATTTTTATATTTTCAAGTTTCTTCTATTTCACTGCACTCATCTTTGATTGTATATAGTCAACAAATAGTTTTAATTTTATCCATGAAATAAAACATTTTTGAAATAAAAATTGCCATTTAAAATAATTGTAAGATCTCACAAAGTTTGCTTAGATGCCATTTTAATGAATTCAGTTGCAACAACCATATTCTATGACATTTTCACTTAACAAAAAAAAAAAGGTAATCAAAAATAATTCTGCAAATAAATAAGTCACTGGTAGGCAATCTTTTCAATTGATTAGCTAATTAAAATTTTCCTCTTTTAAATGAGAGCCATAATTTTTTTGTGAATTAAAAATAAAGTAGTATCATTATTACTTATTTATTTTTACAATTACATATTTTAACATAAACATAAATTCTTATTTGGAATGAAAACAATTAAAATATATTAAACTCATAAAAAAATATAATGTGACATTTGTCACTGTTTATTTTTTGATAAAATATATACATCTGTTTTAATTCTGGTAGTAACAATGCACAAGCTATGCTCCAAATTTTTTTAAGTTTTGAAAAAAAAAGTTTTTACTCCTAAATAGTGATATTATTTTCATTGCATTGTCAATGAAGTTTGGAAATTCTCAAGCATTCAACTTTTTAAAAAATTCAATGGATTTTCAAAAAATTCAATATTAAATCCATAAATTTCATTTAAATTTTTTTTTTCTTGAACTTCTATAATTTCAATCTGGTATCTTTCAGAAATCTGATTTATGTTGGATGTCATGAAAGGATTTGAAAATATTTCAAAATAATTTTTTTTTGCACTTTCAAAATCAGATAACTACCTTTTCCTAGTATTAACTTTGAAATTTTATTAAACATCAAGGTATTTTTGTTTTGGATAAGTAAAAATAGTGGCAACTGTTGGAGAATTGTCAAGCATTGGTGGCCAAGTGGTCAGCACAGCTGCCTTACAAGCAGTTGTCTCGGGTTTGCAACCAGGCCAATGCTTTGACACATGAAATAAACTGTTGGAGAATTGATGAAATTATTATTTAATTGGTTTTGAAATAGTTTCAATATTTTTGAAAGGCATGAACATATTCACATAATTCATTATTAATTGATTTGCTTTTCATAATTTTATATTTAAGTCATTCAAATAGGTAGTTATATCAATGAGAAATGACAATGTTGTTGTATGGGTTTTTCGTTAATTTTCATGAAAAGCTTCACTCGTCTTTTAATTCAAAAAATCTTTATAAAATACATTTTGTTGAAAGCCATTAAACTTTGTATTAGTGTGCTAAATTCTCATAATCAGCTTCAAGATATTATAGAAATTTTATGAATTCTTGGTGCTCAAGCAGTGATTTGGATTTAATTTCATGTTAATAATTTCAGAACATAAATTTTGCTGATGAGTTATACACTGAAAAATAAATTTTTCCTTGAATTTAGTTTCATTTATATCATTGTTGAAAAGTTATAAAATGTTATTGTTGTTTCAAGCATCAACTTGGCTTTATAAATAGATATTTAGCAAGTTATGGTATCCAAGATTAAACTTTAACAGTACTTTTTGTAGCTTATTAAACATGTTATTGCTCATTGTCATTATCTCAAGTTGGGTAGAGATAGTATTTCTTTGGTCATATTAAAATTTTGATTAATTCCTCTAATAAAAATTTATAGTTGAGCAGCATCAATAAGATCTGAATTTCATCAAAGGTTAGTGAATAGCATTCAAAACAAGTACGTTTATGCACCAATAACTGTTCCACATTTATTAACAATTTTTCAATTCACCTAATAACTGTTTTTCATGACAGAATTGCACTTTCAATTTCTTTTTATATTCAGGGCAGATTAATTTTATAGCAGTTAGGATGCAATCTTTTATAAACTCCATTTCAAAAAATGTTTTTGAATTCTCTGCTATTTTGGGAGGGGTAGAACTAATGTAACTCACTTTCACATAATTATTTGATTTCTTTGTACATTTTATAAAACATATTTTATGCATAATTATATTCATTTTCAAATTTTCTAGTTTAATATTTCTTTTTCCTCTCAACAATTTTGCTGAAATCAGAATGTTTTGAAGAATGGTGCCTCTTAATATTGTTGGTCTTTATTAAATACAATACATTCCAAACATATCAGGCATATAAATTTACTATTTATTGCTATGAAAAAAATATGTGATGGTCTATTTCTTTTGAAATATATGATTTTCTGCATTATTTTTTTTATTCTTCTTGGTGTGGCCATCCGAATAAAAAAACTAAATGCAGAATAATAATAACATTCATTTGTGAACTTCACTTTAAAGACAAACAAAATGTTCTTAGTTTTGTAGTTTCACACAATATACATAATTGTTTGAAATATTGCTCCTCTGATAGGATGAACTAGAACTATTATAAAGATTGGAGAGGGGAAATGTATGGCTGAAAAAATAAAAAATAGTTTATTTTATTTAAATTTTAATTTGACATATGCATGTTCTTAAATAGAAGTTTTATGCAGGGCCATTTTATATATGTGTTTTGAAATGTCCAAGAATAAGATTGAGGATTTTTGAGCTCTGGAGTTAACCTGAGGCCCTAAGGTTACTCAACCCTGAATTAGGTCAGCAAGTAATATTAAAAATAATAGATGTTATTTCATCTACTACATTATGTTGACTAGATAAAGAGATGAATAAACTTAATGCTAAGTTATTGATGAATATGTATTACAAACTGCAATTTATTGTTATAAAACATGAAGCATAAAATATTATGATGACTGTACATGCATACATAAAATAATGGATTTTAGAAAAGTATTAAAAACAACAAGTTTAAAACATCAAAATAAAGACATATTTCAAGAATCAAACTCAATGTAGGTTAAAACATTAATTAATTCAGTTTTAAAAAATCTTCTAGAAATTGAATAACTTTGTAGTTTGGATCATAAATTGCATTTTATAGAAACACTATAATAATATATTCTTATTTATAACTCTGAAGAAGAATATTAAACAATCACAATTTTGAAAAGATAAACATCAAGAAAAAGCATTAAAAATTTTTTTAAAAAAAGGGGGAGGGGATTTGGTCAACATTAAACACTATAACTTTTAACACTTAGAAGCTACACTTGCAACTTATAATATTGACATACAAAGTGAAATTACTATCTCCTTAAAATACTAATATGATAAATTAAGTGCTTTATTTACAAACACAGCTGTTGATGAACCCCATAGTATTGTAATCAGCTCATTTGTGTATAATGTTTTTGACCCAGATTTAATAAAATGTGTATTTTTTTTCAGGTTCAAACTAAACTTAGGATTATTCTTTCAGGTAGCTGATGCATAATCAATAAGTCAGCTACCCAGTTATTAATATTCTTGATTAGAGGAGTAACCAATAATAAAAAAGAAGCTATGACTGCAAGGCTATTATAGTTCTGTGAGTTTTGTCTTTTTTTTTTCAATCCTTCCTCCTGCAAAGGAACATCAAAAAATCTTATGTTATGCTGAGGACTGTCTAAAGATCGTTATTTATTTATATTATTGACAGACAAATATATAAAAATAAATGGATGAATTAATTAACAATTAGCTAATGGGGAAAAGTGATGAGTGATAAAAAAAAATGTCTTTGAAATGAAAATACACGGGATAGGAAGGAGGAGAGGTATAATCTAACTTAATACATGAATGCTATGCAAAAAGGGATTATTAATAAAACGAAATAATTTATTTTATAAATTGATCATATTGGAAATGAAGAAATATGTCATTGGATTTGAATAAATAAATAAGTTTATAGACTATTCAAAAAAATCCGTTAATTAAAATTATAAAATATAATTTGAAGTAAATAAAGTAGTTCCAATAAGATAATTAAAATTTAAAAGCAAACTTAAGTATAAATTTTTAAAAAATCACTAACTTTAAAACCCCTAACTCAAAAAATATTACTAGTATGTATTTTGATACAGAAGGGAGAGAAGAATATAATTTTTTATTTGTTATTTCCCCCTATAACTGTACAAATTATACATCTTAATATCTTCATATGTGAAAATGAATATTAACATTATGTACCCAATATCTTGAATTTGTGACAAATAATTATTCTGTGTAAATAACTTTTTTCTCTTAGTAAAATCAATAAATATTACTCTACAATGTATAAAAAAAATTATAAATCTGCATTAAATGGGAATAAAATACATTATGAAAATGACAGATGATTTAAGAAAACAATTATCAGTTTATTTATTCACACATAAGAATCGTAAAAGGAATCTTCTTTCACAATTTAATATCCTGCATAGGTTGGTACAATAATAGAACGGTGGACTCTGGATCTTAAAATACGTGAATCATGGCTCAAACGTAATCATTTCAATGTTCAAATTTCTACTTTAGTTTCTTGCCATTATTTTTTATGTATCATAACAACGGTGATATGCTTATAGATACACATATTTAATATAAGCATTAACAGACAAAATTTATTTTTTTCCTATATTTTTTAAATATAGCTCACTCTATCTTAATTGCATTATTGATGAATATATTAAAAGCTTTTGGTTCAACGTAAAACGTGTTTTTTTTTTTGTTTGATTTAAATTTTAATGTAAAATATTCATTTTTTAACTTCATTTTAAGTATGTATATTTTATTCTAATAATAATAAAAAACGATAAATATGTACAGTATTTTTTCTCAAAATATTTAATTAGAGGAAAAAATATAGATATTTTTTATGAAACTTTTTGCTTTCATAGAATATTTTTTAAAATAAATCTTTTAAAAAAATGATATATATATATAGAGAGAGAGAGAAAGCATATAGAATGCTGAAAAAGTGTTCTCCCAGTTAGTTATTATTATTATTAATATTATGAATAGAATTATATATTTATATGTAAATAAAATAAAATTTCGTTATAAAATAATTATTATAATAAAAATATACATTCAGATGTCAGCCTTTTAAGCTAATTGTGCATACGCTTTGTGAGTGTTAATAATAAATGAATACTTTCTCGCTAGTACAAGATATAGTATTTATGCAGGAATAAAAGAAATCTCTTATTCCTATGACTCAAATGCTTATATATGAGCAAATCTGAAGTACTGGTAAGTAAAGCGTGAGGATGGAACCATCACTTTAAATTACTATATATGATGTCTGAATGAATGATGTGGGTGAAATTGTCTAGAATTTACTAAAAGTCATTCAACTGAAACTTAATCATATGTAAATAAGCATTTATTCTAGACAATTTCACCCACGTCATTCATTCAGACATTGTATATAGTAATTTAAAGTGATGGTTCCATCCTCACCTTTACTTGCCAGTACTTCAGATTTGCTCATATATAAGCATTTGAGTAGTAGGAATAAGAGATTCCTTTTATTCCTGCATAAATACTATATCTTGTATTGGTGAGAAAGTATTCATTTATTATTAACACTCGCAAAGCGTATGCACAATTAGCTTAAAAGGCTGATGTTTGAATGTACACAATTGTAAACATACGCTATATAAAATAAATGCTTATTTATAATAAAAATAATGAATTATAATGACAATAATATATTTTTAAAATAACTATAATAAACCACAGAAGTAGTTTAAAATTAATTTTCTTAACCTTTTTCAACTGAAAATCATTTATTTCTGCTAAATTTGACTTTAATTAAATGGTTTTTAGTTAAAGAAGGTAAGAACTTACTGAAAGTACTTATGCAGTTTATTATAGTTATTTATAAAGTAGACTAAGAATAACCATTGTAAGATGGCTAGATGGAAACCATTTTCCTGGAAGAAAATTTTAAGCCTAATGATTTAAAAATAATCTCAAGACTTACACTGACTAAGTTCTAACTCCGGTTATAGGCATGACAAACAAATGTATAGAAATCGATAACTTTTTAAAAATATTCAAATGTTTTTACAATGAAAAAAAAATGTATATGATTTTCATCATTTTGAATAAAGAATTGAAGATGCATTGTTTATACTTCTGGATTTTGTTCATTTGAAAGTTTGAAACCATTACTTATAAACAATTGCAATAAAATAACATAGAATCTAAAAAACGTGAATAGTTAATCATTTACAAAAGTAGACTGGCTTTGAGAAATAATTTATATCTATAATTAAAACTTTTGGCATATATTGCATATATATGTGGGTGTTGAAAAATGAAGACTTTCTAACAGTACTAACTGTCTATATTATCTGGGTGATGGTAATATTTAGTCAAAATATTGGTGTGGCAATAGTAAAGTAACTACATACCTCAGAAACACTGTGACCTTATTATATTATATGAATTTCGAATAGATAGATTTAGTGTTTTGTCTTTACAGTCAATATTACACTTTCAAACACAAAATGATATCTCTTTTGAGATTATTATTTCCTATCATAAAGCATATAGAATGAAAACAATACAAAGTGACTAATGAATAAACTCATTTTATTAAAAATGATAAAAGCTATTTGAATAAACATCATTTAATCTGAGCTTTTAATTAGTATTTTCAGTTTTAAATATAAGGCTTTTAATGAACTCTAATGCTTTCAGTAGTTGATATATTTTATAAGACATCAATATGAATTTTATATAACCCAAATACAAAATTGTAGTTTACATTGAGTAAATTTTTGAATAATGAATGATGGACAAAAGTCAAAATATTCCATGTTACATTTAATGAGGAAAATAAATATTTTTTTAATATTATATCTATAGTATTAACATTAGGTGTTTTGGTTTTTAAAAATTGAATGTTTATGAATTTTTATGAAAAGTTTGATAGTTATAACAACAAAAAAGGCAACAAGAATTTACTAAGAAGTAATTTTAAGTTAATTAGAGTCCAAAGCATCCTACAAAATATAGTTGTTACAATGTTCTGATAGTCAATTGATTATAAAGATGGCATTTTTGTTAGTTTGCATTATAGCCCATAAAAAGCAAGATATGTTCATTTTTTAGATTGTAAGTCATAGTGTTAAATAAAACTTAGTTAAGATTAAGCTGAAGATCAAAAGTATATTGATTATTAATAATATTTTGTCTACTAATAATAGATTACTTATTAATTGCATTTCTTTATTTCTGATATACAAACAGATCTTTCTAAGAAGTTGCAGAGCCATTGGAAAAATAGATATTTACCAATCATGATTCAATATATAGAGGATTTATCAAAAGCTATAAGTGAATGGTATCATAGCCATGATTATAAAAATAATTCATTCAACTGACTTGTCCATAATTAAATCTTGAAAATGTTTTAATGTTCTATTCAGGTTTAGGATTTTTCTTACAGGCAGCTAGTCCATAGGAAACCCAGATAAACATTCAGTATTAGATAGTAAATGGTATCTATTATTAACTACAAAATAATAATAAAAATTACTCAAATCTTCTTCAGTAAACAATTGATAAGACTAATAAGTAATGCCTTTTCCATTACTACTCTATGAGATTTAATTTTAAATAAGCAATTCAGCCATAGTACAAATTTAGATATGATAGACTTAATGAAGTCTAAAATTGAAAAAGCTAATTGTAACTATCATAAAAAAGAGGGAATAAATATGGTGAAAATTAATGAAATTTTAATAATAATAGATTAATGCAAATAATCTGATGTTATATTAGTTAGGGTCATTCATGCCTATGAACTAGAGCTTGAGTTTAAATTGTTGGAACCTTGAGTTTTAATATTTGTTACAAGCTTAAAATTTTTAGTAACTAGTGTCTACTGATCCAAGTAAATATTATAGACAGCTAATGGGTATCCAGTTAATCTTACCAGAGGATAAAGGTTCCTTTAATTTGGATTAGTCAAATATTTGTTGATTATATAAAAAAATAAAAGTATGATTGCAAAGTGATATGTTCTTCATCAACTGGTAAGAGTGATGACACAATTTCATGATTATCTTTAGTTTTTAAATGATAGATAATATTGATAAAAAAGACTAGTTTTATTCCAGTCATTTAGTGATTTTGTAAAGGACAAAGGATGAAGTTTTTATCTGCAACAGTATAATTTTTAATATAATTATAAAATTGTAACAGAATAATTATTAATACAATTACTAATTACAACAAAATTATTAACATAATTGCTAATTGCATTCATAAAATTAGTAATCTCAGAAATATATGGTCAATGTAAAAAGCTCTGCTAATTTGCTTTAACAAATTTTATTGATAAATGCCAGCTAAACAAAGCATTTAAAAATCTCTATCTTGAAAACTACTCCTTAGCCTCAGACTAATGGTTTCATGCTCTGACACTCCTCAACAAGATGCTAGTGACTGAAATTATCCTAGTGCCTCGCTGAGGAGTGCCAAAGCATGAATCCAATGGTTTGAGGCTAAGGAGTGGTTTTCAAGATAGAGATTTTTAAATGCTTTGTTTAGATGGCATTTATCAATAAAGCTTTTTAGAGCAAATTAGCAGAGATCTTTATTTTTTATTTACAACCTTAAAATTGAGTCATGTGATTTTTGGCCTTGATTTTTTGTTGACTATTTATATGGTCAATGTGATTCAAAAACAGAAGATTGGTGTGCTCAAAAGCTTTTTTAAGATCTAATTGAAATGAATCATAAAACTAAAAAACAACTGATTTTTATTTTATTGTTAGCAAGTATTGGTAATTTATAAAGTGAAATAATTTAACAAATAAATAATTGAGTGTATAGTAAATGGGTGCATGTGAATAATGAATGTAATAATCTTTATTATTACTATTATTATTTATAAATAAAATTTACTTATTAAGATTTTCTAGTTTTAAAGAGTGCTATATAAAAGTCAAGGAGGTAATAAATATGATCCAGCTCTTATAATATATGCAATAGTATTATAAATGTAAGAGAAGTTAAAATATTAAATTTAAAAATTTATATTTTTAAAGAAAACCAGATCAGATGAGGAAGCATGAGGATTAGTTAACTATTTCCAGAATAGATTTTGTGGGTCAGTAAATTTTTTTGAAATATTGAACTGAAAATATATCAATATTTTTTGTAATGATTATAATTATTTATGATGTGGATTTCATCTCTCCAAAATTTTTATAGCAATTATGTGAAAATTTTATGAATTAAAATCAAAAGCAAAATTAATACATTAAATTGCGATTATTTAAGTCAGTTGAATTTGCATTATTTGTTTTAATAATAATATTTAAACAGCATTAAACTGTTGCACATGCGCTTTGGATTTTAAATATAAAATAAATGAATACAAAGTGTTAGTATTCATTCATTTTATATTTAAAATCCAAAGCGCATGTGCAACAGTTTAATGCTGTTTAAATATTATTGATTATAAAAAAACATCGCGCTATATAAAAAAATTGAATTATTTGTTTTAGCAAATAATACTTCAGAACAGCAGAAAATATTGCAAGCACTATAAGATGAAGTAATAAAATAGAACAAAAAATAAATACAGAGATTTTAAAGATATATTTAATAGCTTTTTAAGAAAACAATAAATAATATTTGCTAAAAAATAAATAAAAATAATAATAATTAAAAACACCACATCTAAATTAAGTTATGAATACAGACCTACACAAAACACCTGAAAAAATTAATAAATATGTTGTTCTATTAGAGAACAGATTGAATGTAAAATACATGGGTGAGAGAACCAAGAAAAAAGATTAAAATTAAGCTGTGCTATATATATTGCTAAAAAGGGTGATAGTTGAAATCTTAAATTGAATTCTAAAAAATTATAAAAGATTTAAAAAGATAAAAATTATGTATTAGATGGGTGGATGAAGTAAGAAATCAGCAGGAGTAGGTTTGAGAGGAGAGGTTGTGGATCAATGAAACTGGACTCAACTTGCAGAGACATTAATTTCACAGAGAACTAATAATAATTAAAAATGATGATGATGTAAAATGCTTGTTTATGGACTAAAAATTTAAAGAGATAATAGAATAGAAATACAAGATTCTTAAATGCAAAGAGAATTGTGATTGATAAGAGTAGTTCGAAAATTCACTGTATAAGTGAACACACAAGCACCAGTAAATATTATTAAATAAATTTAGTGTTTGAAATGCAGTTGGACTGGTCATGTTGCTAGAAGATATAACAACACATGGATAAATGAAGTCCTAAACTGAATTTCAAGAAATTATTAAAACCAAAAACAGATTACCCACATAATGGGTAAGATAAGGAAGTTTATTGGATTTATAAGAAAAAAAGAAATTATAGATTAAAAAGAGGATTAAACTTAGAAAAATAGTCATCATTATAATGAACTATCATGGCTGAAAATAATAATAATAGATATATAAAGGAATCATATCTTATTTCACAATATACATCGATCTCAAAAAATAAAAACTTTTAACTGTTAATTTTTAAAAAATCAAATTATTCATTATTTGATTTTAGAACCACAAATATATATGTATATGCAGTTTTGCATTTTGTTTTAAATAGTTATCATTATACAAATTAAAACTAATTGTTATTTAAGTAGCACTCCATTGAAAATTCACATAAGTACAATTTGTATCTTTAATTGATTTTCATCTAACAATACGTTTAAACACCTTTATTCTCATTAAGTAAGCAGGGGCTCAGCTAATCATTCACTCGAATTAAATCCTCCCTACAGATGCTCGTTCACTTTTAAATGTTTTCTCAACGCTCACTTAATGCTAATTTTTCAAACTACTACTCAAATGCAAAGTAAATTTTTTGTTGAAAATTATTTTTCAAGATTTATATATTATTTTAAAATAATTATTTTTGTTTTAAAATAATACGTAATTTTTGAATTTAAAAATGTAATACAATTACATAAAACGATGCCTTCATTAAATTATTATTATTATATAAAAATATTTATATATGATATGAATGATTATGTAGAGATTAATTGTTTATTGCTTTTCATAAAAGATTAAGTCATTAGAAATCTGTATTAAGTTCCATTTCCTACTTAATAATTTTCTTAAGCAGGATCTCTACTTAATCCTTGTTCTTTTATATTATTCTAGATTTCCTGTTTTTTTCAATTTGTTTTCCTCTTATTAATTAATGTTTTATTCTAATGTCTATATTAAGTAACTTATTCTAGATTTCCTGTTTTCTTCAATTTGTTTTCCTCTTATTAATTAATGTTTTATTCTAATGTCTATATTAAGTAACATTATACATAATAATATTTGATCACATGAGAAGATGAAAACAACATTTAAAATTGTATTGGATAAAATAATCATAAACAATTCTTTACATATGAATGACAGTTTCTAACAGTCATACAGGTAGAATATTATTAATCCAAATTCTTACTATACAAAATTTCTATTATTTAAACAAAATTGCTAATGCGGCTTTTAATCTTTTATAAATTTGTGCATGCATTTATAAACAAAAATTTAAAAAATTTTAATAAATACTTTATAAAATTAATAAGTAGTAAGCTGACTGGTCCCCCCCCCCCTATTTTAATAGAGTTTTCCATAACGTTCAATTTATGGAATTTTAAAAAATCGCAAATCTGGAAAATATTTGAAGCCAGGAACTTTAAATTAATGTTTCCCCTGTAGTAAAATATAATAAAGGTTTAGTATTGAGAATCTAATTATTTTTCATGAAGCGATCAAAATAAGATAATTCTTTAAGTAAATTTTTAAAAATAATCATTTATGAAATATATTAAACATATGACGAATAATGAGAGGGTTTCCTTTACATTAGAATGTTTTTTTTGTAACATGATGTAATTTAATGAAAGCCTAATATTGTCTTATTATGTTATTGAAAGTTGGTCAATCAAATTTTGAAATGATTATTCATTGCCATTGATCAGAAAAAAAATTAGTATCTGGAATAAAAATATCCAAATTTATTGATAACATTAAGATAAAATATTTATCACATGAGATCCAGCATTAATTTTAAGAAAAATGCCTCTTTACTATTAACAAAGAACATTACCACTTGATATTGCACAAAATATCAGTCAAAACTAAGTATAAAACTATTTTTGAATAATAACTTTACAAACTATAATTTTCCAAACTTTTACTATATGCTTTCCATATTGTAGTTTCATGAGCTCTGTTAACACATTATTTTTTTTTTATCTAACTCATCAGAATAGATTACATTTCATTATTTCCAACTCTATAAAAATACTACCATTATATTTTTTTTAATTTGTAATAGACTTGCAATAGAATGCTCAGAAATAAAGCCCTGGTTTAGTCAATTTTTAATTATAGTCTTAGATATGTAGACTTTTGTACATTATTGAAAACTAAAGCTTGAATATGATTTTTAGTGGTATTTCAATACTCAAATAATCCTCTATATCACCACTTTCTTTCTTTATTTTTAATTGTAACAGAACTTTTTTGTGCAGTTGTATGTTTTATGTAGTCAACAATAAATGGCAATAATAATAATCTATTGATGAAAAAATCAAAAATCACCAACATTAATATTATTTATTATCAATGTGTCTAATATATGTAAAAACATGTTTACAAGATAGCAACATTTTTATTTGACAAATTAAGAAATAGATAACATTGTATTTTTTTAAGTAATGGTGCAAATGGTAGACTTCAAAGCTAAAGTTCTTGGATTAAAGCTCAGTATGAAACTTATAATGATCTAGTGTCATGTGTTATTCTTTTGCACAAATCATTTGATTATTATGAGGAACTAGTAATAGTAAGTTAATGAGAGGAAGATTAGATGTGAGTGTGACTTATCTCAACAATTAACCCAGTGTTTTACTAAGTATAATTAATATTAATGTTATTGTCAATATTTGTACTTTAACAAAATAGATTACATAATTTGTACAGCACCATAATAATCTCACATTAACCCTTGCCAGAATTGAGCACTTGATGTAGGATCAAGTCTTTTTGATGATGATGAGATGAAAAATATTCAAAATGCCTATAAGATTAAAAATTCAATGATATCACTATCAAGTGTGAAATATGTTTATAAAGAATTGAGCTGTTATAATGTTTGATCCGAGAAGTGTGTATTTTAACAAATGAAACAACAATTACTTTTTACTCAACAATATCTAATAAAAATAAAAGACTGTCATAAGAAGAACAACAGCATATAAATGAAGATTTAGGTAATTAATTTAGATTTTTAATTAATTAAATCTAGCTTTTATATCAGTGTGAGTCCAAGAATTAGATTATAAAAATTTGATTCATATATATATATATGATAATCAAAACAAGTTATAAATTTCGTAATTTGCCTTTAAGCTTGCATTTTATGATCACTAGATGGAGCTTACCAATCTGCTCCAAACAAATTTTGTTTACATAAATGCTGAAAGAGATAGAATTCAAAATCTCTATCATTGTCACCCACCTCCAGACCAGCTGGTTTCAAGCTTATTGGTTCACATCAGTGAAGGGCTGGGTGTCTAGTTTCTAGTCTCCCAGCCCTTCACTGACATGATCCAATAAGCTCGAAACCAACTGGTCTGGAGGTGGGTGACAACGATAGAGATTTTGAATTTTATCTCTTTTGGCATTTATGTAAACAAAGTTATTTGGAGCTGATTGGTAAGCTCCCATCTAGTGATCATATATATATATATGCTTTAAAGATAAATATATTTTTATTTTATATTTTTAAAAGCATTTGAAAGTAGTCTAAAATAGATTATTTTTTGTGATGTTGAAACAAAACTACAACACAAACAAATAATGATCAGTGAGTTCTTTTATACCTTATTTAGTGTAGAGTGGTTGATCCTAAACCTCACAGTCTTTGGATTGTGAAGCTACAGTCACTTTTAATATTTAAACTTTTTATGATTCCAGAACAATTATCCATTAGATTATATCCAAATATATTAATATAACATAAATGTTGTATCATTTAATACAAAAGTAATATATTTTATTGAGCTAAAAATTACCAAATGAAACTTTACTCTCCATACAAAGTGTCTCTGTGACAATATCCTGCATAATTTTGTATGGTAAAAGAGTAGCAGATTTTGAAGCTCAAGGTCTATGGATTATCACTTCTGATGCTTGAACATCTTATAAACTCCTAAACAATAAATTATTTAATTATTTTTTTTAGGAATAAGAGCATGAATGAAAATGAAAAATGATCAAATGTCGAAGCATAGTATTTATTTGACTTGTAAAAACATTTTGATATTAAAACATATAAATAACTAAATTTTCCAATGCTTATCACTAGCTGAAAATTAAATAGAAAATATTCAAATAAACCTCCCAAATAATATAATATATCAGCAATGACCTTTTAAGTCAGCTATTTGATGTTCAGACTTATATTTATTCACAGAGAAGGTAGCTGAAATATTATAAAGTTTAGGAAGGTGATTTAAATATTTTAAATAGTTCAATATATAATATTTGCTAATATATGCAAAAGTCCAAATAAATGAAAACAGAATAGGATACTTGTGAGTTTTCAAATAAACCAAGTTGGCAGCCCATATTTTTGCTAAATCTACAGTTTTGGGGAGCCCCCAAAAAATGTTTATATAAAAAAATGCCTACTAGGAAACATATTTAATAATTACGTTTTGTTTTTTATTTCTATTATTTTAAAAAAAAGAAAGCATTGTGGATAAATTAATTACAATATTTACACTTTATTTTATTTTATTTTTTGATTTAACTTTTTAGCACAAAAATGGAAAAAAATATAAATGCAATATTTACACTTTATTTATGTCAGCAGTGTGCAATCATTTCATGGTCATTAATGCACACTTTTCAGAAGAGCAAGATCCCGTATCTTTGGAAATAAGATCCCAAATTTTTATCATTATGACAATTTATCAAGAATACTGTTGACAAAAAGAATTGAACCAAAGCACAACAACGTTAAGAGAGTCTTAATGCTTCCCATTTTATATTATAAGTAATAAAAAAATTGAAATAAAGCTTCTTAATAAAATTTATCAAAATGTATTCCTTTTTTGAAATTTAATAATCAATTTATTAATGTTGTTTTAATTTAACAACTAACTAACACATCATTGGTACATTGTAGGTTCTTGGAGTGCTCTCTTGGTTTACTTAAAAATTGTCAAATACCTAGAAAAATAAATAAAATTAAAAAAATACATATCAAACTTTACTTTGAAATGGTTTTTATTTCTTATATAAATGAATGATAAATGTATGATTTAGTCCAAAAGTTATGTTTAAAATCAAGCATAAAAAAATAAAATGCTGATAATTTCAAAAGATGATCTATACAGAACAACTTTTATTTTGAGAATGAATGAAACATATTGTACATGGCATGTCAAATTATGTAAAACATGATGGAAATGTCAAATTATGTAAAACATGATGGAAAATAGAATAAAATTGGTCAAAAAGAAAAGACAACACATAAATAATATTTGAATACACCTGGGTCTCGTTTTATGGGGATTATTTTAATGTGATTTTGAAGTTATGTGGTTTATGTTTCTTCTTAATATCTTTCATATTTCACTATATTTATTAGATATCAAGAAATTTAAATTATTAATAACATTTTGACTTAAAATACTTTTTTTCTTCAAAAATATAAAGTTATATTAGCAGCTAACATGAATATGGCCTGAAGCTGTATTTAGAATCTTAGCTTCTACCTAAATAACCTACTTATACTAATGAGTAAGTAATAATAATAGATTTGTACTTAAATTAAAACATATCGCAATAAATATTCAAAAATTTTAAACTTTTAAAACATATTTTGTTAGCTATAACAGAAATAAATAATCTTTTAGATTTTTAAAATAAAAAACAAAGATTTTATTGATTTTATAAACTGAAAATAATCATTCTAATGATAATGTATAATCTTTTTGTTTTTATTGCAATCTCATTTTTTTAATATAGAAACAGAAAATCATTAACACAGCACAAGACTGAAAGTGGCGCTAGTTGTACATCACATCACGAATCTGATTTCTTACCAGTTTACAAACGAATGCATATTGTCAAATAGCGGTAATGATTAAAATATGTATGAAAAATGTAAAATTAAATAGTGTAGTTAATAGAAAAAGTAAAAAAAGTTTGTCTTGTATTAATTTTTTTCAAATATTCAAAATTTTTTATTAGTCATACTTTATTTGCTTATTTTTTAAATGCAAATTTTAAAGTAATTTTTTCTTGTTGCTTTGCCTTTATGTGAATTCTGAAAATTACAGAATCTACCCCCATTTTTGAAGGTAAGTTAAGTCTATTTTTATGCAATTTTTTTTTAATGTGGGTTTTCAGCGGAACCTATCTACCGCATAAAATGAGACCCAGGTGTACTGTTAAAAGTGAAAATGAAGAGGCAAAAATCAACATTTAGGTCATTTTATTTCTTTTTCATTGTTTTTTTTTATAAAATAAAAAAAGTACAATAAATTTTTTGTTTGATAAAAATTTTAAAGTCTAAATATAAAGAATTGTGCGATTTTTGATAAAAGTTATATTTGTTGTAATTTATTCTCTCTAAATTAACAAATTGTAAACAATTAAAAATTGCCCTATTAAACAGTAGTTAATGCTTGTTTGTAACAATTAATCTATTTATTTGTAAAACTGGCTTAGATGTACAATAAATTTATTTAGAATACAATGCAAAAATAGTCAAATGCTACATAAAAATAGATTATTTTTACAGAAAATGTCTTTCTTTAAAACTAAAATTAATTTAAGCTTCTGTGTTAAATAATTGTGTAAACTCTTACTTATTTAATAGATTCATTAACTAGTATTCACTTATATTACCAAAATCTTCAAAACTTTTTATAAGGATATATGCATATATAAAGTAAAACAAACTTCAAAATCCCAATGCAGAAAATGACCTCCAGTATCAATTTTTAGAAAGTTAATGAAAACAAGATATTAATTGTTAAGATAGTTTGTTTCTGACTGATTAGAGTTTTTTTTCTGTCTAGCTTTTTCTTAGTAAAAATAGCTAGCCCCAAATTTTCACAACAATAATTTGATGGACATTTAGATTGGTTGGGTTATAGCTACTTAAAAAAATATAACTTTTTTTGACAATCCTTGACCGTATATCTAGGCGATCATTCTCAGCAGCAAACTCTTAAAAAGTCAAGAAATAATGCAATCAGAATCCAAGTCCCAGGGCATTAATATCTGAGATCTATTACTATATTATTTGATTTTTATACTATGAATTTATATATGTATGCATGTGCATAATTATACATTTTATAGCATTTCGTAAAAAGAGATTTAAAGTGTAAAATATTTTCCTGTCATACTCTTTACTAAAGATTAGAACCTAGAAAAATATTGAAAAAATTTAAGATAAATAAGAATTTTCAAATGACATAAAACACTTTCAGATAGCTGGCTCTATTCTACTAACAGCTCAATTATTTATTAATAATGAATAATTAACTATTCTTAGAAAGGAAAAAAATATTCATTTAACTAGGCTGGATAATAAAGTCTTTCAGTGTGTGTGATTTATTTTTTGAAAAGCCAGAGTTCTATCCAGAAGTGGTCTCTTTAAGACTACTATTAATATTTTTATTATAACTCCCTAATATTACAAATTCACATTATTTTTTTCAGTTTCATGAATTTGGAAAGTCTCCATATAGTAGTGCCACCTTGTGCTAACCAGATTAATCAATGGTTGCCAGAAGGCTTGTGCATAAAATCCCTATCTAGTGCCTACTTATTCATTATCCCCAGACTAGTTTCTGGCTTGTGGCCTTCATTAGACTTGATGAAACATTTAGCTTGTTAAATTCTGCAACCATGGCAAGTAAAGTGACTGAAGTATAAATTTAATTTAAAAAATACTATAATTAAGCTATAATACTTAAACTTCATTGATGTAAAAATTAAAAACATATTTATGGTATACAATAAAGTATTCAAAGATCTGTGAAGTGGCAAGATATTAACCACATTGTCTTAAAAATGCTTGTATAGTTTGTTCATGTGATAGAATAGCAGTCTCTGGAGCTCAGGGTCCATGAATCACAACAGCTTTTCCAGTACTTGATATTATTATGAACTGTGAAGCAATGAAACACTACATTTTTAAATATAGAAAGAAAATATTATCTAAGCATCATTGCATCAATAAATTATTATTAAAAAGTAATAATACTATTAAAAGTCTAAAAATAGATATTATGATATCTGTTTGATAAAAGCCTTTAATTGATGCTGCTGCTGATAATAATAATAATAATAATAATAATAATCATCATCATCATCATCATCATAATAATAATAATAATAATAATAATAATAATAATAATAATAATAATAATAATAATAATAATAATAATAATAATAATAATAATAATAATAATAATAATAATAATAATAATAATAATAATAATAATAATCATCATCATCATCATCATCAACATCAGGTTTAATAATACTAATAAAATATGTGCAAAGACTAAATTTGATGTAATATTACATTAGAACAATGAATCTATAATTCCTCAGAATACAATTTGTTACAGTATTTGTAACTTAAATGATTATTAAATCATTAAATCCTACATGGTTTAATGCAGGATTTGAGTGGAAAATGTGAAAATAATAGACCATAGATTGCAGCTCAGCTTTGTTAATTTTTATGCTTGAACATTATATGACTTCTCAAAAAATAAGCCAATTTAATACTTTTAATAATCTTTAATTATGAGAATTACATACAGTAAGCAAAATACTTCACTTCTCCTTCACATATAATAAATTGTTCATGTAAAAGTTATATCAGCTTGACCAGTTAATTGATTATACTATTATAATATAATTCAGCAATATTCTTTGCAGAAAGATCATTTTTGAATATTAAGTGATTATTGCTCATTAAAAAAAGAAAAATATGTTCTTTACTCAAACAAACCAATTGTCAATATAAACACTTAGCCAAAGCCAGCACTTAAAATATCTCTGTCAGGAACCCCTCCCCAAACCCCTGACCATGGTTTCATGCTTTGGCACTCCACAGAGAGGTGTCAGGGTAGGTTCAGACACTAGATCTAAAAATACCAACCCAAAGCCAAGCACTTTTCTAAAAGTTATCTATTGAGTGGAAAATCTGAAATTTTCAGACATCTACATGTCTTCAAACCCAGCTATCCAACTCAAATAGCTATATAAGGTTGATAGATCTTCAGCCGTACCATATAGCTATTTGAGTTGGATAGCTGGGTTTGAAGACATGTAGATGTCTGAAAATTTCAGATTTTCCACTCAATAGATAACTTTTAGAAAAGTGCTTGGCTTTGGGTTGGTATTTTTAGATCTAGTGTCTGAACCTACCCTAACACCTCTCTGAGGAGTGCCAAAGCATAAAATCATGGTCAGGAGTTTGGGGAGGAGTTTCTGACAGAGATATTTTAAGTGCTGGCTCTGGCTAAGAATTTATCATAAACCTTGTAGAGGAATTGGCAATCCTCATTGTTTATAACTTACAAGCTCTTATTTTGACCAATTGTCAATATCTTTCAACTTTTTCAAAGTCAACATTTTTATCCCAACTATTGCATTTAGTGCATTATTAGTATTATTGCATTATTTTCTGCTTTGGATAAATATTTTTTAATTAAACAAGTAACTAATTGTAACTTCTTAAATGTAAAGCTATAAGCATTGAGTCAACTTACTTCGAGAGAATGAAGATATAGATTTAACATAGTTTATTTTTTCAATCAAACTTGTCACAATTTCCTACAGAAAACTTGGCACATTATAAATTTATGTCTGATGCATGAAATGCACCACATTATCCTGTTATAATATATTCATGAAGAGGATATCTACAATTTTCTTGTTTAATGCATCATGTAATATCAATGCAATTTAAGAAGATATTTCCAAATGTTTGATAATATATTGAATAGGATATTTGAAGAATAAATAATATCCACACTTATTTTACAAAATATTTTTGCATATTGGATTCTGTAAAGGTCATACAATTTTTTTGTAATTATGCATTATTTTTTTGCTTTATAAACTCAAACAATGATAATTTCGTAAATATAAAAAGAAAGTTTAAACCAATCATGAATAGTCTGGTTCATACATTTTATTAAAAGTCTTTTTGACTTAAATAAAATTAGTTTGAGAAAGCATTCAGTGTTTTAAATGTGACTACGATATAATTCTTTAAACGAAAGAAGATTAAAAAAAATATTCTCTGACATATTTAAATAAAATACTTCTATTACTCACATAGTTTACTCTCATCAATATCATTCTGATCATTACAAATAACATTAATCTTATTAGATACAGTAGTTTATGTTTATCATCAACAAAAAATTTTTTTACATCCTTTTATGTATTCTTCATACTAATTTTATTTTATTTTTTTAATTTCTAAACTTTTGATTATTTCCACTTTGCCAACTTTAATAGAGAGTTATTACTTCTTAGTACTGTTTTAGTATCACCAATAGATTATATTGGTCTGTTTATTTTCTTTGTTTTAAAATGGTCTTATTAATACTATTATTTTTGTAAATCTCAAACACATATTCATTTAATTTACAAATACTTATGGAGTTTTCAAGTATCATACTTCTATTTAAATGAAGTGTTACTCTTATAGATTTCCATAGAGTGAAATTTTTTTAAATTTGATTTGATTTTTGCTATTTTTGTATAGAATTCCATTCCATATTTAATATAATTACTCCATATAATATTAAAAATGTTTCTACAATCAATGCAATTTAATTTATTAATGTTAACGAGAAGTGCAAAACTAATAAATAAAACATGAACAAAAATTACCATTATTATATGAATATTATAATGGCTTAATCTAGTAGATGGCTTAAAGCTAAAGTTTTCTGGGCCACTTTTATCTGAGAAGGTTAAAAAAATAACCAGTTTCATCAATAGAATAAAACATAACATGACTGCGTGATTAATTGATTATAAAGTTATTTTATATATGATTAAGTTCAGCATAAGTTATCTATTCAAAGGTAAGTTAGTAGCTCAAAATAATTTACCACATTTTCTGATGAAGATGAGTGACAATTTGTGATTGCTTACATTATCTTATGATTTAATACAATTGGTAGAATTGTTGACTCCAAGGTCCATGTTCAAGGATCTAGGTTTAACACACTTTTAGAGCTTGAATTTTGAATATTTATTGTTTTTATTTTTATTTAATTGATAATTATTAAATAGTAAAAAATAACTTATTTTTATCAATGTTTAAAAATGTGATCACCATTCATATATATTAATAACAAAACAGAACACACTTATTTAAATTCTTCATTTAAAGATATGCTTACCACAGGATCAAGCTTAGAACTACCCACTTCTAAATTAGTATTATTTTGATAACTCATAATAAGGCAAATTACATGAATCACTATAGTAAGTGAATGTTATTTTTGTTGATCATGATCCTAGATGTCACATGAGTTATTTAAAGCATGCTTATTACCATATACTTATAATACTACTACAAAAGAAATATTGCTAATTCATTCTCGTTTACCATAACTTACTGCAGTTGTTTGTTAATTATTATATTCTTGCAAATTTTATTTCTTAAGAAACATACGAGTGATTTTTTTATTGTATTATAAAACTTTCATTTTTACATTATCATATAATGTTAACTTGATGTATTTAAATATCCTGACAATAAAATATTTTAAATATATACAGATAACTTCTCAAAATTTTTGACAGTTAATAAATTTCATAAGCAGTATGAAAAATCTTTTATCTTAAAAGATTATGTGTGGAAGCCCTTTACTTACCTCAGTCAGCAAAAGAATAATAACAACTATTGTGAAAATATCAATTGTTTTGACATGATGACAAGAAGAGAAAGATTTGTCGTATTTCTAAGTGGTGAGTAATCAGTTTGATATTTTTTTTTCTTTCGGATAAAAATCTGACAAAAATCTGATGTAGAACAAATCATCTTATATAAAATGTATTCAAAATATAAATAAAATTACATAAAGCAAATTAGTTTGACATTCATTATAACAATGATAATAAATATGAAAAGTATAAATTACATTTGACAGGTAATAATAATAACTAATATTGTTTTGCTCGTTTAATTCTAAGTATTAGTTGGAGTTCAGGCTCATTGGGATTACTTAATCATGCAAATAAGAACTGTAAAATTGTAAACATTTTTTATTTTGAGATAAAAACCTTTTTTAATGCAATCTACTTTCTCTAATAAAATCAAATACACTTATTTCTTATCCCCCTCCCCTCCGATTTTATTTATGTTTTGTATTAGAATACAGACAACAAAAGTTTGTAGCTGTTTATCATCTGGTTAAATGTAATTATTTCAGCAATTCCATTTTACTAAAGATTAAATTTTATTCAGTAATATTATTAAAAATAAGCATTGTACATAACATCTTTTTTGGTAAAGAAAATAATTATAGAACAACTCTATGAAAAGATTGTTCTAGTAGTTTAAGGGACTAAATAAGCTATAGATGAGTAGGTAATAAAAAATCAATTAATTTCTTCTTCCATTTTGGAAATAGATGGTGAATTGGTATATCACAGCTTGTCATTTCTCATACTCAAACTTTTTATGTATGTCCAAGCAATAAACTATTGTATCAATTGTTTAATTAGCGCTCCAAGAAAATTGTCAAAATCACAAACCTTTTTTATAATTTTATTGGTTTTTGAGATAAGAATAAGTAGCGTTTTTTAAAAGATTCCATTCATTATCTTCATTTGTATCATTTATATTATAACCTTATGGTTGGGTTTGATGTTTATCAAATTATATTTTATTAATCCATAAACTAAAATTTTAAATTTTAATCAACTGTAACCTTAAATATTTAAATTTGTTGTTTGAGTCAGTAATATGATCTAATGGCTATTAATTTTAATTTTATTGGGTGAGAATAGGGAAACCTAATAAATAAATCTCTCTAGGATAGTAAATAATCAGACTGTTCAACATATATATCAACTCTCTGCCAGGTTGTGTGTGGGCATGTTCACATACAATTTGACAGACAAATTAGTTTCAGTATTTATGGTATAATAATATAACATTACTTTAAATGAAACAAGACAGTTACTTTATTGTTTTCACTGTTATATAATAGTTTATAAACAAACTTAAGATTAGAATTATTTTAAACTAAGCAATGGGATTAATCATTAAATATTTTTTTACTTTCTAAAAATGTTAGTAATACATTCAATTGATTATAATCAAGGTTTAAAGGTGGAGATTTACTAATTTTAGGCAAATATCTCTACTGACAATACAGAATCTCATTTGTTTATTAATTTACTACCAGACCCTTTACTAAAAGTTGATCAATTAGCTAGTAAAAACTTGGAGAGAGGGATTATTTTAAAATGAATATGGAGCTCATTTCTGACTGTCAAAGAAACTTATCTATTCTTTAAAGTATATAAATTATTTAAAATTTATTATTTTCCATAGTGAAAAGTATAAATTAGTCATTGTTGTTAAATAATAAAGCATGGAGTAAATTCTAAAGAACCCTTCACTCACAAAGAACACATTATAACTACCAACTAATAATTTGAAAAACTGGAGTTTATGGACAAAACCAAGATTGAAGCAAGAAAATGACTACCAAAGTTAAGTTAAACCATAAGTAAGTCAAGAAAGCCGTAAGCATTGAATTTTGTAAATTACTTTATAATAGATTTATCTATAATAGCCGTAAAATATGTAAGAAATATTGCTATTATGAATTTAAAATTATGATAGAAAGTAGATTTGGAACTTTCGCCAATAGGAAAAATTACAAGTGAACTATATTAAGTTATATTTGATTTTAATTGCTAAATAATTCTCCTGGTACACTCATAAAATATTTTATTAAAATGGAATGTTATTCTAAACTAGATATATACCATTAGTTTCTACCTAATGTTACAGAATTTATAGAATATGTGGGAAATAATTATATTATTTTATTATGTTTAAAATTAATAATGATAACTCATACCAATCTGAGTTTTATTAATTATGAATGAATAAAATATTAATGCTAGAATTCAGAAATACCTTTACTAAATTCTTAATATTAAATGTCATAAACTATCTCAAATTTACAGAAAGAACTGGATATGACTGTACTTAACTGTGGGGAATTGTCATGATTATTTAATGAAATAATATTGTTTGCCATTATTATCTTTTTACCTTAATTCCAAATTGGTAATTAATTACATTTTAAAAGTACAATAGGATATTTATTGGATAGCTGGATTATACCTTAAGATTAAATAACTGTACACTGTAATAATATTTTAAATCAATGTTCATCTTCAGTTTTGGATTTTTTTCCAGCTTAAAAGTGTTAAAAAAAAAGGGATCATAATTAGTTAATGATATGGCAATTCCTCTATGATTCATAATAGCTGAGTAATAAATGTTCATTTGAAGCATCTAAAATATTAGGATTCCAGTAAATACGTTGAAGATGGATATTTATAAATATTCATGGTAAATAATAAAATTTATAATGACGATTATGGAAGATAGTTTTCCATATTTATTATGAATCTGAAGTTTAAAGTGGAAGTTGGTATCTTTCTACAATCTGAATAAATAGTTTGTGATGTTTATGGAGAAAAAAATCCAGTGAGAAATGCAACATAATTATGATATTATTAATAGCAAAGAACATTACAAGGCATTCAAAATAATTCTGCAGTTTAAATTGTTACATTCAAATCTTTCCTTTCTTCATAGAAGAAATATGAAGAAACATTATTTAATAATATTTTTATATATTTATTATGTATTTTATTATAATATTATATGAATTTAATATTCATAAGGATTCAGCAGTTGATTTTCTCATAAAACAAAAGGGATCTGAATTAATATTTATATTTAAGTGTATATTTTTATTAAAAACTGATCATGAAGAAGGTAAAATTCAATTTTGATTTAATCTAGGCATATTTAATATTTTATTATCTATTGTATTATGTGACTAGTTAATACTGATAGTTATTACCCATTAGTGATTGCTTTTGAGTCGATAATATTTTTTTAATTTCCACACCTTAATTGATGAATATATTCTGTTTGTTTTGTGTCCACATTTTTGATGTAGATATTGTTTATTTGTGAGATTTGATTATTGCCATGTTAGATAATCATGACATGATACATTGCTATGCTTGTTGTTTGTTTTTATATCAATGTCATTTCATGTGATGTACACTTCTTTCTTTACCCTCCATGAAAGTGTTGTCAGTATCATGGGTGAATAGTGTAATCCCCATGAACTTTTGAGTTAATTAAGGCTTATACTTTTACAAAGAATTTTGTGTATTTTCTTTAATAAGGGAATAACTGCTCCTTTTTCCTCATATCCCTATAGGTGTTCCAAATAGTGGCACCTGGATACCAGACCATCTATAGTCATGGAATGATCATGGTCTATACTTACTTACTTATCTGCCTTGGTTCATCACTATTATACTTATGGATATATTGCATATGGCATTAAATTTCCCCACATTAATTCTTGATGATTTAATATTTAGTGACAATAAAATTATCCTTGAGAAGGTATGAATTAGATCAGTGAACCATGTTAGCATTAGGCAAATTATGATACCAAATACCCTGCTAAGTATTGATTTATAGTACTATATTATTGCATCAGTTTATTATTGGCTCAAAGTGATATCAAATGTACATATCATTTTTTTATTGTTAGCTACTCTTAATTAAGTATCAGTAAGCTAAAGTCTTCAATCATGTTACTGAAAAGTTTTATAATAGGATATTAACTAACCAAAGGTAGGTTTACAATAATACTGATTTTTTTTTTTTTGGGGGGGGGGATTTTAATTACATTACCAATCCAATATCCTAGTTAAATAGAATTGGGAAGTTAGAACTAAGCATAATTATCAGTGCCTTAAGGAATATTTGTCATGTAAATACAATGTATCCACTACTTTGAACATTTTTTAGTAAAAAACCTTTTATTGACCTATATTCATGCACAATCTTACATTTTGACTATCCCGCAGTCTTCTTCAGAGCAAATGAAAAAGACTGCGGGATAGTCAAAATGTAAGATTGTGCATGAATATAGGTCAATAAAAGGTTTTTACTAAAAAGTGTTCAAAGTAGTGGATAAATTGTATTTATGTAAGATATTACAGCAAAATAAAGGAAGTGATCAATTTGGTAATATTTCTGAATATTTGTCATCTTAAAGTGCCTATATAAAATAGTGTCAGACTACCATTCATTGAATAGTCTCCTTGTGATTATCATATTTATATATTTAATTTTGATACTGAAATCTAATAATCTTATACATGGTAAACAAAATTCAATAAATTTGTAATAAGTTAGAAGGATGTAAATTAAGAGAATAAGTGTAAATAATACTGTAAAATGTAATGATGTATTGTAATTTTGATTTTTGATTAATGGAGATATTCTTTTGTTAGTATTAGAGTCTACTAATAAATTTATTTATTTATCCAAATTCCTTTTGATAGATTTGATAAAAGATATATATATATTGTTTGAATGTGTAAATATTAATTGTAAATAAAATTGTTTTGGACATTTACTAAGTTTTCAGTATCCTTATTACTAAACACTATCCATATTATTATTATTGCTATCACCATCATTACTACTCAATATTATGAATTTTATAATATGTTCAAAATATCATTAATAAATTTTACTAAATTCTTCTATTTAGAGCATATAAAATGTTACTACTGACTGATTAAAATATTGTGGGTACTATGCAGTATTTTGAAATGATATCATATAAAAAAAATATATATCTGATTTTAAATAATGATATCTTAATAAATTGTAAGATACAATCATTCACTAAAATCATTCACTAAACTTAGTCATATTGATCAAAGAAATTAGATTTAAATTATCCCTAGATGTTATTATTGCCCTACTATTATTATTGTAATTATGATCAAAATATTTTAAGATTACCTAATGGTTAACATGATTGTTATGTTTACATTATTATCATGGATTTGTTGAGTTATTATAAAGTTAGAGTTTGTCTTTATTGTTATTAATGAAGAGAGTTAGATATCATTTAGTAATTCCCTTTTGTAATGTAACTTATCTTAATTTTCTATATTTGGATAGCTGTAAAATTTCTCTCACTGATTCAGCAATATGCTATGAAATTGCTAAATTCTAAAATCTTATGAACCCTGAGAAATTATGGATTAATAATTTTAAATTTTGATTTTGTTTATTAGATTTTATTTCTTAAGTCATGATATACATTACCTTAGTCCCTTATTCTTATTATTTTTGCAGATTAATCAAAATCCCAAAGATTTAAACCTTCTTCTTTGATTATTTAAACATAGAACCTCTTGCTTTTATTTTAGTGGTATCAAATTAATGTTTCAGGATCCCATTCATCATTACCAACATTGTTGTAATAGTTTATCCATATTTTTATATCTTTTAGTTCAGTCATCATCTTATTTTGTTGCACCAGCATAATTTATTCATCCTTCATTGATCCCTATTTCATTACAAAATTTAACTATTCATTACCTTAACACACCTTCTTTCCCTTCCACATATTTTCAAGTTTATTTATTAGTTAATTATTATTTGCTCTTCATTATCTTTCAATCTTCTACATATTTATGCATTTGTTATTCATTTCATTTTTCTAATTTCATGATCATTTCCTAGGTGGACACCTCCCTGATTATTAATCATCTTATACAATTGCAAGTAAAATATATGTCTCTTTATAGCACTACCTTTTCCTATATTGAGAGTTAGCTTAATCTGAGTGCTTTATGTAATGTCAAATTGATGGGATTTAAGGTCAATGTACTGTAAAGTCTTTAGTGTATGCTCTGTTGTTATATTTGTGTTTACTCTGTTTTATTTTATTCATACTTTATTATATGCCCTGTTTTCATGCTAGTGCAGCTAAATCAGGGATGCTATGGGCCGTAGAGATTATAATATATATATTCTAACCTCCCCCCACGCATCCTCACCCCAAAATATACTGTTTATTACGAATATTATGGGTTCTAGCTCAGTTAACAAATAAATAAATGAAATATTCAGCATTAATTAAAATGATTACTAGCTCTAATTTTAAAATACAAATACGGTTCAATTTTAAAATGAATTAACAAATATTTACTATTTTCATGAGACATGGAGTGACAATACAGGGAACGAGATAGACTACATTGAGCCATTATCCACACGATACTACCTCAATGGCATAAGAACACTATCCCCCTTTTTACTATACCAAATAACTAACTCATAGTATTCTTACGACTTTCTGAGCTCTATTCACTACGATTAAAATAATAATCATATCTTAATCTTCTTTATAACAAGAATCTAGCTCAATTAAATAAAATGAAGTAAAATAAATAAAATCTCAGGTTCATAAATTGTATTCTAACTGATTTAAAATTACGGTAGTAAAATATGAAAAGGGAATTTTATGTCATAATCTACTACACAGCAACTAACAATAATAAAAATAATAATAACAATAATAATATAATCTTATTTCTTCCTAAATGAAATAAATAAATACGTACGTGGTAGTATTTTAATAATCTGACAACAGAATACGTGTGGCAACATTAGCATATAATTTAATATAATATTGTGGCAACCGACTTATGACCAATAAATAATATAAAATTATGATCTTTTAATTTTAACATACCAATAAATTCTCAAAATTATTATAACACTTTTATGTTTACCTTTTGTGCAAAACCTATATGTCTGTTTCAATTATAAATGTATCGTGATTTCATGCATCCATGTGGAGAAATAACAACTCGGACACAAAACTTTAGAACAAATTTAAAACGAAGTTTATTAACAACATAAATAAATTAACAATATTTTTACACTATATACATTGGATATCCCTTACTCTCATATCTCAACTTAGTTTATTAGTTTATAAAATGAAATCAAAATATTATTTACTTTTCCTAGTTAAATCTTATTTTTTAACACTTAAGAAAATATAGTATTATTACTTGATTTATTATTATGGTTAGCTTATTACAAAATGCATTTCTTAGATGATTATCACAAACACTTTTCATCCCTAATATTATTAAAATTATATTTTTTTTTACAAAATTTACATTCGTAGTAAAATTCTACAAAATAACAAATTTTAGTTTTATATTGGTTGTATGGAATCTTACAAAGTCAAAACACTGTTCTACATTTGGTATTAGGTTTTTATTGTTCATTATCCGATGTTTATTAATCCTAATATTCTCATTCAAGCCTTACTTCGGATGATATAATTATAACTATTAATATACCATGCACAAGTATATATTTATTATACCTTATTGAACTATTTTCTTAATAAATATGCAATATTTATTTTCTAAATATTATTCAAGGCATTCAAATTTTATTATCACTAAAAAAAATACTTGGTTTAGATTTCTTTTCAAAATCTTATATTCATTTCTGAATTAATTTTACAATGTATTATATGATTCTTTCTCTCTTTATGATATTTTGGACTTTCAATTTTAAAGTTACACAATTCTATACATTCAAGCAAATAAACTATTCTTACATAAACGATAACATATCTTCAGTTCTATTTTATTCATTATTTCTTTGAAAATATCTTTCTGACCGATGCAGATTCACGAAATAAGGATAGCAAAGATAGATGCATAGGATCAAAATACAACTAGAATATTACTCATCATATACCTTGACAATCATGGCACAGTGAATTAAAAGACACTATAGAGGAGTGACCTTTACCTGTCTACCAACCTCTATCATAGGAATGATGCTAAAGCTATTTCTTCAGCTTTATTCTAACATCAAAAGTTTAAAGATATGCAAAAACACTGTCCAAACTATATGTGTTCAGTTATAGGGCCTAGTTAACTATACTGAATTCACACAAAACTAAATATGATCCAAATCCTTTATTTTTCCTATTTCTTATAAAAAAACATCATCTTGGTTTCCTCTCCACTAGTACTTCCAAGTCACTATCCGATCTTATTTCTCAAGATTTTTCTATACTGTACATCGACAAATACATATCTGCATTACTAACAATAATAAAATTCATTTATTTTAAAACTATTCCACTGTTATATAAGACAGCTTGCTTACTACTTTCCTCCGTATATTTAGTCATACAAACTACTTAAATATCTGAATACTTTATCACATGAAAGTTCAAAAGAATCACACAATTGTTATGTTAAATTATATGATTAATATAATTTAAAAAATTGTCGTATGCATAATCCGAATTACTCCTATCTCATAATATGTTAAAATGTTGTATAAAATGTGTACATATAATTTAAACTTTCACACTTCATTCTTAGGTCAATAGATGATCTAAAAAAAACACATTATGCATTATAAATAACTATTAAAATTACCAAAACGACCTTTATCTCCTCGATCGCATTCTGTAGGCTTCACCATCCATTTGATCCTTGTAGATATAAGATTCACATCCATACACTTTATTTTAAACACTATTTCTATAATTTTATCAAGCTATTATATTTAAATTTTAATATTACTAAATTTATGTTTATATGTTTTCCCTAATCTCACATCACATTTTATATTTTAAAATAAATTAGTAAAATATTTAAACTATATTTACTGTACTTCTTCATCAAATTTCCTTGAAAACCGTTCATACTAAAGCTAAAAAAAAATGTTTATTATTTCTTCTTCAGTCACTTAATGTTCTCCTCCCTGCTTGTTCAATTTTAAGGTAAAACAAATATTACTTCATTCAATAAATATTCATAGATGACAATCCTTGGTTTTTTATAATATTTAATACAATTATTAATTATGATATCAATTAATCCCGTAAAGAAAACGTCTACATATTCTCTTCTAATATTTTCTGCTAATATTTTCTCCCGTGCGACTTTTACGATGCATCTTCTAGGTACTTTGATTTAAATATTCAGTAAGTTTTTCTGTCTCCATGGATCCATTTTCATTAAGTAATTTAAATTTCCATTTTCCTAATCTCTATCTTTATTAAGCGCTTTTATAATGAACACTTTATAATATTTTTAATTCTTCTTAGATAAAGTTTTTCTTTTCCTTTTTTTTTTTAAAAAAAAAATAATGACTCTTTCATATCATTATTCGGTAATTTTTCCTTTCTTTTAAAGTCCTGGTAACTATATACTTTGTAATGTTTCCTTTAAAAAGACAAACATTCTTTCTCCATTATAACTTTTACATAATTTTTTCTTTATGATATACGCATCTTAATTTTTCCATAGAGAAGAATAAAAAAAAACTTCAGAGTAGCCTTATAAATTTGTGCGTCATAAATTTTTCTGATGGCAAGTAACTTCTCTTTTAAGTTTTCCATATAACGTCCAAATTATATTCCTCTGAGTTACAATAATAAGTTTCTGGTTGAGCATAAATAAAGCTGTATCAAGGCACTTTACAAATATTTTTCCTTTCTCATAACTTCTATATACTGTTTTCTGTAGTACTTCCATTTTTACTGCAAGGTTTTGGCTAAACTTGAATAAAATCCTGGTAAGAAAACTTTTAAAACTAGCCCTCCATTTAAAGGCAGTTCAAAATATTATATGTTAAAACAAAACTTTTAAAATAAATACAAAATTTTTTAAAAATTATAACACTTTTCTAGCTTACGATCTTATACAGCTAAAAAATATGTTACTCCTTCCTTTACTTACACATTACTTTCTCCCGCTCCATCTAATTCTTATATTTCATCTGCTAAATTACCTCCGTTGATTGGTTAATTACTTTTTAGCGTGAACAAATTTACACTTTTTTAGTTTTATAACAGACTAGACTTTTTTAAAATAAAGAATTTATGACGTAATGATTTAAAATATTACTTAAAATAGTATTTTTAAACTCAATTATAATTTTATCAAAATCATTTATTTTTTTAAAACAATTATTAAAATAATATTTAATATCTATTTTAATATTAATATTTAATTTATCTTGTTTTTATTTAAATAAAATATTTAATTTTTTTATTAACTGTATTCAACTTTTAAACACTACTTAAATATTACATCATTTAAATATTTAAAATAACTATTTAATATTTCAACATTCATTTCAACGATAGATAGCAATTACATTTAGTTCCATAATTCACAAACTTTATTATTATATTCTAACAAGCGTGTGTGTGAAGGTATATAATATACAGTCACATGATTACTAACTTTATCAGATGATTTTTTAATTTACGTCTCGGTCTAAATTACCAAAACTGATATATTTTATAAAAATTTGGAAAATAATTTAAAAATGTAGAACCAAATATAATTCTCACCATCCCAAAGTTTATTTTAAAATATATTAGATTAAATTTGAATATTAATTATAATTATAATATTACATATAGCGTTTATTTAATTTATTAGTTTTAAAACATTACAATTGGATTGTTAATATACTTTTAACTATTTATAGCTGTATTATTTTATATGGCCAGCTTTTACAACCATAAGCAAGGATATAATTAAGCTTTATTTAACTGTTTTCTTTTAAAATAATCCATTACACTTTTATATACCAGGTATTTTCAGCCTTAAATTGTACTATAAAATCTAATCGATCATACAATTATCAATATATTACACAAACGTATCTTAAAATTTAAAATTTTTTAGTAATTGACTATTCTACCTTATTTTGACCTATAGATAAGGGCACAATATATATAAACATTACAAGCATAAAGCTAAACTAGTCAATATAAAATCAAAACAACCCCAAATCCAAAATTAAACCAGACCAGCATAAAAATAATATTAAAACACAACCTAAGGTTTCCTTGTTTATTTTGTAAGAAGGTTTACATAGGTCAGAGTAGTTTGAGTTTAAATGAAAGAATAAAGGTTCATAAAAGTAGAGTTAAAAATAGATATCTTAGTTCTACTTTGTATATCCATGAAAAAGATACAGGCCACACTATTGATTTTGATGAAACTAAGGTTGTCTTCTTTGAGAGAAATGAAATCAAAAGAAGAATTAAAGAGTCTTTATTATTGAAAATTTATTATTCTGAAGCAATTAACTTATTTAAGAGTTCTTTTAATATTAAGGGTGGATGGGAAGTGAATGGATTTGTGGGTAGTTTTTAATATTATATATATTGTGTAGTTTTTGTAGTTCTTTACACTTGAGAAGTCTGCTTGTAGCAGTGAAACCTTAGGTTGTGTTTTAATATTATTTTTATGCTGGTCTGGTTTAATTTTGGATTTGGGGTAGTTTTGATTATATATATATAATATTTAAATACAAGTATATTGCCTATACTAAACTTAATGTAATTAGAAGGGATTTGACTCGGATTTTTAAGTTCCCTACAGCTATCCACACCATTTCATAAAATTGATACACATGTCCATGTACATGTGAAAAAGATAAATGATCTCTAATATATGTACTTTGTGCTAAACTAGTAGTAATCAGTTAGTCGAGATCATCATCACCCACACACTTATACAATAAGTGGTTAGTTAAGATATCAAATCTTCAAACATGAATGGATAGGCTTCAATTTTCTCTATCCTTCAACTCTTCAGCCATCCATATCATTGAAGATAGAAATGATCAAAGCTCTTGTTAATGTCAATCTTATTGTCATACCTATGTTGACTTTAACTCATTTTGATCCCTTCTGTATAGGACCTTAATACATCCATTTAATTACATAGAAGAGGGATGGACAAATACAGGTTGAATATGTAATATTTAAATACAAATGTATCGGTTGTACTAAACTTAATGTGATTAAAAAGGATTTGAAATCAGACTCTCAAACACCCTACATCTATACACTCCATTTTATATTACCAATATACATTACCACATACATGTGAAAAAGATAAATGATCTCCAATATCTGTATTTCATGCTAAATTAGCACTCGTCAGTTGATCCAGTTCATCATCTCCCACACATACGTATAATCAGTGCTCAATTTATAATAAGATAGCAAATCTTCAAACTATATATATATATTATTCAATAGATTTCTATTTCTGTTATACTTGTAGAAAACTCTGAGATTGCTTTTATATCATGGTTATTAATATAATATTGTGTTATTTCTATAGATGCATTTTTCTGTTTCAGGTATTTAAACACTGAATTTATTGGGTTTTTTGTAAGTTTTTTAATATTAATTTCCAATATTTGACCTTTATATATATATATATATAGATCATCTTCAAAATTTTCTTTAACTTACGGCTATTGAATATATACATATATGTTAAATAGATTTTTCTATTTATATGAAAAGGTCAAACATTAAAATCAATGTGTAAGATGTTATACAATAGCCAAAGTCTATATTGTGATTGGTCACATTACAGGACTACAGAACTGATTTCAAGGAAATAGTTCATCAGCTATGCCAAAAACTAACATTTCCAATCATAAATGAGAAAAGAACTGATTATTATAGTTAACATCTTATATCTTAATTAAATACAGAATTAATAAAAGGCACTTAAAAATACATTCATTCTTAGTTAAATACAAGATGTAGTTCTATACCATATTCATTACATAATTGTTGTGAATATTAGTATATGATAAATTAAAAGTAATTTTCTATAATTCCAAATTAACATCAATAGAGATGAGTTTTTTTAAAGAACAAATGGCTTTTGAAATGTATATTACATAAACATTTAAATAATTTTTCTTACAGTTCCAAAAGTAGAAGTTGAAAGAAGCAAAACAAATTATGTAATTCTTTGATCCATTCTTGGCAGAAAGTAAAATGTTTATACAATTGAGGAAAAAACTGTGATATATTGGTCTACTTTAGAATATTTATTCAAATAAGCTATCAGAAGTTTATAAAATCTTCATGTATTTTTAAGTTCAAATGGCTGCTATCTATGAGAAAGAAAACTTTTCTTACAGAAGATTGTGGATAGTCAGGAACTTGTATGGAAAGTGAATAAAATACAGATATAATGACAAAAATTGCTTTTGGAGTAAGTAAAGTAAATTACTGCTCTTATTACCGCAAATATTTTTCATTTTTATTATTATCATCATCCATCATTATTATTATTATTTGTAAATCAATAATTATTTATCCAGTACAGTACCTATATGTGACTATTCAGAAGGATATATTTGTTCTTTTAAAACTCTTACTTAAGTATGTGCACACATATTTCCTTCTGAATAGTTTTAGATAGATACTGCACTGGATAAATAATTATTGATTTGCATATATTCTAAATTAATATACATTTAAAAATGAGAAATTTTCTCTCTCCTGGGAAATATGAAGTAACTTTATACAATTTCTTTGTCAATTGAATTCTCAGGCACAGAATAGAATCAAGCCCTCAGTTAAGCACTGTAAGTAAGGGTTGGCCTATATATCAATATGCCAAATATAGGGGATTTGAACTCAGACTTTCAAGACACTTCAACAATTCACACTATCTCATACTACTGATATACATGACCACACACATGCAAATCTTATATCAATATGCTGTAAGATCATGTAATTCACTTATTCTTTTAAAACTCTTATTTACAGGTGAGTGCACATATAATTCATACAGTATAAATAGACAGCACATATGAAAATATGTTTCTTTCTGTGTTGTCGTTGTTGTTGTTGTTGTTGTTATTATTATAATAATAATAATAATAATAATAATAATAATAATAATAATAATAATAATAATAATAATAATAATAATAATAATAATAATAATAATAATAATAATAATAATAATAATAATAATAATAATAATAATAATAATAATAATAATAATAATAATAATAATAATAATAATAAATGCAACTGGTTGTCTGTATGTAGTTAGCATGTTAGTCCTGATTTGGTTGAGGCTTGACATTGCTGAAAGAGATGTTGTTGAGTTTTCTCTGCTTGTTGTTATAAAGTGCAGAATGGATTTATATTTTTATATAGATGGTGATGTTGGAAAATATGTGATGTTGGCAATGCATGCAAGTTAAGACAAACTAGCAAATAGATAAAATTAGGCTCCAGGGATCATCTTTTAAAGGATCAGAGTAGTTGGAAGTTATTGATGCCAAGCATAGGAAAAAAATAATCTTTGTTAGCTTCTGGATATATTATAGCATATGTCTGATAGTATGTATATTTATTACTCATGGAGAATATTAATTGGTTGGATGCTGATAGGATTGATTGGTAAAGTGTGGTAAGAAATAAAGCTAAATATAGGGATAGGTATATCAGTAGGGATTTCTTGTAACAGCAATCATAATGCTGGGAACTTTTGAACAATTGATGCAATTGAATTTATGGCTTTTTGGATATAGAACACTTGGGTACTGTGGAGACCCAGACCATTATTAATGTTTGAAAAGCTAAGTCTCTTAGCTGAGATTGAAACTGTCTTCCTGTCCTGTAGTAGCTTATTGCAGAGGGAGGCGATGGCAGAATTAAACAATTTTGAAAATTTAACAATAGGCAAACAATATGTAATCTTAGTTATTCTAAGTATATTAAATAGGTGAATTTTAGCATAAAGGGAGAGATAAGATTTGGAGAGGGAATTGGTAATCCATGTGACATTTACTTTAAACTTGTTTTGTAAGGGTTTTTCATCGTAAATGAGCCCATATAAAATGGGAAGTTTAAGAAAGGACTTGCCTTTCTCTGTGGAATATTTGCATGTATTGCTTATTAGAATATATAAAACAAGCTACTGTTTTACTTATGTTAAATCTATGATTATACATGGCAGTATATTGATTAAGGATGCTTTGCAATATGGTGAGATGCTTATGAGATAGCAGGAAGACAGTGATATCATCCATGTATGCTAAGCGTATAATTTGGATGCCTGAAAAAGTCTATTGTGTATGCTTTAATAGAGGATTTATGGGGAAAATGAAGAGCAAGTGCACTGAAAGGTCAGCCTTGGCAGATGGATTGTGTAAAACTTTTCCCATTAAGAGTGATATGTATCTCTCTGCTCTGCAGTAAGTTGGTAATTAAGTAAAACAGAGTATTTGGAATGTTAGTATTAGCTAGCATACCAATCAGAATGGGAATAGACCCAGAGTCAAATGCAGACTCTTTATCCAGCTGAACTGCAATTAGAGCATGTTTTTTCAGACTTGAACCAAGTTCAAGACTGCTTTAAACATCAAAGCAATCTGTATTGCAGAAGATTCTTTTTTGCAAACTGTGTAGTGGAAATTAGAGGATGTAGGTGCGTCTCTAGATGATCCTTACAACTTTTCTGATATCTTCTTTCCTAATGACCCCATGGAAATTGGACAGTCAGTAAGAGTAGAAATTAAGCCTGTTTTTTGATAAATGATACAATTGAGATTGAATATATACCCTTGATGTTATATATCCTTTGGGGTAAATAATTTGCCAGGTGACAAAAGTATAATGCAGTAAAGTGCCTAAGATGGGCAAAAGCAGGGATTCCATTGGGACCTTGGTAATGTTATAGTGGCAAGCATGTCAGAAAATTTCACAGCTTGGAATGTGGAATTGGTGGTGGCCCAAATAAATTTGAAGGTGATGTGAATGCATTGTGGATTTGTAACTTCTGCTTGAAATATTGGTATATAGGATTGATCATGTTATAACCTGCACACATATTACCATCAACTTGGAGTCCCATAAGAACTTTTACTATGGAATGATAGCCCTGGGCCCAAAATATACATCCCTGAGTCCATGTATGTTGATGAGTAAGACAGATTTTTCTTTTCTTAGTGGCAAGATATTCTTTAAATTGGTTGGTGGTTTTTTTGATAAGCCTGGGAAAGTGCAATAACTATTGGGGAATATGATGTGCAGGACTCATTAATGTAATTTATGTATTCAATTCATTGACCAATGTCAGAAGTTGGGAAGGTGGAGGTGAACTGCATATAAGACAGATTTTTCTTTTCTTAGTGGCAAGATATTCTTTAAATTGGTTGGTGGTTTTTTTGATAAGCCTGGTAAAGTGCAATAACTATTGGGTAATATGATTGCAGGACTCATTAATGTAATTTATGTATTCAATTCATTGATCAATGTCAGAAGTTGGGAAGGTGGAGGTGAACTGCATATGAGATATTGGATTTTGAATGATATTATATGTATAAAAGTGAGATATCTTTCCACAATATAATATATTCTTCAGAGAATAAGAACTCTGTGGTATATGAGGATGAAAGAACTCAAATGTTTTTATGAAAATGAATGTATGAGATGTGTAGTTCATTGAGATTCAGGGTGAGAGATTGTCTAGAGAGGTCAAAGAATGGAGCAGGATTAAAGTGAAGTTGAATTAAATGAGGCATGCCACTTATTATGGAATGTAATGGAGTTAAAAGGCAAAAAGCCTTGGCCACTCATGAGTGGAAAGGTTAATAGATGGAAAAGTTATTAGATGAAGCTATTTTGACATGAATGTTTGATAATCTCCCATTAAAACAGTTGGATGAGGTGAAGAAGCAAGCAATGAGTTAATTGTCAGAATAATGGTTGGAATAACAGTATTACCAGAAGGGATATATACCAATATAATATTTAGTGTTGTAATATAGCTGTGAAATATGGTGATTAAAAAATTTGAGTCTATGTAAATAAACTTGAATGATGATAAAAAGCAATTGTGGGTGATAACAATACCAGTTCCCAATGTGATGATTAAAAATTTTTGAGTCTATGTAAATAATCTTGAATGATGAGAAAGAGCAACTGAGAGTAATAACAACACCAGTTTCCACTGATGGTGAAGATGTATCCCTGGAACAGGCACAGAAGCTCTGTCTATTGAGGTAAGCATCAGGGTCAATATGGGATCCATTATATATTTTCATCTTAAGCAATCCAAGCATGTGAGGTTGTATATTGCTTATCCACTTTTTTAGTTGAAAAAGTTTAGACACTGAGTTGATACTTCAAGCATTAAGTGCAGTAATTTTTAATTTCATTTATCAGAAGTTTTGGTAATTAATTGTAGTTGTCAGTCAGGGTAGGTGTAAATTCTTAATGTTTTCAGGAGGGTCTGGTTATAAAATTATGAATTTATAATGGTGGTTGATCAGTAGCTAACACTGTTTCCAACCCAGCTTTTGAGTCTTTTTGTTGTATAAGGGATGTAGAGATAGATTTATATATGGAGTCAGCTAGGGGGCATACAGTTTGCATGAGGATATGACTGTTTTCTACAGCATCCATGCCCAGAATAAACAGGTCAACTACATCTGTTTGGGGTTTTTAAGTTACTGTCTTTTTTGGGGAGAAGGGGGATTCAGGCTTTCTTTTGTTTCATTAGAAGGGTTGGGAGGAGAGATGGCATCCATGGAGAAATTGTCTGCATGATATGTGTTAGAAGTTTATTATGAATAGTATGGGCATTGTCATGTGTTTGATTATAAATAAGAGCTCTGGAGCAGTATTAAACTTATTTGAGACAGGGTTGGCTTCAGTTGTTGCATTGGGAGAAGTTTTGGAAACAATATTGTCTGAGTCAGAAATTGAGATGACACAATTACCATTATCATTATCAGTCTCATGGAATGTCAAATGAATAGGGGTGGAGAGAGAATGTACGAGTGTATAGGGCAGGTAGTACATAAGGATGGATAAACTCTTGGCTATTTATGGATGTAATCTTGGAAAGATTTACTATTGAATGTTCCTTGTTGACTTAGGAATTTAGGTGATCAACTGGTTTTATTGAAAGTGATGTTTGGAGATTAAAACATTGCACTACTAAATGACTCTGCTCGTGACAAGAGTAGCACTGGGGTTTCAATCAACTTCTATATAGGTATAGGATAGGTTCTTGATCAAGGATTTGTGTTGGAATTATGTTAGAGTCAATCAATGTAATGGTGCAGTTGTAATTTGAAATCATAGCTGTTACTAAGGATGGGTATAGGTGTATCTTTAAGATATATGAGGTGAAATGCTATAACTTTGCCAAATGGTTGCATCACATGTTGGAAATCTTGAAGAGTGTATCCCAAGTAGGTATTTTTGAGTATGCGTATGATACAGTTTTAATGATTTGGATCTACCATAATTAAGGCAATGTTTCCAAGTGTTATTATTTGTATTTGAAATTGATCTTTTTGTATGATCTGAAAAAACTTGATTATCAAATATCTGGAATTTGGATGGTCAGATATTATTATTATTATTATTATTGTTGTTGTTGTTGTTGTTATTATTATTTTCTATCTAAATAAAAAATTCCATCTTTATTCTCTTTTTTCAATGAATTCCTAACCTATTTTCACTTTACTTTGTGCATAAGTTTTTCTGACTCACATTCATATAAAATTTCAAATCATGAATGGATTTTTTTATTGCCAAAATGATTAAAAGTTTACTTATTTCAGGTATTTTTATTATACTCAGTTTGTACTAATCCCCCAATAACCATAATTATTAACTCCCTTAATGGCCACCATTATTAAGCTACCTTTAACATTCAATTTTATTTGTTCTAATTATAGTTAATATTGAATTATGTTTTTGGTAAATTTTGCTTTTTTTTTTTTTTTTTTAACATTTTAAACACACTGATGATTCTAAGGCAAAAACTGAGATTTTTTCGATATACACAACTGTATTTATTTTTGTGGTCTCATCTCCTATATATGTATCTCAGTTGTTTTACATGTTCAAATATTTTTGTTATTAATAATCATAAGTTCTTCATCATTAGACAATCAATCTTAAGTCTCTCTGTTCTTTTTCTAAAAAAAGTTTTATCTTTTCTTGGTTTGTTGATTCAGTTATTTTTTGTGATTATTCCATTTCTACTATTTTACTATTACCTCAAGTATAAAGAACATAAATTTGCAGATAATATTACTAAAATTAAACTAATAGGTGAAAAAATTATTTGTAGATCAACTACTGAATGGAAGTGCATATAATAGTTCATACATTCAAGAATTCGATCTGGAAATAAATTACAAATGGATTTTAATTCATTTAAAATTAATTCATAAAATAAAAGTAAATTTATTACTAATAAGTCCAAAGAAATTTTTAATTTTCTAAAGTAGAAATTAGTCATTAAAATGACACTAATTTTACAATTAGCTCAATTTTGATTATATTCAAAATTATGAAAATTTTGCATCTTTTTATAATAATAGAAATCTACTGTTTTTATATATTATTTAATTTTTGTGGACTCTATTGGTTATGATTCTTTTATTATTACATCTTGGGTTTTTTTCAACCATTAATTAATCTTTTGATAAATGTCTTATTATTAGTACTGATATTATTAAAATGCCTGGCATTGATAAAATGTAAGATTTGTCTTGGAAACATATGATCACAAATTATTTCCATGCTCAAAAGAATGTATTCCACAAATGGACATTGTACTCTGTAAAAAATTCTTGATGAGTAACATTTACATGTTCTAATTAGTCTATCAATATGTTGTTATTATATTGCCTATATATGTAAAAGTTAATCATGCCATGATTAGAAATCATAAAAAGGTTCTTATGATAATTATAAAAAGAGGAAAAGCAAATAAAAATAAATAAATAAATAGTTTACTAATAAGTTTAAATAAATAAATAGTTGTTTATTAAACAAATGTCAAAATGCTGTATGGGGTATTTTTTTAGATAGACTATTATTTGTAAACTATCTTCTAAAAATAAATTAAAAACTGATGTTACTTTTATCAATTTAATCTCATCTTTCAAATTTTTTGAAAAACAATTCTACTTCTAAAATTTTTTAAAATTCTAAAATGAAGAGTAATTTTTAATTTAATTAACAGATTATTTTCTAGTAACAAAAAAGTAACTATAAATAATAACAATTGCAAATGTAGAAATTTCATTTACATTGATGAAAATGCTTTGATTTCAGAAAAAAAGATTCTTCCTAGTGTTAAAAAATAATATTTATTTTTAATAAGAAGGCACAAACTTGGAAAAACTTTTTTAAAAATTGGAACTTACTTATAAAATCATAAAGTAGTAAATTCAATCTTTACTTTAAATAACAGGAAAAAAGCATGTAAATTGAATATAATATGCAATATAAAATTGAAAGATAATGATGTTCTGCATTCCATTGACACAATTTTGAATTGTAGCCTAACATATTTTTTTTAATTTGTGAAATGTTAAATAATTTTAAGAATAACTTCTTTGGAAAAATGATTGGTATAACAAGATGCAAATGATCTACGTACAGATTCCTTAATAATAGAATATTATGCTCTTAAATATTGTATCTCTATTTAAAACCAAGTGGTAACATCAAAGTTTCTAATGAGTAATATAAATATGAGATACATTACTACAACACTTAAATTCACTCATTTGCAATGAATATTTATACTCTCAAAAACACTATCAAATTTTAGAAAACAAATTATTTTACAGAAAATATATAAAAAGCTATTAAACAGATCAGAATAACCCTTGCCTAAGATCATAATTTTCCCACTTGCCTATAATCAATATCATGTTTGGATAATTAACCAAAAAACATTTAAATAATAAAAATATATTGTATAAGATAGTCTTCCAAAATCAATAATAAAGCCACCTGTCTTGATTTTTCAGTTATTATTAAAGGCTTATGTATAGACTTAGAACTGTCACTATTTACTATGGTTATCTACTTCAAGGATGAAAATGAACAATCTCTAAATTAAGTAGATAAATATCAACAAAGCCATTACAATTAAATAATGAATAAATAATTTATGCATATGGTAGAAATTTTGAATGTCTTAATAAACTCATTTGTGATTTTCTTGAAACATCTTCAGACTTTTATATAATACTTATGAATGTTTGTCTTGAAAAAAAATCATACTCTAAATAATAAATAAAATTCAGAAAAAAAGACTTACTACTAAATTATTTTAATGTCACAATAAATTATGGTTTATTGAGATAAATAATAATTTAAACCATTATTGTGATTATTTTAATGTTTTGCATTGCATTTAGAATAAAAAGATAATATTTAATAATTTATAAAATAAGATTACGAGAAACTGTATTTTTCTTTTCTAATACTCATTCCTTAGATTTGGGGAGATTGTTTCACTTGTTTTCTGTTTAATTTCTAAGAGATCCTCTTATAACTAAAAATGCATAGTAGATTTAATTTATTTCTTTGAGGAAGCTAAAAGATCATATATATTTTTGAAGCAAACAAAAAATCAGATTCAGTTATATCACATAAGTGAAAGGTATTTATTAAAAATGTAAAAGATAGGTAACTTGAAGAACAAAGAACAAAATGCAATATGTCATTATTAGGTAAGAATGTATTTTATGTTGAAATTTCTTTCCAACACAGAATACAATGTTTGGGGGAAAAGTAGAAAAATTTATTACAAAACTCTCTTTTTTGCACTTCTTTGTATTTCAAATCATTACAGTGGTACATGAACATATACTGTAACAAAATAATTTTTTAAAAAATGTACTTTAAAACTTTACATATAAAAATAGATCAGTCATTAATATATAACATTACATTTATATTTACAGCTCTATTTCTTTAATATGTAACTAGTCTAGATATATAACACTATTTTATAATTATAGGGTTTATTTTTGTTATATCATATGTCAATATTTTATACATTGCATACATTTTTATCTTCTGTAGTGATTTTAATTAGACATATAAATAAAATTATATATTTTTTTCAAATACATCATTTCAAGATTTTGATCTGACTAATCTTGCATATAGATTTTATAAAGATAAGACATATATATTTATATAGAAAGATTTCATGAGCATTCATAGTGATTTTTAGAAATTAAGCAGAGAAAAAGTAGGAAGTAGCATATTTAAAGTTAGTTGATTGGGAAAATAGATTATTTATTTATAATTAAACTTAATACAAATTCAGAAGCTCAAACATTACCTATATATACATGGAAACAATATATTATTTGTGTGTGTGTGTGAAAATTTATATTTTCTAAGCAACAATTTAATAAATAAAAATATAAAAAAATTTTAATAGGCAAGTCGTAAGTTTAATTTTTAGAGTGATATTTTTAATTTTTTTTCCCACTTAAATGAGATTTCTATAATTTTTTTTTTTTTATCATTTTAATTCTATGTCAAAAACATAAATTAAAAAAAATTGTGTAGACATTTTACTATCAAGTTTATTTTTTTACTACAAATATTTTTTTTAAAATCACAGTTAATTAATTGATAAGAAATAAAAATGATTTATTAAATCTAGAAATGAAAATAACAATGTTATTAATTTTAACGATAGCAAAAGAATGTAGAGTTATTTTTTAATTTATTATGTATTTTGAATTTTTTTAATTATTAGCAGGAAGGATCTTCTTTATTAATTACTATAAAAAGTGAAAAAAAAACTTTTGTTTAATTCGTGGGTGTTAAAGAGTATGTGTAATAAGTTATTCTGAAACTTAGGTAGTCAAGCATTGGTGGTCGAGAGGTCAGCGACAGCTGCTTTACAAGTAATTGTCCCGGGTTAGCGGGTTCATTTCTTGGCTAATGCTATGACACATGAGAAAAAAAACTTAGGTAAAACAATGAAAAACACTCTTCCAATAAGTCTTCAAAGAGGAAAAATATAAGAAATTTATTAGGTTACTCAACTCCAAATGGTGAAAGATTAATCTATTCTCCACTTGCTTTATTTTTGCTCTAAAAGTAACCAGATATAAAATTGCTAACTAATAATTGGATGGGTTTCTATATTGATAATTTGTTTAATCTAAAAAATTTCAAGATTCACTTTTCTAAATATGATCTTCATGTCTTGAGCTTTATAATAGATGGATGAAAGAACCATTTTGGTTTTCAAAATCTTATACAAATTTACCATACATACAAAAGGAGATGAAAATAAATGATAGACAAATAATTGTAAGGATGGTTGCTAGGAGGATTATGTGACATGCATACATCCAAAACTCAAGTTGAATGTAACAATTTTTTAAAGACCAACTGAATTTTTTAATATTACTCAATTAAGAATTGATCCATAAACCTTTAGTTCTAGATCCTCATTCTATCTATCATTGTGTTAAAACACACAAAAGCAAAATAATTAAAATGATAACTTGACACATCATGAGATGTTCTGGAACAAAGTGACAGCTTGAGCTTTAATCCAGGAACTTTTAGATATCAAGTCCACCCTGATACTATTGTAATAAAGTTCACAATTAAAAATAATCATATGATTAGTTTTTAGGGAAAAAAAACAAATAAGTTACAAAAGTGAGCACATGAGTTCCATTCAACTGTCCAAATTGGTTTTTTTTTTCATTTCATGTAGCTGAGAACTGATGATAAACTTTTACTCTAAATCTATCATTTTACCATCATACTAAACTACACACCATCAAAATTATATCAACTGGTTACAAATTGTAAAAATTTAAAAAATGAATTGAATACTAAAAAAATATTTTTTAAATATAGCAATTTCAAAATGTATTATTTTTTAACATTTGAAAACCTATTTTTATATTTATACATTTTAAAGTTTTTCATAGATCACACAGGCAATGACAATTTGTTTTAAACAGTTTTACTATAATAGCAGATGAATTTATTGGAATAGAGATTTAATACAATCATCTGCCAAAATTATGATCTAAGATTTAAATTCAGTCTAGATGAAACTTCAAATTCCAGACAGGTTTAGCATTAATTTAGGTTATTAACTTACAGCCAATCTATCTAACCAATCCAAAGTTGGTAGAAAAATAAGTGTTTAGCTAAGCTTAAGTAGAGAGTAAAATAGGATTGGCAAACTGCTGGAACATTCACTAACTAGTTGTTAGAAAGCCTGATAAATAATGTTTTTCTTTGATTGATTTTCTTTAAAAAGCTTAAAGGGTCTTTCATCTGCAATGTAGCATTTAAAGTTTGTTTATTTTTAAATAAAATAGTTGGAATATATGTTTATAAAAAATTGTTGATGATGATAATGAGTAATTATTTATAAAATAAATAATTCAGAAGTATTTATTAATGACAGTTATAATATTTGCTTATTCTAATGCTAATTGCTTTTATAGAAATATCAAATACAACATATACAAAATCCACCCACATCTCAATTATGATAATAAGAAGAAAAAAGCTTTATTTAAAAATGCAAATATTATTTGCGTTCTTTATAAACAAAGCACGTCTTGAAACAATTAATCAAAGTGCATAGTTAAAGCAATTTTTTTTAAAAGGATCAAATGAAACCAAGTTATGTTCATATATTTAACTTACTTAACATTTGTAATGAATGGAGATTGTGAGCGAATCAGGCACTAATCTGGGCCTAGACGCAACTGTCAGTGATGATTAATGAAATTTTAATTGAACATTCTATTTTTTTAAAATTGAAAAGTTTTGTGCATTAAAAGATATTAGAATTTTAAATGTTAAAAGCAGATTATATATATTAGTGTTAATCATGAAAATATTCAGGCTAAGAAACAATATAGATTAATTAATTAGATGGGAGATTAGCATTATTTTGATACGCGCTTAATGCAGTATGTATGCAAATTTGTATATAAGGCTGAACATAAAAGTTACTATATATATATATTTCATTTATTATATTTAAAAAGAGTAATAATACAGTCTGTTGCACAGGGAGATCATGTGACATGTGATGATCCTAGAGACCAACTGAACACAACAGTTTAATTTGATTGTAAATTAAAATCATTTTTACCTTTTTCAACTAAAAATTCATCTGTTAATCTTCAATACTTGATTCAACATTGTACATAACCTTATAGAACATTTACTATATTTTAATATACACCTTTACCCTGCTTAGCGATGGAAATTGGTCCTCCAAAACTCATCGTTAAGCAAGAATATTGTATACAGAATATGTATTTATAATGGGGGTCTATGGGAAAAAAATTGGCCGGTTCCAGTCGATGTAAAGTATCCACATTGGTTTCCAAGCTCAAAGATTTTCTTGATTTTTTTCATGGCAATGATGACTAAATACGGTATCTAAAAAGAAAAGTTTTATATCACTAGGAAAAAATGCATATTTTCACTGTTTAAAAAGAACAGTACAGCAAAAAGAAAGAGAAAGTGAAACTAAATTTGAATTTAAGAGTTTTTATATTCTTTGACAGAAGTTTTTCATCGTAATGGGAAAAAAATGCATACTGAAGTGCATTTTTTTAAAATTTGTATTACAGTACATATTACTGTGCATTTATGTTTATTACTATGTGAAATTATTCAAATTAAAAAACAATGTTTAATTATAAATTATTTAATTGAACATAAAGACTTATTACTGTACTCCAGAGTAATAAAAGGCTTAATGCATATCGTAAATCAGTCAACTTTAAAAAAAAAAATCAACTTATTTTAAAAGAAAAAAAATTGAACTGTTTTAATTTTCTAAAATGTATGCTAAGTTTATTTTTCTTACTGTATTGTTTTAGTAATGTAATAGTGCCCCCCCCCATTCATGTAGAAAGATTATTCATTAACACTTATTTTAAATGCAATTTGTCTTTTTTTTTAAACTTTTTTCTTTTAGTGTTTTTTTTTTTTATTTGAAACCACTTGGGTGTACATAATTAAGGAACATACACACGCAATTATATTAGTATTTAGTGTTTTCCTGAGAGTTTGTGGTGATGGTATTTTAGTTGTACTGTTTTCATTATCTAATTTAAGTGTTGAATGTCTAGAAAAATTAAACTTTATTTAAATAATCCAAGTACTATATATTATATTTAAATAAAATTTAATTTTTCTAAAGACATTCAACACTTATATGTTTACAGTATTATAGATTCAGTAATTATATATATCATGTTGATCACTATCTTATACGAACACATAATTGTTTATAAACAAAGCAAAACTCTCCATACAGTATTGCCACTCTGTGCCAACCAGAGTAATCAATGAATGCCAGAAGGCTTGTGCATAAAATCCCTATCTAATGCCTACTCATCCAATATCCCCAGACTAGTTTCTGGCTTGTGGCCATCATCAGACCCATATGACTATATAAGCTTAGATTGAAAATATTTTTGTGTTTTCAATTTTATTCTCATAGTTTTTTAGTTAAGTAGAGATAAAAGGTGGGTGCTGGAGAGTTGCATTAGATTCTAAGATCTAGGTGCATTGCTCTCAGATCCAAAGCTCCTCACTGATGATGGCCACAAGCCAGAAACTGGTCTGGGGACATTGGATGAGTAGGCATTAGATAGGGATTTTATGCACAAGCCCCCTGGCATTCATTGATTACTCTGGTTAGCACAGGGAGGCAATACTGTATGGAGAGTTTTGCTTTGTTTATAAACAATTATGTGCTAGTATAAGATAGTGATCATGTGATGCTTAATGGTTTAACACCAATCCTGCCTAATAGAATAGTGGTGGCTATGGTTGTTAAAGAGCCAAAGACACCAAAATGTATGGGTACTGAACTGAGTTCAGAACCATATGACTATATAAGTTATTGAGCTTAGATTGAAAATATTTTTGTGTTTTTTAATTTTATTCTCATAGTTTTGTAGTTAAGTAGCGATAAAAGGTGAGTGCTGGAGGGTTGCATTAGATCCTAAGATCTAGGTGCAGTGCTCTCAGATCCAAAGCTCTTCATTGCCAATGGCCACAAGCCAGAAACTAGTCTGGGGATATTGGATGAGTAGCCATTAGATAGGGATTTTATGCACAAGCCTTCTGGCATTCATTGATTACTCTGGTTGACACAGGGTGGCAATACTGTATGGAGAGTTTTGCTTTGTTTAATTATATATATTTTAAGTTTATACATTCTATATTCAAAATACTAAATGCAGCACTAACATTGTGTTTTATGAATAAAATATTGTATGTATTATACAATTACAGCAAAGTCATTACCTATATACATATTACAGTAATGTACTTTTGCTTTTGGGTAAAATGAATTTAAAATATCTATTCTCTAATATCATCAGTGATCCAAAATTCACAATGGCTGCCCAAAAAAAATTTTTAAAAAAATTTTTCTCGAATGTTATAGTGAATAATCAATTGTAAATCAAAGTAGTGGGTACAAATTGATGATCACTATTGTAAAATATCACTAAGTAGCCAATCGCTAAGCAGGGTAAAGATGTATATTGTACCAGACACTCAATCTACCTGTGATCATGGAGGGCAACCATGATCAAAAGTGGATGGTGATGGTGGTTTGCATCAACTAGACCCAGGGAGACAGCAAAAGATCTAAATGATTATTCAGACAATTGAGAAAATAAAACACATGGACAAACATCAGCCAAAATAATTTAAACTAATTTGAAATTTTTATTAAATTCAATAAACAAAATAAAAAAATCTAGCAAAAGAATACAAAAGTTTGACCTAGATTTTTATAAGCATATTCATCAGAGAGTATATATGAGTTTTGCAAATATTAAAACATTAAAAGCTTTGGCAGAAAGATTCATTCTCTCACCTACAATTTAAAGGGGAATTAATAGTATCTTCCTGATAGTGATTTACAAAAGAACAACAATTCTAGTTTTCTTATTCAGAGATATAAAAAAGAATATGGTCTTGTAGGAAATCAATGAAACAGCGCCAGCAAGCATTTCTTGGCCCAGGAATAATGCGTCAAGACCAAGAATGTTTTTTTCTGGTAAAACAGCTCATGATGTACCATATTTAAGGCAATTCATGATTAATTTCACATACAATACACGAAAACTTGAAGAATGATTATGATCTTATGTAATCTGGAAATGACACAAAATCTCCAACTACAGAAAAACTAGAATAAAAAACACAACAAACCATGAGCCAAAAGATTACAGTCTGCAGGAAATATAAACTAAACATATTTAAAATTAACTTCATTACAATAAAAGAGAGAAAGATGAGCAAAATGAAATTATGAAGGTTTGCCAAAGCATTTAGCAAGAGTTAGTAATAACAAAGAAGGCATAGTAAGCATATAAAATATAATTTCACAATACACTCCCCAATAAATAAAATTGAAAACAAACTTGGAATCTTAAAACTAAGATTCCAAGACACTCTATAAATACAAAGAAAAGCAAACACATATAATAATTATGAGATTAAATAACTAGTAAAACTTTATACAACAGATTTATTTTAGATTGAGTGGAGATTTAACTAGAGATTTATATACTCTGGAAAGAATAAGAAATATTTTTACCTTAATGATAAAGCAGAGTCCACTGAGTTTTTCAAGAAGTGTGCACAATTATTTTGAGTTCAAATTTTCAGGTGGCTTCATTTCTTCATGACGGCAAGTGTAAAGGCATATTTTGGGATCCTTTCTAATTCAGACTTTCATGGCATGGCTGGAAGAACAGCTTGGAATCAGGAGTCCATCCTTAGGTAAGTTAACAGGGCATGTTGTAGGCTTGAATACACCTAGCAGTAAATGTAGTCATCTTGTAAGAACAAATGTAGGCAATAGTATGGAATCCAATTAAAGACAGGTAGCAAAATATATAATTTTATTAACAGCATTCCGAGAATGTGTACAGCAACTTTAAAAAAAAATCTCCAGACTGACAACACGGTATGAATCTCATCAAGCTAATATATAAATGTGATAATGAATAGTAGAATTATAAGAAGCTGAATTAATCTCTTCCGAGCAGAATTAGCTTGGTCAAATCAAAAATAAATATGTCCAAAATTTTTGGGGTTATTTATATCCTCTCACTATCTTTCTTGTAATCTTTCTTGTTTTCAATTATAAGACTTAGCCCAGGACAAATCTTTATCTCCCACTCAACCTTAATTAATAATTCTAACGAGAGATTATCTTATAAAAAAAAAAGCAATACAAAATTAAATCTCTGCTTTTTTAATTAAACTAAAAATGGATTGTAATTAAAATAAAAGAAATAAGAATGCAATTAACTTTTCAAAATTAAAAGCTTCCTCAAAAAAAAAAAAAACAAAGATTAAAACTTTTAACTTGGAATGTTTTAACAACTTGATAAAAAAATAAGTGTTAAAAGAAACTTATTTTAAACTAACAGATAAAATCTGTTGAAGACGAAATTTAAAATTACAGAATTTTCAATATAGCTGTGTGTATATGTGCTATATCCTATAAAACTTTTAAATAACATTATAAAAAGAAAACTTATTATTAATTTTACAAGAAGACCTTTGAAGCAAAGAAAGTTTCTGGTTCAATATATACAATGATAATTATAATGATTAATTTGAATCTCCTATGATACCTCTTTTATGACCTCAATTATATTACTCACAGAAGAATATAGAGCAAAATGTAGCAGATTCTCTCCACCCCCTCCTATCAATAAGGCAAAAATCTATCAATGGATCTACAAATGAGACTCTTGAATATAAATGAAAAAACTAGTTCCATTTTTCTTGTATAAATTGCATCTTATCTCAGGACAACATGTTATCACAATTTTTTTTGACATTTTAAACAAAACTGTCATCTTTAAATTATCCAGATTACTTCTCTTCCTACTTTGGACTAGGTAATCATGAAATAGCAAAAATTCAAATTTCATTCAAATTAAAGTTCATTCACATTCTATCCCTAAAACCAAATTGTTCCACTTTAGTCAATTCATGTGACAATTTCCAAATTATCTTTAAATACAAATTTTCAAAGTTAATTAGCATTATTTAAGTCATGATATCTTTCATTGAAAAAAAATCCTTACTTTCACTTGACAATTTAAGGTTCCATTTCAGTGAACTGAATATTAATATAAATTTATTTAATTCCTTATTAAAGATAAATTTCAATCTATATTACTTCCTATTATTTTCCAGTTCCAACTTTCTCAGCTTCAATAGCAAATATTATCTTCACAATAATTACTGATCAAATTAGACATGAGTGAAAAAATGCACTCATTGACATTTAGTTGGGCATCTTGGTTATTTTATATAGTTACAATCTTCAAACATCTAAATCTTTTCTAATTCTACTCTTTTAAAGTATCTGCTGGCTTATTTACTAATCAGAATAACCATATGCATTATCTTAAATAATAAAATGTTATTGACTTTTTATTCATAAGTGAATTTTGTAAAATTCTTTCCTATACTCACTACATTTATTACCTTTATCAATCTCTTTACAGGAAAATAAAAATAAATTTCTTAGTATCTTTCATCTTGTTAATTATTAAATGTGATTATTTCATAAAAATGTTTAACCTAATTATATACCATTCTTAATAATTGCACACAACAATATTTCTCTAGTTTCAACAAAAAAACTTAGAATGTGTTCACTGGCAATAGAACATCTTCTGAATTTGCAGCAGCTTCTTGGAAATTCTTGAGTTTCTCATTCATCTTCTATATAAAGATATGAGGTATACAATGCAAGATTACTAACTAACTCTATCAAACAAATTTTCAATTCTTAATCAAAAGCTTTCTTTCTATATATACTAAAGTACCTCTTATTAATATCTTCATAATTTTCAGAATCTCCTATTATACTCCCATTATCGAATTATCTACTCATTTACTAAAAAAAAATCCTATATAATATATCAATGAGGAACACAAAAATAATTTCCATAAGCATTACAAAAACTTTCAAAATTTAATGAGCTTTTATTGAATTATGTTTTTTGTTTTTACTTTTACTTTGTATTCAATATGGTTTCAAATTTACTTAACATTTATCTGATAGATGTCACATTTAATGGTGCTTCACTCCCTAATATGAAATACATTTTTGGACAATTTCAATGCTGACTTCACTAATTGTAAACTATTTTCTCAGAAATTATATATCAGAAAGCAGAAAACTGGAAAAATAATCTAATGCTATTAATATATTATAATAATAAAGAAATTCAAATACTGATATTTGGAGCCCAAATACGGATCTTTTCTGATTAAAAGTAATTTAGAAACTCTATCTACTACAGTTTTTATTTTTTGTGGAATGAAATTTGCAAATTATATTTTACTTATCACTGCCTATAAAACCTTTTTAACAATATGACTTATAAAATATAATGTTCTTTTCCACTAAATCCACAAATAAGATGGTTAAAACATTGGATGTGGTAAACAAGTATATATATAATATGTATTTTTCAGGTTCATCCATGTTAAAAACTTTTAATATTAATATACTGACGTTTCGACTTGGTCACACAAGTCATCCAAGAGTTATAAAAGAAAGAAAGATGGTTGTAGAGGCGCTACAATCACTGATTTGAATAAAACATTAAAATTCCACCAATAGCAAAAATGCTAAATTTAGGAATGTTTTTTAAAAAAATCTTTCCAAATAGGAAGAAGTTTGCATGTATCATCTCACTTATTGATACAATCTGGACTTTTAAGTATTTCAATGGCTTCTCTAATTTTGCGCTGGTAGAGATTATTACATCTGGATATGATCCTGGTACTAGAAAAATCAATTTTATGACCTGAATCTATAGTATGGAGTGAGAGTGCTGATGATGATGAGTGTTGTTTAACTGCATTAGCATGCTCATCTCTCCTAACACTGATATATATATATATGGTGATGGAAAAAATAATGTTTTTGGAAGGAAAAAATGAGAGTGTATATATTTTTTTGATTACATTATTTGATTGGATTTAGTGGAAAAGAGCATTAAATTTGAAAATGCAAGTGCCATTTAAAACTTTCTCTTTATATACTTCTCTTTACAAACTAATAATTCTTTTATCACTTCATCCAATTAATTTGTCATTCCTTCTATAATAATATTCATTTAGAGCATGGTAAAGGATTATTCACAAATATGATAATGACCATTTTATCACGAGTCCTGAAATATTGCTTCTGTTTTAATTCAAGTTCTAAGAAACTGCATGCTCTTTCTAAATATTAATATTAAAAATCAGACATTTACTCATCTACCTGAACTTTAATTTCATTGCAACCTCACATTAAGTATAAAATAAAAAGGAAGAAATGTTTTTTGTATTTCAATTGCAAATAATTTATCACAATTCTTGTCATGTATCTGTTATATCACATAAAAAGTGTTAAATACTTATTATTTTTTATTGCAATATTTTTAAAACAATAGAATATTTTATGCAAAAACGTGACAAACTGAAGAGACAAAATATTTAACAATCAATTCTCAGCTGAGTAAAATTTGGTCAATTTATTTGAACTATTATCTAGAGTTTACCATTTTTGTGATCATGTTAATATTTTTTTATTAAAAATCATAAAATAAAAGTAAATAATATTTTAATTTGCAAAGTGCAGATAGTTGAAAATTGAGATACTGAAGAACCTCACTGAACTTGTTAAAATACATATACAACAGCCAATCAGAATGTCATGATAGCCATCTAAATGACAATGAAATCCAAACACACAACAAAGATTTTATGAGAAAAGGGCAGCCATCCTTATCTCAACTTTTTTTCTGTATATCTAAGCCAGTCATAAGTATTTAGATTTAAAAGTTTGAAGCTTTAAATATCTTCACAAATAACTCACTGAGTCTAAATCATAAACATACAACATGATGTATTCTAAAAACTGCTATGTAGTAAATCATAGGATTTCGCATTGTATGTTTATGATTTAAACTCAGTGAGTTATTTGTGAAGATATTTAAAGCTTCAAACTTTCAAATCTAAATACTTACAACTGGATTAGATATATAGAAAGAAAAGTTGAGATAAGGATGGCTGTCCTTTTCTTGTAAAATCTTTGTTGTGTGTTTGGATTTGATTGTCGTTTAGATGACTATTATGACATTCTGGTTGGCTGTTGTATATGTATTTTAACGAATGCAGTGAGGTTCTGCAGTATCTCAATTTATTTCAATTTTCAACTATCTGCACTTTGCAAATTAAAATATTATTTACATACTTTACTGCTTGTTATGTATTCTAAAAACTGCTACATAATAAATCATAGGATTTCGCATTGTATGTTTATGATTTAGACTCAGTGAGTTGTTTGTGAAAATATTTAAAGCTTCAAACTTTCAAATCTAAATACTTATGACTTGGCTTAGATATATAAAAAGAAAATCTGAGATAAGGGTGGCTGCCCTTAAATATTTGTTGTGTGTTTGGATTTGATTGTTGTTTATTATAAAATAAAAGTGTGATCAGAAAGAAAATTATGTTTAATACTTATAGCAATTCAAATAACTTTTGGAGAAAAAGTTTGACAAGAATGTAATATTTTATTTTTCTATATTTTGCAATGTAGAATATACTGACTGATTAATAGTTATCCAGCTTTTTCAAGACTAGAGTTAACTGACTTTTTAAAAAATGTAGATAAATATGATCTTATAAAGTCTGCATTTATATTTACCTCATGAGCTTTCACAGTTGTTGAGTTCATTTCAAAATGTTAAAAGTAAAAGTGTTTTATTATAAAATAATCCACAGTAGATAGATAATAATGTGTGGCACATTGGATTTTAAAGATGTTTTATAGCAAAATATTCAAGAAACAATATATTTTCCAGAATAGATGTTCCTTCCCATTCTTTGATATAAAATTTGTAAACTTTCTATCCAATTCCCAGCATTTGGTCATATTTAGTAGTGTGACATCTATAAAAAGCAAAGTAAACAGAGCTTTCCTTGTTTCTTTAATATAATTATAATTGCTTTTTATAAAATTTTTATATTTATCATATTTTATACGGTTTTTTTTTAGCTTTTTTTTTCTTACAAAAAAACTATAAAAATAAACATTTATTGTAGATGGTTCATATAATAAATTATACTCATGGACTTTCAGAATGGAGAGTTCTATAATATTTTTATCATGTCATACCATCTTTTTACCACATATAAAAGAACTAATGAAAATAATTTTAAAATTTTTGCAGAATAGCAAGCTGGAAATTTAGTATTTCATCTTCATGAAGCAATTTCTAAGTTAAATAGATATGGTAACATGAAGTTCTATCAATATTGTCTGGTATGTGTGAAAGTAATTAAAAAAAACATAATAGTCTATCCAGAATTTTATCTTGTGGAAACAAATTTTGAATTAGATATACATGATAATATGAAGTTATTTTTAACATTCCACAATGATGGACAATAGTTAAAAAATATTCATAATAATCTAACATATTATGTCTCATGTCCCCAATAAATTATTTAATACAGTGTATTTTATATTGTCAATAATATATTGAATATATCAGTAAAGTAAGGGTAGTAGTTCAGTACACTGTTTAACTCATATTTTGTGTGTGTTTGTATGTATGTATATATATATATAATGTTTTTCTATAGACATACAAATCTATCGATAAATCTAACATGATTGATTTTTATTGACATCATTTGGATATTATAATTTTTCTTCATTCCTTGATCCTTTACACATTGTATAAATTCATATAATATCATTCAGTTCATTTTACTATATTAACTTTTTACATTCTAATAATTTTATTTATTCTTTGATAATATTTACTTACAGTTTCTAAATGATCAGCAGTCTTGATGAATGCTACATTATTTAAACATATACAAAAAATATTCCCAGAAAGAGTATATAAAATAAAAGTTAAAAAATTTAAGAAAGTTAAAAGTTACAAATACCTTGGTCAGATTATTAATACAGATGTAAACATAATAGAGGAAATTAATCATAGAATTAAACTTGGTTGGAGTGCTTTTGGTAGAAATAACTTGATATTAAAAGGAAATATGCCTATGTGTTTGAAAAGAAAGGTTTTTAACAAATGTGTTTTACCAGTTCTTACTTATGGATCTGAGACTTGGACACTTAATAGAAGATCAATACAGAGACTTCAGACCACTCAAAGAAGTATGGAGAGATGTATGTTGGGAGTAACAAGAAGAGATTGAAAATGCAATGTATGGGTAAGAGAACAAACAGGTGTTACTGACCTCATTGAAAAAATTAAAAGGTTGAAGTGGAGTTGGGCTGGACATATTGCTAGAAGAGATGATAATAGATGGACAATTGAAATTTTAAACTGGATTCCAAGAGATTGTAAAAGACCCAGAAGGAGACCACATGTAAGATGGATGGATGAAATAAGAAAATGTGTAGGGGTGATGTGGAGAAGAGAAGCTAAAGATCGGAGAAGATGGATTAAACTTGGAGAGACCTTCATCCTGCAGTGGATTGATAATGGTTGATAATGATGATGATGATGATTACAAACTTTCAAGAGTTAAAAGAAGATAATGTCAAAAATAAGATTAAATAATAATAAAAAATTAAAAGTATATATGAAAGTATTTTATAATTAGAAAATGCTTAAATAAATTTATAATAAAATAGTTAGAATGATAAAAATAAATTAATTTATATATATATATATAAAGAATGAGTTAAATAAATTAATTTATATATATATATATAAATGTTTGAGTTATCTAAAAGTAAAGTATAAAATATAAATATAAAGATTTAGATAAAAAAATAAAGTTAATATTTATAAAGATATTAAAATACAGTATTAATAAAAAAAAGTGGAGTATATATATATGTGCATGTATAATCTATGAAGTAAATATATAAAGTAAATCAATTATCACTTAGACAATTCCAATATGACTAACAATCAACAATCTCAATCTGTTACCAAGGCAACCTTCTTTTAATAGTAAAGGTGGAAATCCCACTTTTATTTATGGGCCAATATATTTATATAGATACCAAAGATTGCAACTTGACCAAAGAGACTGAAATTATTGATACAAAGAAGCTTAAATAAACCTCCTTAAACAGGTAAATATAACATGTTCTGAATGCAGACTAATAAATAGTCACTTATTCAAACTGCAATTATAACTTTCAAGTTGCACTTCAACAGTGTATTACTTGAATAATAAGTATAATAATGCTCAAGACTAGATAGGCTTATGAGTAATCATTAAAATCAGTCAACACTTAGACAAAAAAAAATAATGATCAATATTCTCAATCTGTTGTAAAGGCAACTTTCTTTAACAATAAAGATGAAAATCTCATCTTTATTTATAGTCCAGTATATTTATATAGACACTAAAGATTGCAACGTGATTATAAAGATTAGTCTTGATCATTACTATACTTGTTATTTAAGTAATACATTGTTGTTGTTCCAAAAGAAGTTTATTTGTGCCTCATCGCCAAATGCCATGAGGCCAAAGTCAAAATTTAGAATATAATAATAACAGGCAAAGAACAATAGCTTAGTCAGTCTGTGTGGAGGGTCCCCAATCAGATGAGGTATCTCATCAAGACTCTGCTCATCCAACCAGAGACCCCTCCCACACACACACACACCCAAACCACTGTCCAAGTTACAAAATTATTAAACAAATTTTTACAGACTAAAAATTTTATAAATTACATGGCTGGATCATAAATACATTACAATTGGAAAGATGCACTACAAATGAACTGATTGTTACAATAATGTAATATATGTCTGGACCTGTGGGGATTTCACTCCATCACCTGCATGTCCAAATCACAAAACATGTTACTTCAAATGTACATGAAATACATCTATTCAAACAATTTCAAAAACATAAACACAATATAATATTAATATTTACAAGGATTGTAAAACTTCTTCATTCATCCAGGACTGCAGTGACTTCACTCTGTCATTCTGCAGACCTAGATTTCCCATTAGGTAAAGTATCCCATTCAGAGAGTAGGAATTCACAACAATTAATAAATATCCCAACACCCTGACTAAGGAATAATTACATAAATATTTGATTACATAGTTTCTAATATATATAAAAAAAATTCACCCAAAAAAAATTAAACATAGCTCTCAACACCCATCCAGATGTGTAGTAACTTCACTCCATTCTTCTGCAGATCTGGATGTCAAAATAACAATACATTGTAAATTAAAGGATTAAGTTATATTTTAAATTAGTAACTGACATAGACCTTTGCTGGAAAATAATTATGCTACTTTATCCATTACAAATTTCATTCAATTAATGACAAACATCCCTGGGAGTTTACTCAAGACCAGGTCTGATCAGCCATTCATTGTTGGCAAGTCTTCTACTGTATCATCAGTTTCATCTTGAAATGTTATTATGTTTCTGGCTGACCAGATGGAAAAGTTCATTTGTGTTGCAAGTCGTATCATACCAAATTTTCCTTTCTCGATTACTCTGGGTATGTCTATACAAGCAACGTCTTTATCTGAGGTTTGCATTAGGAACCAGTTATATATAGAATTCCATGTCTCACAAAATTGTAGGATGTGGGAAAATTGATTCTTTGGATTTGTTGCACAATGGGCATATTGTTTCAATCCTAATCCCCTGCCTGCAACTCAAAAACACTGGTGGGTAGGACTCTGAGGCTGACCTTAAGCAGAAATTCTATCAAATTAGGTTCTAGTTTTAGCCTTTTGGTCAGCCCCACAAATCCGTAAATTCCAATCAAGAGTTTTTCCTCATCTTTAGAAAAGTCTTGGTGAGTTAGCCCACACAAATTCCAGTAGGATAACTTTCCAGCAAACAAGGAGCTGGTAGTCTTGATGCTATTGATCACTAATGAGACTTGTTGTCTCAACCATACCACTCCTTTCATTGGAGAAGGCTGGTCCATGGGTTCCACATCAATTATGGTTAAGGGGCACTCTACATTTTCATTCTCCCAAAAGAACTTAACCAAGGGTATTATGGGTTTGCTGGAGAAAATTTTGAATGGAATGCAAACCCAAACCATTTAGCTTCTTTGGTCTTTGTAGTATTTTCATGCTGATGACTGGAGTCCCCCCCCCACAGTATAACTTCCTATATTGTGTCTTCACTCTTTTTATAAATGCTTTCATTGGGGAAAAGCCCAATACAAAGTATGTAATTTTCAGCAGGATCACAGCATTCAATAGCGTGACTTTCCCCAACAATGAAAATGGGACCATAACTAGGAAATTAATGATTTTTTAACCTTTGCAAATAAGGCTTCTCCTAGCTCTCTCATCATTATAAGGGGGGGGGAGGAGCTAGTTGAAAACAGAAATTTCTGCGGGGAGCCCTAAATCTCCCCGGGATTTGTTTCCCAGTTCTGATCGACCATAAAGCTGATTTCTGCTCATTGACCTTTAGACCATAATTGTGAGCAATCTGGTCCAATATCTTTTCTATCTAACCAACCTCCTCCTGTGATGAGAGAAACACCATTACCTCATCCATATAGGAAAGGTGATGAATGCTCTCTCCCAGCACAGGAATGGTAATTCCAGAGATAGTTGCCTCGATGCTCAACAGGAGAGGGTTGATGTAAGCCATGAAAAGAAGTGCCCTCAGTGGTGAGCCCTGGAAGATGGAAACACAGGGCTGAAAGCCTGGAGTGACTCTACCACCCAAGGAATACATTGTTGGAGTGAAATTTGAAAGTTATAATTGCAGTTTGAATGTTATAATTGATCATTTATTGGTCTGCATCCATAATAGGTTATGTTTATCTATTTAAGAAGAGTCATTTAAACTTCTTTGTATCAATAATTTAAGTCTCTGTGGTCAAATTGCAATCTTTAATGTCTATATAAATATATTGGACCATGACGGAGATTGTTCATTGTTATTGATATTGGAATTGTCTAATTGTTGACTGATTTTAATGATTACTTATAAGCCTATTTAGTCTTGAGCATTATTAAACTTATAATGTATAATGTATTTAATTATATACAATATTATATTAAAAGTTAATAATTATGTGGACATATATGCTTGAATATTGTATCTCTGATGAACAGTGCTAGACAATTGAAGCTATAAGAAAATATTAAAAAAATAAAAGTAAAAAATAAAATGAATTAAATAGAAAGGTATTAAAAGATATCATTTGGATGTCTTAGTTATATTGATAATAAACAAAGAAACAGCAAAATCAGAAATGATAAATTTAAATATGAAAATAAAAGTATATTTGGCATTTCAATACTTAAGTATTATAAATACAATACATTGATTAATAAAGTATATAAAAAAAAACATTATTTTTAACGAGTTTTATATTTCTTTTAATAAAATTAAAAAAAAGAATTCAGCTGGTTTTTATTAAATGCTTTTATTTAAATTAGAATATCTGATTGTTTGCTTGTTTGATTGTAAACTATTGTAATCACTTTTATTATTTAAGTTAGAGTAAAATCTTAAAATCGAGATTTAATAGATTTAAATTCAATATAATTGGTTCAAATTTGATACATAAGAAAGAAATTCTAGACAAAGCAATATGAAACTCTAATATTTTAAGTAGTGACCTAGCTTCTTGGATCTGGACTAGTGGGAAGAGAAATTTTGAATATTTTGATATCAAATTTATAATTCATTTTTAGAACATTAACGTTTTAAGTAAGGTTCTTGTGGAAGCATGACAAAGATTATTTTTGAATCAATTTAAAGCTATAATAACATTTTTAAATTGATATTTAATAGATTTAAATTCAATATAGTTTGTTGAAATTTTGTATGTTTGTAAAAAAATCACTACCAAAATCATAGTACATTATAATATTTTAAGTAAGTGATATAGCTTTTTTTTGCAATATCCAGAAGTTCACAGAATATTTGCTATTTATAATTTTCTATTGTTTTAAAATGTTTTGTCTCCTGTCATGAGTAATTTATCTATTTGAATTAATACATTTATGCAGAACCAATGAAGATGTATATTCTTATTTTATTGCTTATTTCATGCCATGTTTTATTAGGTCAGATTTTGCAAATAATTTTGTTATCCATTTTATGCATCGGTTAATAATTATATTTGTTTAGATTTTGTATTAGTCTCTCTCTTGTATTGTTTATGCTTATCTGGCCATTATATTTTTCAAGAGATGGTGACTTTCTCTCCCTTGTGGGTATTTATTTTGCAAACACATATATTTTATAGAGTTGTAACTTTGTCTCTCTCTCTTCTCTTCTGATAGTCTTTTCTGTGAGTGCTATTTTTCATGTTACATATTCTCATTATTCAAAGATATTGTTTCTAGCATATTTCTTTACCCTCAATGTAGATGCTCTTTTGAGTTTATGCCATCATTAGGTTCATTGCCTTATACATCTTTTCCTCTGATTTATTATATATCTTATGTGAAACCATGTGTGGTGTACCAACATGACTTTATTATTATTTTTGCAATTGATATTATTTGTTTTTAAAGAACATAAAACCAATAGTTATTTATTAAAAATTGTATTTATAGGTCTAAACAAGTAGTATATACTTCACTTCCTAGCAACGATTCATTGCTGTATTGGTAAAACATGCTTAGCATTTAAATGTACTCAATGGTGGGACAATATTATAGTATGATTGTTATGTAAAAATATAGAACTTCTTGTGATAATGCACACATTTAATAAAAAGCATTTATTGATCAGACTAATTCACAATAGTCAATGGTAATTTAATTTGTAAATTTATTTATTTCTTGCATAAGTTGTAAACTTCTAAATTTTATTTCTCTTATGCAGTAAAGTTGTATGACATAGTGATTGAATAGCTTAATATGAAGATTGTAGATTTCCAAAATTGTTTTTTATTTATTGTTATTGTTTAAATAAATGTTGTTTTATTATTAAATTTGCATATAGATTTAATATTATCTCAATCATGTACAAATTTTCCAGAAATCATATAATCAATGATACAATTATATATTATTTTAGTTATTAAAAGTACATGTACATAAAATTGAAGATAACAATCACTTTGTTAAAAAAGTCTGCAGATGTTAAGAATGCATCAAAAAAATAAAATATTCATTCAATTTCTTTATCTTAAATCATCACTTTAATCCATATGCAATTATTAAAAGAAAACTGCTTTTGTGATAAAATTATTTGCTTAATCATAAGATTGTATATGATTATCTATCACAAATTTAATACTTAATTTATTTATCTCAGACTTACTATATCATAGTATGAATTGTTAATAGGATATTCTGAATGTCCATAAAATCCTTTATCCACTTTTGGTATTCAGTTGCTATCCTAGTAGATTATTATTTTATTCTAAATTAAGAGTTTCTATATATTTTTCTTTAATGAAAATATTTTTTCTTTTAAAATTTGTTATTATAGTAAATTAGGTAGGCCCTATCTTAGAAGTAGGAGCATGTCTCCTCTTATTTTCACTAGGATATAATTCATTGTTGAAGAATTCACAAATAAATAAAAATGTAAAAAGTTTAATGTTAAAAAGAGTTAATGCAGAATCTTGAGATCTTATTATTGTAATTAATAATCAAAAGAAATTATTTTAAAAACTAAAGTGGCATAAATAAAACTTAAGAAACATTATTAACCTTATCAAAAGTTTTCAATTGTGAATCAGATCATTTCAATGAAATGTTGAGAATAGTAGTTGTGAAATATGTTATTATATTGGAGGGAGAAATAGTAAATATATTATGAGAAAGAATATATTATAACCTAACTACTCTTTGGTATGTGCTTTCAATATTAAGAGCATTTATATTTTGTTACAGTAAGTAGAGATTTTTTCTCCTCTTAAAATGTATTAAATGTTAATTAGCATAATTACAATGCTTAATAATTATTATTCTTACCCCTATGGCTTTTTTTATTATAGCATATATCATATATAGAACCCACTGAGCTTAGGTAATGTGCTACCATTTCTTTAGTTGAGGTTATTTTTTCTGTAGTTAGTTCGTTTATTTATCTTTTGAGGTTATATAATTTTGGCTTGCCCAATGTGTATGCTTTACTGAGTAATCCTCTTGATGAAGCATTTAGTAGTTAGGATGATAAAAAGCAAGTGTTGTTACAATGTATATGAATATTGGAAAAAATAAAAATATATGCACAGAAATTCAATGTAAATATTAGGTCACTTATGACTTTGAACAAATTAATTAATAGTACAAAAGATAAAATAGATAAAATGGATCTATCTAATGCTGTATATGTCATAAGTGTAGCCGATCAAATTATCCATATATATATTGTACCGGGTTCGTATATGTGTCCTCGAAACACCAGGCTCTTAGGCAGAGAAGAACATACTCGGAGAGTATGTATGCCCAAACGATAGCTATAAAATATATAACTAGCATTACATTTCCAGGACATAATTTCTTCTCAACTGTTGAGTTCAACATCATGTTCAAGCACTTTTTTTGTTTGTGTATAAACACGGGCGCCAGCTATCTATTCAAGGATGAATAAATAATGCACTTTGGACAATGGCCACTAACTCAATGCCTATGCATCACGACTAGCTCAGCTGTTTGTAATCACTAATAGATTATACATAATTAGTGATTAAAAGAATTGATAAAAGAATTGTAAAAGGAATTTATAAAAAGAATTGACCGACAAATAAAGATTAAGTTTTAAGACAATTTATTAACTAACATTAATTTAGTAAATTTAAACATCTTTATAATTTTTTAACTAATATAACACATGCACATTTTAAATTAACACATTATAATATATATCTTATGAAAAGCATAAATAATATTAGACATCGATAAATTATCTCACATTCAAAAACACACACATCAATAGTTCATTTTATGCATGCTTATAAAGTTCAAATTACTTGTCTGTAGGATTTACGAATTACAGTGGTGGCTACTATATATAAAAGAGAACAATAAAATGTTTTACCTAGGATTTTTGGAACATGGATATTGCTTGTTGTTGGCTGCTTCTGACGGAGTATATCTAATAAAGGATATCTAACCGGTTAGATTTGATGTTTCTTGAAGAGTTTTGACACTAATACGTTGGTTTTATTCTTGGAGACAGTTGAACATTTACGGAGGATTTCTGAGCTGTTATTTAGACATAATTGCATGGGCAGGTTTTGCTGATCTTGTTGGACTAAGGGCTGAAATAAAAGCGTATATTCAGAAAGCTCCTCAGCACTGCATTTGTTTCTGGATACATAATATGAATTGCACTGTTACCTCTGGTGAAACAAGACTGACACTAGACAAACTGAAAACTAGGCTGAAACTGGATGTCTGATAAAAATCTAGCTATTTATATATGCGAATTGTTTTTGTTTTAATGTCTGCCGGCAATAAATGTTGTCGAAATTCCTTTAATAACTAATCCTTTGACGTGTTTTTGAAGATTGTTTAATTAGTAGTAGCCATGATAAAATGTGTTGTTTTTATACCTTTAATTAGTAGCCCACCACTGTGTTTTTAAATACATTTCATTTCAATATTTATTTTTGTGTGTTTTTCAATATGATTTTAACACGCATTTATTATATATCTTATTAACAAGCTTACATTTATTTTTATTTACCATCGACGCATTTATTTTAATAAACTGGAATGAAAAGAGATTTATATTTTAACTTTTAATTTATAATAATAACACTCTTTAACTTTTATGAACTCTTAGTTTTATCTTTTCTAACCAAAACTCCCCCTCCCTCCTTTTAATCAATTATTTTCTAACTTTTATTTCAAACTCTTTTACGAAAATAAACTGTAATAAACTCTTCATCATTTAAATACGTTTTTCTTTTACGAAAGATTATTTTAATAAATTTTTTAGATAAATTAGTATGTACCAATTTCAATATTGGTACAATATATATATATATATATATATAGGGAAACTAAACTTAAGAATGAAAATAACACAGCATTTTATTGTGTACAGAAAAGCAAAATATAATTGTACAAATGCATTTGGATTGTGTAAATATAAAAAAGAACATGGAATCAATTCAGGTATTGCTGGAATAGTTTGCAAAAAAAAAAATAGAAAAAGGAAAATCATGAAATGAATATGTAATGAATCATAATCCTATATTCAAATAAACAAACAATAGCTTTTAGATGTTATTTAAAGACTAATTGTTAGAATATTGATGCTTTATATTACATATAATAATGGCAGAAGTTCAATTTATTACATGTACATGAATGTATCTCTAGAAAAATAATTCTGTGCAATTATAGGTTAATGTACTTATATACTTAGACCATCATACTAAGTGTCAAATAAAATGAAGTATTTAGGCTTCATCCTGTTGTCTGATTATCCAGAAAACCAATGAATTGGGCTTCTGTGAAAATCTTGTAAACTAAGGCTGGATAAACTTATAATATTGGAATTACCAGTTTAGTAAGGTAATATATCTTTAAAAAATAAATAGCCCACTTCAGGACAAAGGATTTTCCAAAACAATGCCATAGTAGAACAGATAAGAAAAAGGTAATACTCACTAAGCTAGTCAATTGTTAGATAGTGAGTGTTTGAACATTTTTAACCTTGTTTTGTTCTCTAGCTAAGAATAGCTAAATACTCATTTACCAATCAATGTAGAATTGTTAACTGGTTGGCTAAGGGTCAGCTATCTAAAAACATTCGAAACTTCTTGAAATAATTTTATTTAGCAGAGATTCAAGCCATAAGTCATAGATGTGGCAAGATGATGCATTATTCCTGTTATTGTGCTTGTAAACCATATTATAGTTGATTAAAAAACTATAATATAGCTAAACTTACTTATAGTGTTAGTATCTGAAACAGATGTAACAAAGTTTTTTTTTTCCACGATTTCATAATATAATAAATTAAAATAGAATAACAACTAAAACAGTATTAAAAACAAATGTCTGAAATATATTTTCATGATTGTTATTGTATTTATGTTAATTTTTTTAGAAAACAAGTTTATGATTCAAAGCAATTTCTTTATAGGCAAATTGTGTTCAAACACTAAAAATTGCCATTACTTTACTTAACCCTTATAAAAAATTATTATAATCAATTTTAATTAATATGTTTTGTATAAATTAATTCTGTAACAAATATTGAGATAAAAAATAAAGCACTTATATTTTTTAACTATAATAGGTACAATACTATAATAAGTTTATAATAAATGTAAATAATATTGCCTATATTTATTTGCTTATACTATATATATATATATATATATATATATATTCATTTTTAGAAAAGTTAAAAAGTTTGTAATAATAACCTTCAATGATGATCTTTATATTGCTACAACTATTGAAGTAAAAAAAAAATCTTTGTGTTAGCAACTTGTGCACACCTTACAAATTATGTATTTTTTTATTTGGATCTTTTAAATATATTAGATTTAACAATACTTTATTTTACAATATGTGTGCAATAATATTTTTGAAGTACTGTAATAAACTATTAATACTCATACCATAAGTTAGACTTACCAAAGTCATTTTAAACAAGACATTTATTTTATATAGCGTGATGTTTTATAAACTGTAATACCAATAAGCCAATAAGCTAATGCACATGCGCTTTGTAGATGTCACTATATAAATGAATACTCCCATTTTTTCAAACACAATATAAAGTCTTTGGGAAAAGATAGAATGAATCCATCTATCTTTTTGACCCAAATGTATATGTATGGGAAAATCTTAAGTGTTTGAAAATGAGAGCATGAAGTTGTTAATTGATCACTTTAAATTACTTTTTTACTACGTGATCAATTAACAACTTCACGCTTTACTTTTCAAATACTTAAGATTTGCCCATACATATATGTTTGAATCGAAAAGATAGATGGATTCATTCTATCTTTTCCCAAAGACTTTATCTTGTGTTTGAAAAAGTGGGAGTATTCATTTATATAGTGACATCTACAAAGCGCATGTGCATTATCTTATTGGTATTACAGTTTATAAAACATTGCGCTATATAAAATAAATGTCTTGTTTACATATGTTTAATTTAATAAGAATGATGTATCATAAATTCTAGAAATTTCACAAGCGTCATTCATTCAAATAGTAAAAAGGTAATTTAAAGTGATCAATTAACAACTTCATGCTCTCATTTTCAAACCCTTAAGATTTGCCCATACATATACGTTTGGGTCGAAAAGATAGATGGATTCATTCTATCTTTTCCCAAAGACTTTATCTTGTGTTTGAAAAAGTGGGAGTATTCGTTTATATAGTGACATCTACAAAGCACATGTGCATTAGCTTATTGGTATTACAAAGTCATTTTAATAAATTTGTAACTAATGTCTTTTCTATATCAATGCTAATCTACCCGTTAGTTTTAAAATAGAGCGCTCATTCAAGAGTTTGTTACAGTAATTCCATAAATATTATTAAATATTTTTAGTGCTATATATTTAATAGCCATTACTTTCTTACAGAATTATTAATTTTATTACAATATATATACAATTTCATCTACATATATTCAGATCACATATATATATGTGTCTGTGCTAATTTTCTATATGATAGACATTAGTTTTGCATTAGTTTTAATGGTTTTTTTTTTAATTTATAAAATAACAAAAGTACAATATATTTCATTTAGCTTTTACTTTAATTTATTTACTGAGTTTTATTTTTCTAAAAACAAAGGAAGTATTTACATGTGATTTTGAATAATGCCTATTAAAAGTAATGCTGCTTGATAACTTCATTCATTAATTGATAAATATAAAATCATTAGCTAAAAACTTTCAATAAAATACTGTAAAAGCTTTTTTTGATTTGATAACATTTTATTTTATTTACTTATGGCAAAATTAACCTCATACTAAAAAGTATTACTCTACTATTTTCACAGTTTGATGTTTTATTAAAACTAATAGAATTTTACAATAATTCTAATGCTCTCGATGATGACTTAGAGTTCAGATGAAAAAGTGTAAATAATAAACATTAACTAACTAATTGTACTGAGCCAGCTTTTGGAAAACACTGCTAGAATCATAGTGCTGAATAAAGTTATGCAGTACAGGTAAACTTATATAATTGGTATATAAGCTTACCTGTACTGCATAACTTGATTCAGCAGTATGTTTATTATTTATACCTTTTCATCTGAACTTAATGTCATAAAGTGCTTTAGAATTACATATTTTCATAAAAAGAGTTATACAGTGAGGTTTAAAATTGTATAGGCAAGCAAATTCTTCGCAAATCATCACTTATATGTAAAAGATAGTTATATCACAATTAATTATCAATATTATATGACTTTTTAATTTACAATGTAAGAGAAACATATAACAAGTGTCAGAACCCTGACCATTAATAACTAGCTATAACATTCTACACTACTAATGATTAGCATAGTGTCATGGTTACTCATCTTTAATGGAAGAGTTGATCCACTAAACTAGTTTTTAAAACAACAGATATAACTCATAAAGAAAAACAATTTGATTATATATTTTATGATAAATCAAAAAACTTTTGAGAAGATCATTAAAGATTACTTTATGATTTATTATAGAAAGAAAAAATGTTTTAGTGGAAAATATATTTTATTGAAAATTGTTTTACAAAGAAATTTCTCCATTTAAAAGAAATGATGAAAATAAAATAAAATTCACCACAGCAATACAAGTCTTAAGTCATTATTTTGAGAGTAATACAACAATCAAATATACTAAAAGATAGAACCATGTTACAATAATCAATACCTCATGTAAACACTCATATAATCACATACTTAACTTTGTCTGAAGGGATAAATAGAATAAATAATTATAAAATCATTTGCTTGGAATGTCATGAAACGTGCACACTAAAATTAGCTGGTTCTATAAAATTAACCCATTTGACTAAACTGATATCTTATAAAAAGGTTCCTTCTATTGTAAAGAGAATGTTTCATCATGCCAAATCACTACCTTGCATAAAGCAGGTGAATTTTTCTATATGAGTGGTCAAACTTGGGTAGTAAATAAAACTCAAATATTTTAGAAACATAAAACAATGAAGTGGATAAAGAATTCAAAATAATGATCTGAGATCATTCTGAGAATAATCAAATAATATGCCACATCCTTCCAATAAAGAGAATTACAAAATCCAGGCATTCATTTTTCAATGATGTAATCCTAAGCCACAAAGATTCATGAGATAATGTCACCAATTTAAACAATGTCAAATATATAGACTTAAAGAGTATGTGAATCTTAAATAAATGATTAAAAATTAAGAAAAGTATAGAATTTGTGTATTTCTTTGAGCATATGATATTGAGTTTAAAGTTTATATTTAGTCTAGGAATGACATATTAATATCATCTAATAAATGATTAGTAATAATTATTAATGTACTTATCTGAAAAGGATGGTGTCATTGTTGTAAATGTAAAAGTTTGACACGTGTAAATCACATTGTAATAACTATAGATTCTTATTGTAGATAGATCACTCGAATATCTATGTAATGTTTGCTAATTTCTATAATCTGATATGAGAAAGTTTTTGTGACCACTATTATATACATATTCATAATAAAGTTAACAATAAACTAATTACAGTAAATAAATTACTATATGCACATATTTAAAAATAAAATTAAAAAAGATAAATTCTTAATTAATACGACTGATTTCTGCAAGCTCCATTTTTCACTTTTTTCAAAAACTTAATTGAATAGCTGTAAATAACATGAAATTTTTATATTTTTCTTCTTTCATAATTGTCAGTTGCAGTAGAATGCATTCAGAAATGAATATCATCTTTCTAGTGCCAAGAAAAAATGATAAAATGCAAAATAAATAATAATGATGATGATGATACACAGAAATGACTTTATGCTGACTATACAAACCAATATGTGGCCATAAATATGCCCACATATAAAAAATACTGGTTCATTATTCTATTTATTTGATATTTTGTGTTAGTCTTTTAATTTCTATACCAAACATTTCTTTCCGAAATATTTAAAAACCACATCTAATTGTAGATTCTATTCTTTGCCATATCTTTACAATGGAAAATAATTAAGACTGAACTTCTTTGGAACGTGTTTGAAATCATTACCTTTTCACGAAATCCATGCTCAACACTCTTTTAAGAATTCTTACATTTCTTATTAATTAATGTCCAGTCCAATGAAAATCTGATTTTATAATAGTAGATTCTATATTATTATAGCCAACAAGTTTAATATATTGACTAGTTATCTGATCTTGCCACTGTATAATTTTAAAATTTTATTATTTTTACATGAAACTATTCTAACACTATTATGCAACATCAACAGTGTCTAAATCACACTTTTACAAAAGAAATTAGGTGTGATGAAGCACCTTATTTTTTAATTCATAAAAAGCAGAAACTCATTGAAGTCTGGACTGCACTTTAATACCCAAGTTTGCAAAGCTAAAAAAATATTGGTTTACTTTCTCAATTTGATGATCAGCCAAGCTAAAATTTGCTGAGAATTTTTCTTCCACTACTGGCTGATAAAAAATTTAAATTTTTGAACATTAATTATTGAACCAAAGTCTTTATATCCTACATCCAAACATTATATTCAGAAAAAGAACCCTTTATTCCTTGTGGGATTACAACAATATTAAAAGATAGAATTTATCTTCTTGGAGACTTTAATGGTATAAATAGTAGACATTGTTCCAAAGTTTTTGAAAATAATAATACTGATGCTGTAAACTCAAATGACTTGCTGTATTGAATTTTTGCAAAACACATGGACATATTTTGATTAAATAGAAAAAAATTCTATGAAAAAATATAAATTGTCCAGAATAAAAATGATGGCATTTACAGATTACATATTATGGTTAGCAGTCAAAATACAAGATAATATTATATTATGTGAGCACTTATAAGTAGAAGATTATTAGTCAAATCATAAATTAGTGCATACTAAGATTTAAATGGTAGTTCTACCAAAAAATTGGTCATATTCTAATCATATTTACAAAAAAAAATGATGTTCATTTATTTTAAAATATTTCATATTTCTGAATGTTTTAACAGCTATTTGTTATGAATCTTTACATTTAATTTATTATTCTGTCAAGCAGAAAGTGTCATGTTTTCTTTTAATCTACTCACTTATAATAAAATCATTGTCAAAACTCTACACTCCTCCACAAGATGTTAAAAGCAGATAGAAAATAGTCCTACTTTGAGTGAGGGTGATGTAGTGAAAATTACACTGCAGAATTAGTATTCATTAAGTGGGTAATTTCTATCTAAAATGAATGACTAATAAAAATATTAATCATGATTCTTTTTTTTAATGAACCCAAGAATAGATGTACTTCTATATTGATATTGTTTTTAACAGAATTTCAAGCTTCAATAGCAATTTTAGCATTTAATACAACTATTATTTTATTTAATTTATAGAAAAAATGTAAAACTTTGTCACATATCACTGCAGTATAAACGCATTAAAAATGTATTCAGAAATGTTTAGTAAAATTCTAAAAAAATTAATGAGAGTGTAAGACCAATAAATATATTTTTTAGTTATGATGTTGTAACACTTTTGCAAAATCATATATTTGATAGTTTGGATTTGTGAAACAATTGAAAGGTAACATATATTCTAACAATATTTTATAGTTACTCACTATATGTATTGTAATATTTTATAGTGACTGCAAGATGATTTTTATGGAAAAGACAGATCTCATTTACATTATAGAAATCATCTAAAAACATTATTAATCAATGCAATATTGATTGCATTCTTTGGCAATATATATATATATGATTAAAAATAGAATGCAATAAAAAGGTATAATAAGGTAAAATGATAGAGTATTTCAAAAAGTAACTTGTCTTAGCAGAAGAAATTGAAAGACAGCATTTCAAGATATCAGATAAATAGTCTAAAGTGTTAACATATATGTAATTTAGCTATCATAAACTAATTTTTAATGTATCTTTTTTAGCTTTTTTTCTTTTGGAGTTTTAATAGCTATACTTTTCATTTGGAGTTTGAATGGCTGCACCTATTTATGAGTGGCTTTAGTAAATAAATAAATGTATATGACTGTAATATTATTCTAAACACTCCCATCCTGCTAAAAAAGAACATCCAAGATCAAATAGCAAAATGAAATTAAACATGATCCTAGCAATTGATGCCATTCTGTGAAACATGTAAAATAGTTGGATTATATTTTATGCTCTTTTCTTCTAATGAATATCAATTATTTATATTCAGTTAAGATAAATTGGTCATATTCTAATGCAAACACTAGTTTCATGGCAGAAAAATGTTCTTAAACAAATGTTACTACATTGGAGAATATTTATTACAAAATGTTTTACAAGTATCATCTCGAGTAAATAGCATTATGACAAAAAAAAAAAGAGAGAGCAAAGTATTGTATATCATTTTGGTGTTTCAGAAGGTCAAATTTTATGCTAGAAATTTAAATATCAGTGATTAGATCAGGAGTGCAACTGCCGGCCCGCGGGCTACATCTGGCTTGTGACGATGTTGAATCCAGCCTGCTCCGTAAATGCCTAAATATAGAAAATCCATATCTGACTACACTCACTGTAAACTGCAATCTCTAGGCCTAACACTCAAATGTTCATAGAATATTAACTTTATCCTAATATCATGAGAAATTTAAAATACTAATTATATAAATTAAATTTTTTATCATAACTTGAATAAATTCAATTATAACTTCTAAATACCAATTTTATATTACAAAATATAAAAATATGGGAGGAATCACGTTGCAAATAAGGTTAATTTCAGTTTTTAAAGAATATTTCTATGCAGAGTCAGAGTATTATTTCCTAATTATTATTGTAGCATAACTGAACAAAGTTTCTTTGGGTTTAACTTCTTATTGAAAAAAATAATATTGGTATATGATATTTTATAAGTAAATTGATGCCTATTCAAATTATTACAATTTTTAATATAATTTATAGACTATAAAATGCGCGTATAGACAACAAGCATAAAATGAGCCAATTAAAAAAAATGATACCGAATGCCGTATTTTCACTGCTAATTGGACATTCGGATATTTATTTGCAAATATAGATAATAAAGCTGTTAGTGGTTTGTAACGAAACTACTTTCGTTTTTAAAGAATATAATGTAAAAGGGTATTTTTCAACAAAACATTTCGTAAAATATAAACTATCTGTAATCGATTCCTATTTAAGTCATTAAATATTGATTTTTGTATTTACTTTTTTAAAAAATACGTTGATAATTTGGTAATTAAAGTAATATAATATTTTTAAGTTCTGATTCTTTTTTTGCTAAATCTTTCAATCTATTCTGGCCCGCATTATGATACAAAAATTTTATTCAGCCTGCTGATGAAAAAAGTTGTCTATCCCTGGATTAGATGGAGAACCAATTGTCTTTAAATTTGCTAAATCATGTGACATCATCTATTACTCTCAGTGCAACTTAATATTACAGTAAAAAAAATATTGTACTACTTAATCAACGGCATTTCTTCCAAGTCAGCGGAAGATCACTAGAGGTGACAACGATGAGGAGGAAGCGGTAGTTGGATTTTCATTTTATGGGATTTGGCTAGCGCACTAAGCCTATTATAGAGGTTATTGCTGGGCAAAGAATGCAACAGTAAATCACTTTGTCTTATAATTCCCTTGTTTTATTATGATTATGTCTACAGGAATCATTACGTTTGGTGTTGAGACCTTAGTTAAGAATAACTTTGGTGTCTTGCCCGGCAGGAGTGGACATGAGGCTACTCGGGTCGTCAACCTGCGAAATCCTCATAAATATAATTCATTGAGAGGGGATACACTGAGAATTGGAACGTGGAATGTTAGATCTTTGAGGAAAGGTGGGAAATTGGAGAATTTGAAAAGAGAGTTGAATTTGAATAATATTGATGTAATGGGATTAAGTGAAGTGAGGTGGGAGGGATGTGGAGAAGTAAGTAGTGGAGATGTAAAGTTGTTTTATTCAGGTGGTGATAGGTCAATTAATGGAGTTGGCATTGCTGTGAGGAAGAAAATATGGAATAGTGTGGCAAAGGTTGATGGTATTAATGATAGACTGATGGTGATGAGAATAAATGCAAGTCCTAGGGATTTGGTAATTATACAAGTTTATATGCCAACTAGTACTCATGATGATAGTGAAATTGATGAAATGTATGAGAAGATAGAAGAAAGTATTCAATGTGAAGGAAAAAATGCATGTATATTGCTATTGGGGGATTGGAATGCTGTTGTGGGGAAAGGTAGGGAAGAGAAAATTGTTGGAAGTTATGGTATTGGAAAAAGAAATGAAAGGGGTAGTCGACTTGTACAATTTTGTAAAGAGAATGGATTTGTCATTGCAAATACTTGCTTTATAAATCATATTAGAAGATTGTATACATGGAAAGCTCCAGGTAACAAAGAACGTTATCAAATTGATTATATACTGATTCAGAATAGATATAAGAATGCTATTAAGGGTTCACATGCTTTGCCAGGTGCTGATATAGATTCGGATCATAATTTGGTGATGGCTAAATTAAAGTTAAGTTTAAAAAGAATTAAAAGAGGGAAAAGATACACAAGATGGGACTTGGATAAATTGAGACAAATGGAAAAAGGAAAATTTGGTTTAATATGTGAAAATGAATTTAAAAGAATTGTTCAGGATGGGAACTATATTAATAGCTCTGATGAGTGTTGGAATAGAATTAAAGAGGGATTCTTGAAAATAGCAAAAAATGAAATAGGTATTATTCGTGCGAGAAAAGCTAAAAAACCTTGGATAACTGAAGGTATGTTGGAAAAGGGTGGAAGTGCGGAGATGGTGGAAGAATGTAAATACTGAGGAAGGGCAAAAGGAATATAGGAAATTTAATAATGAATTAAGAAGAAAAACAGATTTAGCAAAAGAAAAGTGGTTGGAGCAAGAATGTAAAGAGATAGAAAGGTTTCAACAGATGAAAAGATATGATCTAGCATTTGATAGAATACAAAGTATTTCTTGGGAGAAAAAGACATGGGTAGCAAGTGAGATTGCGGATAAGAATGGAAGAAGGTTAACCGATAGTAATGATATATTAAAAAGATGGGAAGAATATATTCGGTATCTGTTTAGTAGAGGAAATAATTTAATTAGTTATGAACTTGAAAATGAAGAAGATGTTGCAATGGATGATAGAGATATGGACATACTGCCAGATGAAGTAAGAAAGGCAATCGCACAAATGAAGAATGGTAAGGCTATTGGATTTGATGCAGTACCTATAGAATTTTTGAGAGAAATGGGAGAATTTACTATGAAGGAAATAGATGGACTTTGCAATTTGATATATAATAGTGGAGTTTGGCCTGAAGATTTTTTAAGAACTATAGTAATTCTAATTGCTAAAAAGAAGAAAGCTGTTAAATGTGAAGAGTATAGGACAATAAGTGTATTGTCTCATGTTTCTAAGGTGTTATTGAGGATTTTAACTCAAAGGATTTATAGGAAGGTTGACTATTATATTGCTGAAGAACAGTTTGGTTTTCGGAAAGGGAAAAGCACAAGAGATGCTATTGGTATTGTTAGGACAATTGCAGAAAGATATATTGAAAGAGATAAAAGAATTGGTATATGTTTTGTAGATTTAGAAAAGGCATTTGATAGAGTAAGCTGGAATAAACTGATGTCTATCTTAAGAGATAAAGGAGTATTCTGGAAAGAAAGACAATTGATATGGAATATGTATAATGGGCAAAGAATAAGAGTTAGATTTGGATGTAATGAGACTGATGAAGTGAATATATAAAGTGGAGTTAGGCAAGGATGTAGTATGTCACCTGTTTTGTTTAATATTTATTTAGAAGATATGATAAATAATTATTTGGACAGTGGAGGAGCAAATGTTGGAGGAAGAGTAATAAAGTGTATAAGATTTGCAGATGATATGGCTCTTATTGCTGAGGAAGAAAAGGATCTTCAGAATATGTTGAATAAATTGGAAGAAGGATGTATGGCATATGGAATGAAGATTAATATTGAAAAGACTAAGTGTTTATGGATAGGGAGAGATGCAAAAAGACTGTAAATTGGAATCCATGATGACATGGTGCAGCAGGTGAAGGGATTTAGATATTTGGGTTGTTGGTTGAGTGAGGATGGAAGAAGTGAAGATGAAGTTAAAAGAAGAATAGCATTGGCAAAGGTGACATTTGTAAAAAGAAAGAAGATATTCTGTGGACCTATGGAAAGAGAATTAAGGAAAAGATTAATTAAATGTTATGTGTGGAGTGTATTAATGTATGGTTGTGAGACATGGACATTGAGTAATAGAATTAAGAAACGACTGGAAGCTTTTGAGATGTGGACATGGAGAAAAATGGAAAAAATCAGTTGGGTGAATAAAATAACAAATGAAGAAGTTTTGAAAAGAGTTAATGAGGAAAGAAGATTGATTGAAAGTATCAAAGATAGAAAGAGAAACTGGATTGGACATATACTAAGAAAAGATTATAGTTTAATGAAAGATGTTTTGGAAGGAATGGTGAGTGGAAATAAAAAGAAAGGACGGAAGAGATTGACATTATTGGATGATATACGAGATGGAAGGGGTTATGTGGAATTGAGGAAGTGGGCAAGGAAGAGAATGGAATGGAAGAATGGATGAACTGATGTAGTGACTACTCTCTGGACCTGTCTATTGGACAGACTACTATTGATGATGGTGATGACTTAATCAACTGCAAAATTATATCCATGACAAAATGTGATTCTTTTCATCATTACTCTTAGAAATGATATCTCTCAAGAACTATTATTAGCTACTCTAATGTTTCTTTTTATATAGATCCATTCCCATGTGCAAGTTTAGTATTTCCAGAGTGACCACTTGTCTGTTTGAGCATCATATGAATTCCTGGAAACTGATACTTGTGATTATTATTTTACACAATTAATTGTCTCAATCCAGGTCATATTATCCATGAAGAATATTCATAGTTAGATGAATGACACAAATATAAATATATTAATTATTTTTTTGACCAAAGCTAACTAAACATTTTAAGCAGTTTGCTATTGGAAAAAGAAACCTGTATTCCAACATTTCCTGTTATTTAGGTATATACCATTAAACATAACTATTATTAAAATGGGCTATTGATAAATTCCAAAACAAAATAAAATTATCTTTTTATTTAACTCAATGAAAAATATTTTTTTCTCTTTTCTGGGTCATTTTAATATTCACATAAATGTTCTGGACATTTATACAGAAAAGACAGTCTATATATTTTATATTTAGCTTATATTCATGCTTAACATGCTCTTGATATATAACATATCGTAATCATAGCACTTTTACCTCTTTGGCATTGACAATGTATTTTTGTTAAATATTTTAATATTTAAAATTATTTAAATGTATTTATTTAATATGAGCAAATCATAATAAAAGTTTGAATTTTTAAGGTCATTCTCATTGGATTTTTTTCTATACTCCTTTATTATACCACTTAGCTTATTTTTTGATAATTTCAATCAAGTTTCAAAAAAAAATAATCTGAAGCAATATCCTAAATTTAAGCTTTAATAAAAGTTGAAAAAAAAGTTTATGAAATTTATAATTATTAGGAATATGATGCCAAATAAAAAAAGTTTAGTGCATCATCCTAGATCCCATTCTTGATAGTTATGAATGTCACAATTTTTTTTAACCTCTATTAAAACTAGTTTTCAGTAGCATCTTAAAGGATTCATATCTCAAGCAAAAGCCATAACAATCCATTGAATGATTCAATTGCATTTTTAGTTGTATTTTCTCAATAACTTATAATTTGGTATATGTTAGAACTTATCCTCTAAATTAATATAAAATTCTTACCAGATCAAAAAAATCAAATATCGAAAAAATATTTTCTCAATTTTTATTAGATTATTTTTAAGACACCCAAATCATTTCATAATATTTATGCTTTTATTAGACTTATCTAAAATATGTATTTCATCTTCTTCCTCACTTAGTTCTGATTAAAATCTTCATGGAAGCTCAACTGTGTACTCTGATAATAGAGAAGAAAAAAATCACTGTTTTTATTTAAAGTCTATACTTATTTAAACAGTTAAGAAGACATTTATGGGTGAATAGTCATCAACCTTAAATACATTTGTAAAAAAATCTTTTTTTATACAATATACGTGATTCCTGCATTAAAAACTATATAGTATATCAGATGTGCTTTTGTATTCAATGACAAAATATATTGTGCTCATACTGAATAATATAAGATGTGAACTAATGAATGAAACTCACAAATGGGTTTAAAATTCATTAGTATATTCAAGTAGTATTCTAATCACATAATAAATATTAAAACACTCTCTTATCATGAAATCCTCCAGATGTAAAAAAAAAAAAAAAAAGAATATAGAATTAGGGGAAAATAGTTTTAAAAATTCATCCAGACCATTTAATTAATTTTTACTTTCTTCATATTTGTAATCAGCAAATCAAAAAATTAAAACTTTTCTATAATGAAATAACAGCAAGTAATAAATTGTTTACTTTTGTAAAGTCACAAACATTTGAATGAAAAGAAGCAACTGTGGCTAGAAAAACAATAGCATAATGATTTCTAGTACTACTAGTAAACATATACTGTTTGGCACAGCAAGAAAGTAGCAAACTTGCAAATGAAAGATAACAACTAATTTTTAGATAAGCAAAAATAAAAATGTTGTTAATTAAAAAAGAAGTTCCATAAAGAAAATCTGCTATTTGAGTACTAGAATATCAAATGACTTCCCAAACAACAAACCATAGGACTACTACTATTAATGGTTCTATATGTTTCAATTAACTTTAATTTTTGAAACTTTAAAGGACCTCTGAACTATGTGAATACTTCTATCTTTTTGTAAATATAGAAAATATTAAGTAAATTTAAAACTCCTCTCTTCCCAATATATATATTTTAAAAAAAATTGTCTTCACATATTTGATAAAATTAAAAAAAAAATAGGAGAAAAAAAAACACTTGTTTGAATCTATTGTTAATGATTTTATAAATTCTGTATTTTTTATTATTTATTTTTCCATTAAAAATATACTTTTTTTAGATATATATTTGATTTGTGGTTTTAAAAAAATTACCTAATCAATAGTAGAAAATATAGAGTTAAAATATAACTCTTTATTTCCCTAGACTGCTTAGATGTTGCTAAGCCTAATTTTTTAAATTATTATTTGTATATATTCCTTTTATGTAACTGCTTCAGATTTTAAGTATAAAAATCTTTAATTTTCATCTTACAAATAATTTATTTATATTTTTTTATATAAAAGTATTCAATATATATATATTAAAAGTATCTCACTGATCTTCGAAATATTGTGTTATAAGATTATTCAAGAAGCTAACTTCTCATCAATGTAATCATTCATCTATCCAAACACTCACTCTTGGGAGATAAATATTTTGCTGGTAAATAAATGCATTTAGATAATTTGGACTGGTAAATGCTAATGTCTTTTTTATAGATAGACAATTTCCATATTTTTCCATTTTTTTAATTTCATAAATAATTTCATATAAATAAAGATATAATAAAAGACAAATAACCCTTAAGATGCATTTCATACTGAAACAGCATTCATCAGTTGGGCCAGATCATCATCTCTCATATATATCTTTATTACACGAAGATAATTTCTGTGGAGTAAATTGTCTCATTTTTATTTTCAAGCATCAATTTACTCAACTCCCAACTTTTATATTATCAACTTTTTGATAAACACATAATGATTATTACTAATCATTTATTAAATTAGAGGTTTTCTCTAGCACAGATATAAACTTTAATCCAAGTTAAAGATTAATATATCTGATTTTGGCACACACACATGGCTATTTACGTTTCTCCTCCCATGTGTAATATCTTTTTTATAGATAGACAATTTTCATATAAATGCTAAAAAATTGTTATCCAATTAGATTTCTAATTAAGACTGGTTTAATTTTACAACAAACATTTAAATAATTTGCAGGATAAACTCTCCAAAGAGGTGCTACACCAAATTGTTTATAAGGTCAACTGCTCTGACCCTATATTATTGGGGAAACTCCTGTCAACTTTCCCACTAGACTCACCCAACATAATTATCTGTATAACCCAGCTAAAAAAAGCACTGAATATTTTTGCCTTTTTCTTGATTATGAATTGCTGTTTGCTCATAAATTTTATCTTTCCACAGATGACATCTTCTGTTCAGCGTGCAGCAATTGAAAGAGAAAGGTTAAGAAGGCTTTGTCAATTGCCAAAGATATCCATGTCATCAAAGAAAAAGACTCCAGTCTCCCTCTTCCTAAAAAAAATAGTACTTATAGTCCCCTCACTTGTTATTAGTATGCAAATTCACTTTTAAATATTTATTTTGATCTCAATCTAATTATTATTCAATATTTACATTATTTATGAAAGACAACTTTTTCCCCTTTTATTATGCTGTGATTATGATACTATATGGTATTGAAAGTACTTAGCTTCAAATAAATTCTTTTGTATTTCAAACCCAAACCTATTTAGTTGTTAGATGTTATAAAATAGTATTTGTCTGAAGGTTTCGAATCATGGCATTTTATTAGTAATTTTATGTTGGATTATTTCCATAAGCTAATATTAAGCAAACATAAGCATTGACTATTTTTTTAAAAATTTAAACTTTATTTTAAACTTTCCAAATAAAATCAACTATAAGTAATATCTATGTGAAGATTGAACTAAGAGTTACATTTTCTAGTAACTTCATTTATAATTATGCTATATCAAATAGATTCCTGGAATACCACTTCCCTTTACAGAATACTAAATATGGTAAAGTAGTACTCTCATATTAAGATACCAACACATCCCTACCCTAGAGAAAAAGCACATTTATATGATATGCATTAATAAACTATTTAAATATGTGTTGAATTGAAATGAAACTTAAATAAAAGTGGCATAGACATTGAATTTAGATATTGCAATCTATAACTGAGAATTACTGATATTTTGGAAATTCGTATACTTTAAGTTTTCCTGTGAAGGCTTTAACTTTGAATTCCTTATTTAGTTTACTTTAATTCTCTAGGTTCATTATCACTTTCTAGAATATTCAAATGCTGATTTCTAATAGTATTTCCACTACAAATTGGTTGATGTTTCTCTTCAAATTTTAAATTCGAATACTCTATGTAAAATTTGTAGGTTTTCAGCAGATAAGAAATTTTATTCTCTTTTGGAGAAGCTCATTGTTCAATTAAAGCAAGTTTATGATCATCATTTCAATACATTGTTGATGTCATTTTTAATGAATATTATTATAAATAATTTGTTAACCACAATACAAATTTTATTTGATTTTTTTTACTTTAATATTCTTGATTGTATTCATTTATCATCTTGATATTGGGCATTGTTATGTTGTCTTTGAGTCAAAACACATTTAACAGTGATGATGGTCAAAAGTTAGTTATTGCAGATGTTTGATAATTTAGTTTAAACATCTATTTACAGAATGATTGCATTGGGATTTAAAACTTGTGTTGTAATTAGTGGTTTGTCAATTTGTGTGCTTTAGTATTTACTAATCTAGAAATTAATAAGTAATGCTAATATCATGAGTCTTGGATTCAGATTGGGCCACATGATGTGTAATAAGTATTGGAAGAATGTTAGGGTATCTGTAACATATCCCCCCAGTAAAGGTATTAAAGATGGATTACATTTTTAATTCTTTAATTTTTGACTATTTTAGGGTTAGGTTAAAATAGGTTCATGATTTTTATTCTTCTTGAGTGGTTAACGGTTTATGCAATTATCCATACTTCTCAATACTAGTTTTAATTATATTGGTAGATTATACCAAATCTTGATTAGATATAAAGAGTTCTTGTTTTGCTCAGTATATCTATAAAATAAATAGATTCATATTTGGTTTATAAAGAATTCTTTGTTCTTTTTATAACTTAAGTAAGGTAGTATTTTCTTATAAATTTAGCTCACTTCTCACTCATTTGTAGCTTTTTGTGATATGCCTCCATTTGATCCTTCTCTAGGTCAATATGTGTTTTTATGAGCATAGGCATGGGTTTATATAATAAAGTTGGGGTATGTGGTTTGTTTTTAATTACTTTCCCCTAAAAAAAAATGTATTTTCCTTTTGCAAAAAAATCTTGATTTAAAATTTGTATTTAATTATTAACCTGTCATGTAATACTAGGATTTGGATTACTTGTTTTTATTAATCTCTAAAGAGTATTTTTCACACAATATGCCTTTATGTGTTATGAAATCTAAGTTACTTATGGTTATACTTATTATTTATATAATACAGTACAGGCTTTCATTGTGAAAGATCTGATCAGTTGCATCTAAGTTTTGTTTGAGATAACCTATGCCTTATTTAAGTATAGGCCTATTTAAAGGTATCAATCTCACTTTTTGGTTTTGATGTCTTACTGGATTTTTTTAGGCATCATTTAAATGTGATATTTTCCATTAATTTATAAATGGAACAACTGGTTAAAGTAATCAGACCCTGTTTCCATGATAATAGTATAATTCATTATGTGTTCTAGAAATAAAGCTATAGTTTATTTCTAAAAGTTCATTTCTCAAATATATTTTATGACAAGTTATATGTTATCTATTCTCCTTTTTTACATTTTCATCCTTTAATCTGATAAACCATAATCCTAATGAGTCATTACATGAATTCAAATTCACATTTTGTGGAAATTTATTTAATTTTAAAATTATTTACTTATATTTTTAAAAAAAATGAGATTATTTCATTTCTTGTAATTTGGTTTCCATATCCTGCAACATAATCCTTCAAGTCTATTTGTATTATAAGCTTATTAAGCATTTATATTTGTACACTTAATAAATGTGAATGGTCCCTCACAGGTACTACATAATTTATGGAACATAGTATATGTTGGATTTTTACTGGTTGGTATTCTAATTTTAAGTACATTTTTATTAATCTTTTGACTTTGATTGTCATTTTCATTATAGAAGACTTTAAAAGATTATAATTGATATTTAAGACAATTAAGCATGGTCTCTTCATTTAAAATTTCACAAATTTTATCATAGTTGTGATATTTCTCATCTGTAAAAATAGCATGATATGGAAGTATTCCATTATGATATCTGTCAATTAGTTTATGAACATCATCCCTAAAAAATATTTCAAATTTAATTTTATGACAAATGTCAATATATTGATGTGATTCCTGACATTCATCAATTTTATTTATCTCTGGTATTTTTACCATGAGATTTTCACGAATATTTTTAGTATTTCAGTTCATTTTAGTTCTTATAGGCTTCAATTGCTAAACTATGATTAACTTCGGGTTCTTCTAGCTTTAATTCCAATATAAGTTTGAAATCACCATCTGTTTGTTTTATTTTGATGACTATAGTATTTATTTTACCATCACTTTTCTCTTCAACTCTTTCAAGTTTGTATTTTGTTGTTAAGGTCAGTCTGTATTTGGGACATTTCAGCTTTCAACTCAATTTTTAAATTATCTAATTTTTTTGATGTCATCTGTTATGTTATCCACCATCTATTATTGATCTGCTTTCATATTATCCAACTTTTAAAATATATTTTCTGTCTTGGCAAACATTTGTTGTTGATCTTTATCCAACTTTTCAGATATATATTTTTTATCCTAGCAGACATTTGTTGTTGATCTGCTCTCATTTGTTGCATCATCAATATTATTTGTTTAAATAACCCATCATTAGCATTCCTTTTCTCTTCCCTTGGCTTGCTGGAATTTTAGTGGTTTCAGAGACTTGGGCATTTAATACTGAGGACCCTCCAGATACCCCTAAATCCTGTTCTTTTTCTATATCCTCTAATATATTATCCTCTATTTCTTCTCTAACCACTTCACTTTGTATTTTAAATTCATTCACTACTTGTTTCTAATCACAACATTTTAATGTGGCTTCTAGTTATCATGAATTTTACAATACTTTATTTTAAAATTTCTTATATTACTATTAATTATTTTAAAATTTGAACTATAATTAAGATTTCTTATTATACTGTACGTCATGGAAATATTCATCATCATTATCACTTTTACTATTCTTGTCAAAATATAATTTTATATTCACAGGAAATGTTGTTTTATTTGATATTTTTCTCTTACTATATAATCTCTCCATTTTAATGCAAGTTAAGTTGTTGATTGTCATATGTTTTGTTTGTGTTTTAAATTTTTAGCAAATTTCTATATTGAAGTTCATTTCATCATATCAAGAAAAATTTTATAAATGGGTTCATGTTTTATTGTTTTATGATTAAAATATAAAGTTGTGTATTAATATAAAATCAAATTAACCAGTAATTGGATATATTTTATATATGTAATGAAGTGTGATACTAATATATGATTTTCACGCCCTGTGACTGGTAGAGCCATATGTAATGGAACAGGCTTTTTCCAGTATGCAAATAGGTTGGTGAGGTTATTACGGTGAATAACTAAGTATATCTTTGTTATTTATACCTATACATACTGCACACACATTGATTTCATTTCTAGGAGAAGAGAGATTAAGAACTAACTAAACATAAATTATACCTCATCCATGTCACATTTCATTTCTGTTATCCCAATTTTCAAAACCCATGGGGAATCCATATGACCATCTAGTTCAGATTATATTAGTATCACTTATAATATATATAGCTGTAAATATGTGTATGTGTTTAGGATGTGAAATTATTTATTCATAAATATGTGAACAGATATGACTAATTGAAAGTTGACTATAAAAAAACACACCAAGAATCATAATTTAACATCTGAGCAAATTTAATAATTATATTTGCAGCAATTGCTATTCTAATAAAGACAATTTAAAACAAGATTATAAAACATTTGATTAGATGTTTATGGTTATTCTTTATTCATAATTGATTCCAAAGATTATCCCAAATCCTGATCAGACAAAAAATAGCCATTCAATGTTTCTATTAACATAAATACAATTTGTATTTGCCATAATCATCTTTATTTTCTAAAACTGTTACTTGAAACTCTTAACTCATTTAATTTAGCCAACTTTAGTATCTGAGATTCATTTCTGTCATTGTATGTATTTGAGATTCCCCTGTTATGTGCAATAATCATGGTGTAGACCAGGAAAATCATTTATGACATAGATAGTTAATCAAATATACTGAAAATGGTTATCACAATTATTAATATGAACAAACAAAAAAATGTATGTGTTGCAAGTATATAATTATTTGCATTAAATGCATATTAGATAACATTTTATCTTTTCCCCTTAATGATGATCGTATAAATACTCAATTAAGCACTCATCAAAAATTATATTTTATTTTGCATACGTTGAAGGTAAAATATTTTTTCATTATGTTACAAACTGATACTGATATTATATCTTTCTGCCCTTATATTAAAGTAAAAAATATTATTATTATGAAATATACAAATACATAAAGTGAAGGACATCAACTTTAACATGATTTTAAAGTTTATAAGAAAAAGTGTTCTAGAGAATCATTCCAGTAATCCATGTTAATCCATTTCAAATGTAAATAGTAACTAGTAAGTGTTCTAGAATGTCCATCAAGTAAGTTATCCTTGATAGCCTTGGAATTTCTGCTTTGAAGTGGAGAGTAATAGGATCCTTTCATTATAAATTGACTTGATGTTTCATAGTGTAAGTGTGGAGTGAAAGATCAATTCCATCCTGATTCTGATAATTCACAGCTTTATGAATGATGACTTTCTTTCTGTGATGTCACCTTTGCACTTAGCAATGTGTGTTTGTTTTTATTATTAATTATACTTTGTTTTAATGATTTGTTTTGAATGGAGTATTGTCAATATTTCTTATATTATTGTATACCATCAAATCTCGTTATTGGATCAATAACAGAGAATTACTGATATTTTGGAAATTTGAATACTTTGAGTTTTCCTGTGAAGGCTTTAACTTTGAATTCCTTATTTAGTTAACTTTAATTCTCTAGGTTCATTATCACTTTCTAGGATATTCAAATATTGGTTTCTAATAATATTTCCATTCAAAATTGTTTGATGTTTCTCTTTGAATTTTAAATTCGAATACTCTATGTAAAAATTTGTAGGTTTTGCAGCAGATTAGAAATTTTATTCTCTTTTGGAGAAGCTCATTGTTCAATGAAAGCAAGTTTATGATCATCCTTTCAATCCATTGTTGATGTCATTTTTAATGAATATTATTATAAATAATTTATTAACCACAATACAAATTTTATTTGATTTTTTTTTTACTTTAATATTAGTTTTTATTTCTTGATTGTATTCATTTATCATCTTGATATTGTGCATTGTTATGTTGTCTCCGAGTCAAAACACATTTAACAGTGTTCGTGGTTAAAGGTTAGTTATCACATCTGTTTGATAATTTAGTTTAAACATTTATTTACAATATGATTATGTTGGGATTTAAAATGTGTGTTGTAATTAAAGATTTGTCAATTTGTGTGTTAGTATTTACTAATCTAGTAATTAATATATATCACTATAGCATGGGTCTTGGATTCGGATTGGGTTACATGGTATGTAATAGCTATTGGAATGATGTTAGGGTATCTGTAACAATATATATATATGAAGTGAAACATTTTTGTAACTAAATAACAATTTTAAACATAAACAAATTGTACTGAATGTTTGAAAATAAATTTTGAATAGAAATAAGCCCACACTCATATAAAGAGGCTATTTAATATGTTTCAGGTATTTGAAAAAAAGAGCAGCATTGCATTTAGTTACTGATTACCTGAAAAATTTTAACAATTTGACAATAATGAAGATTTATTTAGAAAATTAATATAATTGAAAATATATTATAAGAAATGGGAAAGGAAAAAAGAGACTTAACTCAGATAAAGATTAAAAATCCCCAATTCAGTTACATGTTAATTAAAACAATAGAAGTGCAAACAAAACAATGTTCCTTGATAATTGTGAAAACCCTGGAATTTTCCTTTGAAATTATAGTAAAGTATTAAACACCTTATACTTAAAATCAAGAATGAGTTTTTATGCTAAAGGATGAGTTGAGATGAAAGAGGCACTGATAGAAACTAAAAAAAAATATATATATATATAAATCCTAAAATTCCATATGTAATAATATATTAATAAATAAAGTTTATCAAGAAGATAAAGCTATCATAAAAACTAAGAGATAAAATAACAAATGAGAAAAATGTTTCTAGAGAGAAATCAAAAAATTGAAAGAGATTGTAGAAGTTGTTCCTTTTATATATTATCACATAAGAATGTAAAATTAAAGATAATACTGAAGCCTCAATAAACATATTAAAAAGTATTTAATTTAAAAAAAAAATAGTTATGTGATAGATTAAATTTAAAAAGTGTAATTATTAGTAATGAATGGAGAACCTAATATAATGAGTAGACAAATGATAGTAATTAAAAGTTGGTGAAATGAGCTCATAACATAAGAAAAACAGAAACAATAGCAAAACATATGATGTTAAACTAAAATATAAAAAAATATATAAATTAAAAATTAAAACTGATATTGGCAAAATAAGAAGAATCTGAATAATGAAATGTTATAGAAGACAGTTAGTTGTTTATTTTCCAGCTTATCAGTTTTTATTTGGACTCTGTAATTTGAAGTGGCAAAGACTTACTTGTATATGAACATAAGATTAGTGACAAATGAAATTAAAGACTTTGTAATAGATCTTAATCTCATAACAAAGAGGTTTTTTTATCCCAATTTTGAGAATAAAGAATTTTTGATATCAGAAAAGTGTACATATATAGACAAATTAGGCATACATAGAAAAAACAGGATAGAAAATATGATTCAAAATTTAAAACAGTAATAAAAGAGAGTAATTAAAAATATTTTGAGGAAATTATCAAAAGACAGATATCATTATGTAATGGTCAGCTTAATAATATTGTATTTTTGTTATTAAATATTTCATAAAGATAACTAAAAGTTTTATTAAATAGAATTATTATTGAGACAAGAATAGGATCTTGCACAGCTAAAAGTAGAAATAGTATCTTGAAGATTTAGTAAAAGAAAATGATTTACTATAATAAATTTGAACTTTGATGATTATTAGATTATATTAAGTATAAAAACAAAATATTTTAATTTTCAATCATCTTTAAAAAAGCTTTGAAAATTATACTTTATTTATTTCAACTATTTCTTTACTTTTATTGTTTTTAACTTTTCATGATCTCATCAAGACATTTTTTGTAATACTCTGCCTTAAAAATATATTTCTGATCCAATTTTTCCTTTATCTCATAATTTATTCAATACATAACCATTTTATTTATTATTTTCAACATTTCTACATTGTTAATATTATCATTCTAAAATAGTCTTCTTTTCTCTAAATTTGCATTTTATAAGTCTCCAATTTTTTTCTTTTTTTATCTATTAATTTTTACAATGACGATAAGGATCCGGCTTCTAATTACAACCGTTCGCATTCCACAGTAATTAACTTCACGTATTTATTCCATTTGTGTTCTCCTAAAATAATTTAATGGTTTGATTTTAACAATACACAGTTTTCCTGGTATTTTAAATCCATGAGTTATATCCAGCCTTGAAAACAATCATTTGCATTATATTTCGGCAATCTTTTATAGAATGCTTTTAAGTCACAATCTTTATCTGTTTAAGTCTAATTTCTCTGCAAACCAATCTTTCTTCATTGAATTAGACTTAAACTCAAATTATCAAAAAAAGGTTTCCTTTATTTTTACAGAATTTATTTTTCATTACTTTTTAAAACTTACTTATCCATTTACTTTCCATTTATTATTAGCGATCTTTTTATTGTTTTTTTAAACTAGATATGTATATACATTTCATCACTGTTTTTCTCTGAAATAAAAATTAGCTTTACAACGTATAGCTCTCAAGTTACTAAAGGCTAATATATTTTCTACACAATATAGCATCTCCCCCCCACTTCAGAGAAAAATCCTATTAAACTTGCTATACTTAATCACCAAGTCTATCCGGATTACATTTTTTAGGAATAAACTTTGGTGATTTTTTTCTACTACTGCAGCTTTCTGTTCTGAAACGTTTTTTCAAGCTTTATTTTTCAAACAATTCTCCCATCATGATATTATCATTTTTAATTCATGACGGTGTTAGGGTTTCTCATTTTCTTTTCAGATTTTTCATTCCCCCTGCTATATTCAACAGTGACTGGTCTATTCCACTCTCTAACATGGTTTTTGTGGCATCTTTTTACACCATCATAGTCACCAAAAATCACTTCTTCTTGATTCAACAGATTTCTTACTGCTGCCCCTTTGAACCAAGTTTTACTTGACCTCTCTCTACCCCATACTGGTACTACAATTCTGAAATTCACATTAGCCATTTTTTCTTTGCTCACTATGTCTCTTCCTTAACCTCTTGTGCAAATGGCCATAGCTTGGCCTTACCACTCAAAGGCTTTGCTTTCCCAATTGGTCTGCTTGCCACATTATTCACAGCATTAATATTTATGCCTATGTTTAACTTGTGAAACCAGTCCCACCCTATTAACGGACTGATTTTTTTCTCTTACTATGTATAAAAGCAATTTTAATATCCTATTTTTATGCTTTATAGACAGTATAGCATAGCCCAGCATATGCAATTCTGTTGCCACTGACATCTACAACTCTTATATTTGTCTGTCTAATTGGAACATCAATGCTTTTCTCTAAATCACTTTTCATAATTTGTCTGGACACGATGAAATGCCTGATCTGCTATTGATTTCCATTTCAATGTTTCTATTACAAATTTCTAATTTTAACAAATTTATTGCTCAGACTTGCTTTTATATTATTTATGCTTACCATATCATCTGTTACCATTTCATTTGAATCTATACTATTCTGCCACTGATGACTGGCTTCTGCCTTACACAACTTTTTAAAGTGTCCTTTTACATTACAATTATGACATTTCCCCCCCAGAAACTTGCCCTGGCTTTTTATGTGCCCTTTTTTACCACAGCAGAAACAAATAATCAATTTATTTGATCCATTTACTGTATCTGCATTTTTTTACAACCTGTTTTCCACACATCTATATCCTCATTTTCAGTTTTATTTTTAAAACAGGCCATTTGTGCTAATATTAGTTTGTAAGCTACCCCCTTCTTGATAGCTGACTCAAAGTTCAAATCTGTATCACACAGCAAATTTTTTCTCACACTATCATCAAGCAAACCCCATAATAACTGATCTAACAATATTTCCTCACCATAGTTTCTGTATAAGCAATCTTTTGCTAATTGCCTTAAAATTAAATAATAATCTTCTATAGATTCACCCTTTGCTTGTCTTCTTTTTCTTAGAGACAATTGGGCTATGTACTTCAATTGACTGGGGCTAAAATGATCGGTCAACTTTTTTACAATATCCTCATATGCTACTGTATCCTTTATAGGTAACTTGTAATACTTATTTATTATCACAATTATCCCTCTGCTTGATAGACATAACAATGCAGCTATTTTTTCTTCGCATCCACAATACCATCTAAGAAAAATTTTCTGAGTAGCATAAAACAGCCATTTCCCAGCATTCCCTACATCAAATTTGCTATTGCTGACCGTCCCAACATTTTTTATTAAATTATATATATATATTCATGAGAACAAAATCTTAGTTTATACTAAACTATTCTAAAACAAACCTATTTACATGAGACACTATTATAACAAATCTCTACTTTTACACCTGGTTCAAATGTGACTGTCAGACTGTGCCAACTTGGTTGTGTACTCAGCTATGAAACTAACTACCAACAATTATCACAAAATTATTAATTACCCAAAATGTTATTAAATAAAAATAAATATACATATTATATATATACCCATCAATTAAGATTTAAATAAATAGCATTCATTAGTTCCTTTAGATGCACATTAACAATTAGTCCTTGATTTAAAGTTCTAAATCTTCAATGATATAACCACCACCAAGCAAAGAAATATTGCCACTGCAATAGTGGTGGACCTAAGTGATATACTAAATGTTTATACAGTACTTAAAACACTATCCACATTGGGCTTTCTCAGACATACACAAATAAAAGAGGGCAAGGTTTGTAAACATTTTCCTTAGCTGGCTATCTTTCTACCTTCATAGGCAAAGCACTCTGGGACACTTCATCAATGAAGAAAAGTCTAGGGTCACTTTTCCCTCAGCTTTTCTCAAAGGTTCTTATGACAGCAACAAAACGGCAGGCAATGAGTGGAGAAAAGCTGATGATGGCACTCTTTTGTTGCACACCCTATTTATATTGTTTTCTCCTTGCTTGAATTCGTTGATAAATTCATCTCATTCCAATGTAAACGTAAATCCATTTGACTAATGCATTTTTACAATAATGATAAGGATCCGGCTTCTAATTATGACTGTTCGCATTCCACAGTAATTAGCTTCAAATATTCATTCCTTGTGTTTTCTCCTAAAATAGATCAATGGTTTGATTTTAACAATACACAGTTTTCTTGGGATTTTAAATCCATGAGTTATATCCAACGTTAAAAATAATCATTTACATTTTCTTTCAGCAATCTTTTATAGAATGCTATTAAGTCACAATCTTTATCTGTTTAAGTCTATTTATCTGCAAACCAATATTTCTTCATTGAATTAGACTTAAACTCAAATTATCAAAATAAAGTTTCCTTTATTTTTACAAAATTACTTTTTAAAACTTACATATCTATTTATGTTTCCATTAATTGTTAGCAATGTTTTTATTGCTTTTTAAACTAGATATGTACAGTATATAGATTTCATTACTGTTTTTTCTCTGAAGGAAAAATTAGCTTTATAACTTATAGCTCTCGAGTTAATAAAGCCTAATATACTTTCTACAAAATATAGCATCTATCAAAATGACATTTATTAACAATTCGTGTAAATTTATATTTAAGAATAATAGAGTTATATACAATATTTCTCTTTACATTTTTTCTATATCAACCTCTTTCATAATCAATAAATTATATTAATTATATTTTGATATATACATACACAAATTTCTTAATTCATTTCTCTTTCCAATTTATAAATTTCATTTTCAAAATCTCAACCAATTTAATTTGTCATTCAAATGTCTTATCAGAATCAATGAAACAAATATCAATCTCTATTTTTCTTTCTATACTACTTATCTAAACATTCTAATTGTCCCTTTTGTCTCTATACCTTTTTAAAAATTCAAACTGCTGATTAGATATAAAAATGTGAATTACAAATCTGATTAATCAAGATCCTCAACAATAACACTTAAGTACTATGTGATCTTATGATAATTGTTCTAACATCTTATATTTTGTTGTATTAAATAATTTCTCCACAGTAATGCTAATTGATGAAAGAAAAAAATACTATCTCCTGACTCATAGATCACATTATAAATATCACTCAAATTTCTCAAGTTATTTTCTACTGATCCCTTTAATAATATAAATAGATTTTTAATAATTCCTAGTTCATTACCATTTTTTATTTCATTTGACAACATTTTTATTCATTATTGTACAATCTATTTTATTATTATCTACCTGACTTTAACATAGATTATAAAGGCTTGGTATTTTTATAATAAAAATCACTTAAGCATTTCACCAATTTTTTAATTCACCCCTTTTATTACTGATTATTTACCTTTTTTCATTTTTAAATATTACTGTACTTCTATTACCTTTTTCTTATCAAACTGTTTTATTCTGCTATATATCAAACAATTTTATCTTTCATTGCTGTATTTCTTTAACCTTCATACGTTTTCTATCTCTATTACATTTCTATACATACCTGAATCTTTTATAGAATCTATATTTTTTCATTTTCTTTACAATTTTATTCATCATTTTAATGTTAATCTAAGATTTATATTCACAATTTCATTTGAATAGACTTCTCATCTGTCAACTGAATATTTTTTTATCAATGATTCTTAGTCAAAAAAAATCTAAAAATGTTTTTCTAATATTTTTTTTACCAATTTACCAATGATATTTTTTTAGTCTTAATTGTTTTTAGTCTTTTGAAACATGCATAGTCTTAAATCTTTTATTACTAAATTATGATATGAATCTATATTAAGTATACAGATAATATATTGATATTAAGTTATAAATAAGTATTGATTTACAATGAAACATTTAGAAGTAATCACAGAAGTATCAAATAAAATTAAATAGGCTAACTTGGCCACAAAACTCCACATATTAAAAGTGTTTTTGTGAAGAAGCAAATTCTTATGGTTTGTACAAAATCTAAAATCTTCATTAGGTAATATTGTAATGGCAACCCCGGTCAATATAAGCAGAAGCAGCAAAATGTACAAGTAAAATAATAAGATAGTAGTAATTAACTAGAGCTCATTCATCATACAAATATTCATTTGCTTTAGCTACTGTACACTCCAAATGTAGCATAGGAATGCATGTTCTCTTTATTATGGGGTTTTTTTATGGGCCATGCATGTGTGATAATTGCATATATTTTATCAGGAAGTATTATGTATAAAATAACAATAAATAAGTTTGTAAATAAAGAAATAATTTATTAATAACAAAATAAAAAAAATAATAAATAGCTAATAAAATAAATAACTAGAATCTTCTTTGAGAGATTTGCTTTCTTGAGTGCTTTTCAACTTAGGAATTATAATAAAAGGTCAAATAGTTTTATTACTTTATAACATTATGCCATAACTTCTCACATACAAGAAAATGATGATAGATAGCTTTTCTAAAAATAGTTTCCTATAGCTTATTATTAAAGATTGCTATAAAGTTTGGGCTATAAATAATTCAAATTCAAATATTTTATCCTTATAATTCCTTCATGAATAAAAAACATAATGTCATTTTGACAAATTCCAAGATAGTTTTCATGCTTTCATTTTTTTAGAGTTTGTAAATATTCCTTGACTTTAATTTGTCTTGAATATTCACAAATAAACAATATCAAAGAATTAAAAGTTCTGGCTTTAAAATATCTTACCACTATCTTGAATGTCTTTCTTTTCTTTCTTTAGATAGTTGCTTTCTTTTCATTATCATTATCATTGTGTAACTGCCTTAAAGGCAGTTACACAAAATGTCAATATCCTTATTTCTTTTTTGTCAATCCATTTTCAGAATAATATTTATCAAAAGCAGTTTTTTAAATGAGTTGATAAGGAAATTAGATTGGACAATTGTACTAGGGTTGAAACCAATGAGCTATTTACTTTAACTTAGTACTTCATCTTCCATATAAGCTTTAGTACAAAATGTATCTCCATCACTTTAAGTAAATAAAAAAATAATTAGAAGTTTTTAATCCTTGGGTATATAGATACTTTAGTTTTTTTGTCTTCTTTAGAAAAAGAATGGGAGAGAGAGAATGAGAAAAAAACTATCTCATTTTAATATTTTTCAACTTCATTTACATATCAATGCTTTTTGTTGTATGTTCTTAACTTTTTGGGGTCATCTCCATAATAAATTTAGAATATCTTATTTTTTTTAACGAAAGGAAAATTAATTAAATGGATATATGTTGTTATCCAAAAATGTAATAATGTAACTTTGGTATTGCCAATATAACTGTTACAATATAAAGATCACAAAAATTTAATTTTCCAAAAATTTATTTAAAGTTAGTTGATTCTGTGGCATCTGAAATTATTACAAAAAATATAATCCTGAACTATTAGCAGTAAATAAACTTCATAAATCTTTAGTTGAGTTTATATACTTCAAATACCAAGATCATTTAAAACTATTTTAAATGTTACACATTAGATAATAAAAAGTCATAGAACTAGTTTGAATATAATAGTAGTAAATACAAATGCATTTATAAAAAAGAGTTTGTAGCTAATATGTAATTAGTTAATCACCTTAATACAATTATATATGTCATATACATTAAAATCATTAGCACATTTGGGTAAGTCTACAGACAAAAATATGGAATCATAAGATGGGCATGAAAATTACAAAAAAATATATTCTTCAAATAGTACATGGATATAATAAAGAGTTAATCATAAATTGCACTCTTGCTTGAAAATGCTAATCATAAAATAAATTTCAATTTCTAATTTTAGAGAAGATTAAAACTTAGATAAAGAAAGTATAAAACTGGCCACATTTATTTAAAAAAAGTATAATTATTGTGGATCAATTATTAAAAAAAAAAATCCATTTCTATCAAAAAAGTGTTTAAAGATATTCTAGTAAGTATAAACACAGAATAAATATTGTCAGATAATAAAAAGGGAATGCAATAATAAAAACACTGAAAGAGAATTCTATTATTGTAAGTAGTTTAAACCAGAAAGTAAAAACTAATATGGTGGGATCTTTCTTGCCTACTAAAAAATGGATATATCCTATCTTAAAGATATATTCTGTCCCCACAAATGAAGCATTGTGGTGGAACACCACATATGATAGACAATTTATTTCCTCTAATGCTGATGGAACATTATTGAGCGATACTCCTCCTAATTTTAGAGAGAAGGTTGCCATATTTGATGGAAGTTCCAGTCCAAACCTTCTTTCATAAAAGCATTTAAATGCTGTGATAACACTATAGTCTTGTAATAGTTTTTGAAAGTCAGAACCATTAAAATTTCTATAACAATTTCTGATAATTCCATGCACAACTTTGGGCCTTGACATGTCTATTTTTATCAGGAATCTATTGTGTAAAACATTCTGATTCTGAATATTTCCTTCTGCAAAATATTCATGAATTCTATGACAAAATACCTCCAGTTGGGAAGATGGAAAATTTTCTTATTTGAGTCACCCAGATTTTGACTTTTGATTAGTAAAAAGATTTCATTAGTGGGAAATTGAAAGAGATTACAATGTTCATTTGTTGTTGTCAATATCAATGTAGAATTGCTGTGATAATTTCTGAAGGGATTAAATAGCAAGAAAGGTATGCTGTCATTGAACTCATTGCTAACTTTCTCATAAAGTTCTAAGTTCATTTTGGTGCTAATACCTGCTACATTTGTTGCCAAACAGTTTATTATTTCATCTTCCACATCAGCAATTTGTTCCAACCCACTCATGGGGTCTTCTGTGATCTGATCAGCATCAACATTTCTTCTTGTATTTTCTGATTGACTTTGTGCATTTAAAGCATTTTGATTACTATTAGTTTTTAGCTTTTGAGCATAAGAAACATTATGTTTTATTGAATTCCTATTTAGTTTATTTTCTAACTGATTTTCACTTATAGAAGCATTTTAGTAGAATGACTTAAAATCAAAATAATATTAAGATTAAGATAATAATATTGAATCAAAATATTAACAAAAATATCTTCTAATTTTTTTACATTATTTCAATAACATAGAAATACTTATGAAAATGTCATGTGAAATTTCTATTTTAATGTTAAATTTTCTAGCCATTGAATAGAAAGCACCTACAGTTATCATAGAACTGACGTTTTTAAAATATATAGAAACTGACCTGGTGTAAGATATATATTACTATACAGTTAAGTTAGCTTGGATACAAATCAGAGATTTTTTGTTTCAGGCTATTAATTGAATACTATTAAAAAATAAAATATACATGTTAGATGGAAAAGTGTAAGCCAGAAACTGGTCTGAAGATGAAAATATAGCATTAGACTATCCTTCATGAATTGATTATTCAAATATTCTAGATAGATGAAAAAGATATTAAAGCATTTGGTTTTCTATATCTGATATAGAGTTAAGCTTATTTAAGCATTATCACAATTCAGGGCTAACACTTCTATTAAATCAGTGGTAACAAAAGTTAATTTAAAAAATATATAACATAAAATACTTTTTATCATATTTATTTTTACACACTTTGACTATTTAGTTCAGTTACTAGGTTCAATATATTTCCCCCTCTCCAATTAAAGAGATTTTTAAAAAATAATAATAGTTGTGTTTAAATTAAAATAGTAATACAAACAATGTTTAAATTTATTTTTTAATTAATCTAAATATTAAAAAAACTCATACTTTTTAAAATATGGTTAGTGTCATGTCTTAATTTATTCATGTTTTATGTTAACTTGTTTTTGACATTAATTTGCTTACATGTAATGAATATTAATCAAAATAAAGTGAGATGCTGCTCAGTATGTCAAATGACAGCATGGCAGTTGAAAAATAATTTAAAATTTGTTACAGTCATAATTAACTAATCACCACGATAAAAATAAAAATGTGTTTTAAAACTATCAGTAATAATAAAATCAGTAATTTATTATAAAAACTTTCATTTGGAATTTATTATTATGATATTTTACTTCAATGAAAATATTTAGAGATTTAAAATCAGAACATAGAATAATACTTTAAAATTTAATTGAATGAAATATTTAATAAGAATATTACATCTGTTATGTTAAATGATCTACTAAAAATAACATTTGTGACTGCAAAGAGTCTCTCCATCAAAAAGCAATGAACATCAGGATTAAAAAATGAAAAACACTTGGTCTATCTAATTTTTAATAAATATTACTAAATAGATAATAATAAAGTGAAAAGCAATCTTAAAATTACAAATTTATAAAAATAGAAAGTAGAAGAAAATAAGTAGAGGTAACCATCCTAAAACTTGTAAAAATGTGGTAGCATCTCCAACAATGGTAAAGGTTAACAGTCATCTAACTAATTTAGATAAACTTGATATTTAATATTAGCCAGATACTCATTTGGTGACTATTATTAATTATCTAGCTAATAAGCTATAGTCCAGATAAGTAAAAAAACAGTCTTAAGCTTATATGAAATGAGCTGAATAAATTTCAAGATTTACAGGTTTAAACTCAAGTTGTTAATTGATACACTCCTATAACATCATGATGATTTTAAAAAAAATAAAAAATAATAATATAGTTTATTTGATGATTCATGTAAAAGTTATAAAATCTTCTGAATTATAGAAGGTAGATAATATTAGAAAAATAAGCTTTAAAATCATACATTTTGAACTAAAAAAAATATCTATTTAATTGATAAAATACAAATATAGCTAAGCAATGTAAAATGTGTGCTGATTAAAAGTTCTATTTTTCCATTCTTTTTTCTAGCATTTGGATTCCAAAAATTTAAGCATAGTCTTGCATTGGTGGTTGAGAGGTCAGCGCGATTGCCTTGCACTTGCAGGCAGTTGCCCGGGTTGCGGGTTCGCATCCCAGCCGATATGCTATGACACTTAAAAAAAAATTTAAGCATAGTATAGAGAAATGAATAAATAATTTGCATTGCAATAAAGAATAGAGTAACAAATGAACACATAATTTTTTAGCTTTTAAAACATTTATTTTGCGTAAAAATATGTTAGTGATTATAACAAATATTTTTGTCTTTATATTAAAAAAAAAATGTTTAAACATTTAAAGAAAGTTTGAAAAAAAGATCTGATAAGCTAAAAAAAGATTGTATCTGTTATTAATAATGTGGGATCACAGTACTTTAATAACATTATTTATTAATTTATATTTGTTAATTTTGTTTTATAACTTGCATCTCAGTTATATATTTCACAAACAATCTCTACAATATTATATAATTTTATATAAAGTGTAATTGACTGAAAAGTAATCAATAATGAGAGAGCTGACTCTTCAAATTCCCTATCCATTTAGGTAGCAAGTGTAACTGACCAGATGTGGGCAGGTCCTTTTAATAATGTCCTACAAGATTTTATGCACCAAATTGTAACTGTATGAAAAGAAGACACTTAGCTAAGATAATAAATAAATAAAGGAAAAAAAACATTATTATTTATATGCCAAATTGTAACCATAAATAATATGGAAAATAAGATAGTTCTTGTAATAGCATTACACCATTAAATAAGTCAAAACTCCAATAATAATGAAAAGGAATACATCCAACTTTACTATTTCTTTAAACTGTAAATCTCTAACTTCAAAATTTAATGTTGAAATATATTAATGAAACTTAAAATTACTTGTTAAATATAAGTCATAAATAAAGAGGACATTTTATTCAATCTGAATTATATTTTGAAAATTAAACAAATGTAAAAATTTACTATGTTTTAATTCTTTAACATTCAGTCCATTAAAGTTCAAACAAGTAATCAAATAGTGTTTCAATATTCTCAAGGTAAAATAAACAAAATAACTATGGCCCACAAGTGTAGATAACTAATGTACTCTAAAATAAAGAAAAAATTAAATGAAGTCAATGCTTTATATAAATTAAGTGATTTTTTTGAAATATATGTGTGTATGAAAATGACAGCAATAAAATAAAAAAATAAAACAATGAATAGTAGTCATTTCATTACATAGGCTTTTTCAATTGATTTATGGGGCTTATATTGAATAATATATTTATTAAAATATTTATTTAAAATGCATTTTATATCTAAGATGAAGATTATCCATGTTATAAAGCTTAATAATGCATAATAATAACAATTCAACCTATTAATACTCAAATAATTCAAAGATTAGAAATTCATTCTTTTGGGAAAAATCAAGCTAACTGTTCAATTGAACAAAAATAATTATCTTTAAACTATTATATATGTGTTCCTTTAAATTATATTTTCCTTTAATAAACACTTTAAGTGTGAATTATATCTTAAGATAATCATATTTATTCACTGAGAAACTTTTCAATACAGTAAGAGCATTTCTACATCTATGTGACATTTAACTTTATAAACCTTTGATGTAATTGTAAGAGATAATCTCAGACTTTCAAGAACCTCATTGCTATTCATTCTATCTTATACAAAGTTTAAAACTCTCCATACAATAGTACAACTCAGTTCAAGCTAATATAATCAATGGATGCAGTAAGATTTGTGCCTAAAATCCTATCTAGTGCCTACTCATTTCATAGATGAAACCACAAGGTAGGGATATTGAATGAGTGGGCACTAGGTAGGGATTTTATGCACAAATATTCCTGAATCCATTGATTACTCTGGCTTTTATTGAGTTGTGTTGCTGTATGGAGAGTTTTGCTTCTGTGTGAATAGCTTGTATAAGGATAAAGAATGGTGATCATGTGACATAACCATATACAAGTAAAAAATATAAATGATCTCCAATATATGTATTTCATACTGAACCAGAACTCATCAGTTGATGCAGATCATCATCTCATACATACATATATAATCAGTACTCAGTTCACATTAAGATAACAAATCTTCAAACTTTAATAGACAGACTTGAATATCCCATATCTATGAAACTCTGGTAATGGAATACTCAAAGCCCTATTGATACTAGTGTTGTCATACCCATGTTGACTTGAAGCTACTTTGATCCTTCATATATAGGACCCTAATTTGTTCATTTAAACACACAAATACAAGCTGAATATGAAGTATTTAAATACAAGTATATTGTCTGTGCAAATCTATTTGCTATGTGCAGAGATCATATTCTGAACTTAATGTAATTAGAAGGTATTTCAAGCTCCCTACATCTATCAGTCCATCATACAATTGATACACATGACCACATACATGTGTAAAAGATAATTTTGTGAGGATCCAGCACTTATCAATTGGTCCAATAGAGATTTATAACAAACACTATGACAATTATAAAAAATATTGCTTCATAATAAGCAGTAGAAAGTGATTCTCTGGGATTACCTATATAGATATAATATTCTTACTCATATATAAAAATACTATAAAAAAATTCTCCTTTCAAATCTATTTCATGATCAAATGAATGGTCCTAAATTACACTTAACTGAAAAGACATATGCGGCAAATAATAATAACAATAATAATAAAATGGCAGTCTTCATCTTGTTATAAATGCCAATCTAGATTTAATTTAACATATCTACATTATATAGTAAGTATATGTGTGTATTATTAATCATGTGATATTATATAAATATATAAATACATGTCTGTTTAAATCCCAATTATAATCGATCTACCTTCCTCTTACATTTTTCATTAATAATAAATATAATAATTTCAAGAGTCTGCTTCAATCATGATGCTTAAATGACTATAGTTAAGATTGCTGATGAAGTTTTGTTTGAGAACCCATCGATTTAGAATAATTTCAGTTAGTCTTGAATGATAATAAGATGAGTTAATAGGATTAATCAAAAAGTTTTTGAAAATGCTTCTGAAGTTATAGTGTTAATTTCATTCTTCTTTTACCTATGACCTCTAATTGATGTAACTTGGCAGATAACAGCAAGGAGACTGAAACCTACGAGAATTGGCTTGGCGTATCTACTCACACATTCTGATAATCATGTCAAGTTCAAATTGAAATTTTCCTTTTTCAAGTGATAAAAGCAAAATTAATAAAACCAAAATTTTTCTAGTCTATCTAAATGCATAGATAGAGTAATAATATCAATAATAATGTCCAAGACCTTCACTTGCATTTCTTCTATTATCTAAGCAATTTCCATAGCATTTTTAAAATATCTAATTTTATAAATCATGCAATGCCAAACTTTAATTGCTATCCACTAGATTCATGCATATATTGAATGGTAATCATTTTAAAATTTTTTACAAGCATTTAAACATTGTATTACTGACATTAATAATAAAAATAATACAAATAATTTTAAAAATAAAAATATTTTAGTATAAATATATATAAATTGCAAATCTGATTTTTCAAATTTTTTACAACTAATCAACACATATACTTTTATCTAATGTTGTGAATAATATTGTTCATAAAATATTTTGAATACAATTCACTTATCTCATTTATTTTATTTATTATTAATATTACATTCTCATCAATGTTATATAAAATATTATTTTAAAAAACTTGAAATAATAATAGTAAAGCAACAACAGTCCATTTGTTCACAACCAAATTAGAGTTCTAGATTTTCATGCTCCAAAAATACTCAAACTCTAAGCTTAACAAGATAAAAACCATATCATGATATACTGTTTTCAATTTTCAATGAGTTGATAATTAATAATTTTGTGTTACATTTTTAATTGAAAATTTTAATTAAAATCAAGTTATCCAACAATAATTTTAGAAAACAATATAGAGACAAAGCCATCACATGACCAGATGCTTCCCATCAATATTACCAGCACAGATTCAAAATCCAAAGTTAGTCTTGTAGCAAATTCCGATCTTTATTGGGGAAAAAATTCTTATTCCAAATTTCCCAGCAAGCAATTCTCTTGCTCACAAACAAGTTAAGAAGCTCTAGTTTCTACATTTGAAAAAGAATTCAAAACCTTAGTCTAATTCAAGATAACTTTAATCAATTGATTACTTGCATTTTTTATTCAATGTTCCAATTAAAATTAAGACACCTAACGATAATTTAAAACATCTGAATACCAGTGTCTATCACCAATAATAAGAGCAGCTTCAACATCCTAAGGTCAGTCAAGCATATGCTTATTTTTAATGTTATTGTAGAAAACTGATCTTTGTTTAGTAATAATATTTCGATTTCAAGTTGCCAGCAATTAACTACCATGACCAAGTTAACCTCTGGCTGTTTATATTTATAAAGAAGTTAAAATTTTAGGCTAGCAGGAAAAAAACTAACTTTATATACCTTTTAAAATTTTCCAAAACATAAGTCAATTCCAATAGCAATGTTGAGCCTAACTACCTATTCAGAATTACTGTATCCCTATGTCTGGGCTCTTTAACCATGAATTTTACACTTAAATCACATCAAAAACCTCACTCTGTCTCTAGCTTTAATACAACCTGACCCAGAGTCTGACCAACCTATGACAAACTCCAACTCAACAATATCAACTCATTCTAGCATGGCAGTACCAGCAGTCCCATCTGGAAATCAGGACCCTCTACTTATGCATCTCACACTTAAACCTTATTGAAAGCCTTACTCAGCTTCTACCTTTAACACACAGATAGAACCAGAGTCTAACCAACTTACCACAAACTTATTGCAACCAATTCTAATATAGCTGTCACCCTTCCTTCCTCTGGAATACTCATCTATTCAAATGCATCAGAAAGTAGGTATGGTAGTCTTGTACCCATTATGAAAGAAATCCTGTCATGTCTTTTTTCCACATCAACCCCTTTTCCAACCCACATTGCTAATGAAACCAAGAGGAAAATCTGGTTACCCAAAGAAGATTTAGTACCCTAAAAATTAAAAATAACACATTGATCTCTAACCAGCGTGGACCTCACAGACAATTACCACACTATCATGGAAATTGCTAGTCCCACACCTATATTATCCAGGCAACCCAACCATCTAAAAATAAACCTTGTTTATATCTGTAGATACAACAGTCCAGAGTATGTAACATTTATGTAATCTTGTGCAAATCAATAAAATAACTTGTATATATTGTGCCCTTTTCTATAGGTCAAAAATAGCTCATCACAGTCAATTACTAAAAAATTTTAAATTTTAGAATATGTTCTCTTGATGTGTTGATTATATTTTGTTAATAATGTCTTAAAGTATAATTTAAAGCTAAAATAAAATATGTAATGCATAAAATTATAATGAATCACTTAAGAACAGTTAAATAAAGTTAAAAATATTATTTTATATGGTTACAAAAGCTGGCTATAATAAATAACTTGGCTATAAATATTTAAAAGTATGTTTAAAAAGTTCAATTTTAATAGTTTTAAACTTATAGTTAAGTAAATGTTATATTTAAATTTATAAATTATATTTAATAATCATAATTAATATTATATATTTTAAAAGTAAGTTTTATGGTAGTGAAAATTATATTTGGTTCTATATTTTCCAAATTATTATTCCAAATTTTATATTATTGTATTATATTATGTAATACAATAAGTGTAGCAATTTATTATTCCTAGACAGAAATCGGAAATAGTCTGTCTTAGTTATTAGTTATATTAATCATGTGACCTGCATAATGGTTGTACATACATGCCTGTTTGTATTTGAATTAATAAAGTTTAAAATATTGTAGAATTGCATTATAGAGTTAAATGTAATTATTACCTATCATAAAGCAAATAATAAATATTAAAATATTTTTAAAGTTTTAATATGTCACAATTTTTATTTTGAAATTTAATTGTGTAAGTTTGCAACATTATGCAAATTTGATATCGAACTAAAAGTAAGAATCAACCAATAGGATAAGGTATACTTGCAGGGTATAAATACCATTGCAGGTGATTTATCAAGGGTGATTAATAATGTATTAAAGGTAGCTGAATCATATCAGAAGCTATCAAGGTGATAGTAAATTTTAATTTTATTATTTTAGTCAATTTTAGTGTTCTCTTATAATTTTATTTGCAAAAGCTAATAGGTATTATTTTAAAAAATATTTTGCAAAAGAGAGTGTAAACTAAAAAAATATTTTAATAACTTCATTGAATATGTGCCAGAAGTATTTTATCAAAATCTAATTTAGAACTTCACAATAATAAAATGGATATACCAAGAAGTAAAATATATTCAATTGATAATATTTTTAAAATGTATATAATATTTGATGATACAGTTTCATTAATGCTGAACAAGAGAACTGGTCTAATGAATAAAATAGCAGTATAAACATTGTACAAGAAACTTAAATGGAAAAACTGTTTGTCATCTAAAAGTAATGACGCATTATTTTTATATAGTATGATAAGCTTGTCCAAGATTAAGAAACAATATGACAAGTACACTTTATGATAATTTTATAGAAATCTCATATTAATAGAGCAAATGTTATATCCTTTTTGAAGGAAACATTTTTTTAAAAAAATATTTTACAAGAAATTATTTAGGAGACTCATGGAGAATATTTACTAAAGCGTATATATTATAAAAAAACCTAAAATCTAAAAGGGTTAATATGCACTTATAAAAGTTTGTTTGGAAAACCTGAAAATTAAGATAATAATGAAATGCTGAAAATAAGTACTAAATGGAAATAAATTTACTAAGGAAAAAGAAAGTGAATATATGATTAAATAAAAGGATGGAACCATGGAAATCTATTTATATTGCACAAAAGTTTATCGGATAGATTAAGTTAAGTCAAACGGAATAGGATTAAGAAGCTTCATGGGATTATTTTAGTATTATGATTTCAATAATTATCTTTCTGGACTATAAAATCCATAAACTATTAATCTATAAACTCTTCTAGGATGGATTGATAATTATTTTGTTTAATTTTCAAGATTTAAAAGATGTATTTTTTTTTACTATGTATTTTTTTTTAAATTGCTCACTGCCGCCTGCCCGACAAATTATCTTGTTCATCATCATAGCAATGGGGGAAGATGAATGCTCTTGAAGAAATAAAGCACTTTTGAAGAGAACATTTTTTAAAAAAAAAAAAACTTTTGAGAAAGAAAAACTTTGTGGAAGAAAATGGGAATATTTGAACCTAGAAAAAATATATGTTTTCATCTGAAGTTTACGTAAATATGCTTTTAATTTATTTATTATTTATTTTAAATGTAAATTTTTGATTAAGAAGAATAGAAACATGAATATTAATTATTTATGGTATTAGAACTCTTTAGTATAATATTTAATAGTTTAAATTAGAACATTTAAATAGAAGCATGGATGTATATTTTTTTGTATGTGATGTTATATCTATCTGGAGAAAAGAAGACTGCAAAAAGTGATAATGATGAGCTAATGTCACTTGGTAACAACTAATGAATTATTGATATTTGTTATGATGTATTTTCTTGTTTTTTTTTTACAGATTGCCTATGAAATAATGTATGAAGTATGAATGTTAAAATATATGCTTTATACAACATTTTTAAAATTGTGAGATAAGGATTTATTTTTGGAATATGCATACTATAATTTTATAATAGTAATATAACACACATGGTGATGAATATTTATGTGATTCTTTTTAAAAAACTTTCATATTATTGGATGATCAAAATATTATGTGATAAGTTTAGAATAAGAAAGTAAAGCAAACTTTTCTTATGGATTAGTAAGATTGCTCTAATTATAGTTGAATTTGTTTATTATTTGAATATGCAAGCTAGTAATTTGTCGATGTAAGACCTGATAAATCTTTAGGAAATAAGAATAGGATAGTGACCTGGTATTAGTAATATGATGAACATGAATCCAGGAGATTATTAAGTTAGGATATTTAGGAAATGTGAATAGTATTTTATAATATTTGTAGATGTGCAATGCAGTTAACAAAGCCCTGTAATTGTATATTTATTTTGGACAGTGTTTATTTTCTTGGAGTATTGATGTTTAATAAAGCTGAAGGAATAGCTTGACATCATTTATAGTATTTGAGGACATTAGACAGAATAGGTCATGCCTCTATTTTATAAATACACTGTGCCATGGTATATGTTTATTTGATATGAGTTATGAGTTATACTCTAGTTTTCCTTCCATATCCCACAAATCTATTCACTATCTAAATTTCCAAAAAGTAGCTACATCGTACAGTATGGTATATTTAAAAGAAAATAATAGATGATTTAGAGTTAAAGATATGCAATTGTTTGGAATGAGATGAGTTCATTTACTTGTATGAAGAAATAGAATTTGTATGAATTGGAATTGAAAATCCAATGTACTTCAAATAAAAGAATCATAAAATATGTTATAGATTTATTTTATTTTGGAAATAAATATAAGATCTTGAGAATAAAATATGTAAAGCAAAGTTGCTTTTGAAATATTAAATAATATTAAAATATTTATTTCAATTTTTTAAAATGAGTACTGCATATTTTTAATATAATGCTATAAAGTAAAAATGATCTACACAATCAGTTTAGGTACAATTTATATTTATTCAATAACAGAGAATGTGTCAATAATTATAATTATATAGTATTATAATATTGTTATAATGGAATGTATTATAGTTAATAAATACAGTGTAGTGAACAATAGTATCCATAATTTAGAAATAAATTATCAATAGATATTTTACATGATATCGTTAATATTGCTAAAGTGAAATTGTCTAGTAAAAAAAGGATATCCATGTTCTCGATTAGTATTATTTTATGTTTATCTGTACTATGTTTCTCTAGATGTTTAATATAAAAAAGAAGCCTACTTGAATAATAGCTAAAGGATGTAAAATATATTTTGAGTAAGCATTAAATAAATGTAATTTTTATATAAGATTGATCAAACAGGGATTAATAATATTGTATTATTTTATCTTCTTTTTTTTTTATTTAAGTCAGAGTAAAGACTTAACGAGGTTCGAATATAAAAAATGTGTAATGATACAAATCTTTAAGATGATTTAAATGTACATATTGTAAATAAATTATGTTGTTAATGTTATAATAAACTTTGTTAAAATTTGTTTTCTCAAAATTTGTGTGTTTGGTTGATTATTTTTTCCATCTTCATGAATTTGAACACAGAGTCAATAAAATTAAACACAATATTTTTTGCACAGGAATAAATAAAGAATTATTATTAAGTAATCACATTTACATTATCTTATAGTCATAAGTTATTTATTATAATGGTACATTGAAATATGATGCTCTTATTTGCCACATCTATATCACTTGTCAGATTATCTAATGCTACCACATATTTATTACGTTCTTATATGAAAATAAAAGATTATATTATGATACTTTATTATTTTTATTTATCGTAATAGATTATAGCAAAATGAAGATATACAGAATTAATCAATACAATGAAGAATGTTATTAGTGTTTATTATTATTAGTTTGTGTAGTAGAATATAGCATAAAATTCCCTTATCATGTTTTATTACAGTGATTTGATTATCTGAGAATACATTTATAAACCTGAGATTTTATTGAGATAAATTACTATAAATAGAAGATTAAGATTTAATTATTAGCTTAATCTTAGTGAGTAGAATAAGAATAGTATAAGTTTGTTTATTTGAAATAGTAATATGGGAGATAGTGTTCTTATGCCATTAAGGGAGTATCCTGTAGGATATTGGCTCAATGTAATCTATCTTGTCACCTGTAGTTTCACTTCCAAGTCTCATGAAAATATTAAATATTTATTTAATTTATTTTTTATAAAATGAACCTTATTCCTATTTTAAATTTGAGCTAATGGAACATTTTAGTATTAAGGTAGAATATTTTATTTATTAATTATTAACTGAGCTAGAACCCGTTTTATTTAATATAATATACTGCCCAGAAGTGAGGATGCAAATGGACCAGGTTAGAATATGTAAATCTACAACTACAGATTGCCCATGCAACCACAATAATCCATGCCATTTAAAACCCTTGTAACTAAGCCCATGCAACCACAATAATCCATGCCATTTAAAACCCTTGTAACTAATCCACAGCATGAAAAAATTATTGTAACTTCATGTAAATCAATGAATCACCTTCTATAAATGTAAATTAACATCTATAGATTGTTCATGTAACCACAGCAATCCAAGCTATGTAAAACCACAGTATGTAAAAATTTCTGCAATCCTGTGTAAACCACTAATTTATTTTTTATATATGTAAACATACGACTACAGATAGCCCATGTAAATGCAGAAATCTAAGCAATATAAAACACTTGTAACTCTCTAAGGCAAACAATGTTTATATCTGAAACATAATAATAGTAGTAATAATAATGAGTAGTAGTAGCAGTCATAATCATTGTAGTAGTCAACATAGTAGTAGTCATAGTAGTACTCACCCTAGGAGTCATAGTAGTAGTAACAGTAGTAGTAGATAACAGTAGTAGTAGTTAGTAATAATCATAGTAGTCATTGTAGTAGTTGTAGTCATAATAGTTGTCATAGTAGTCATTATCATAGCAATAGTAGTAATCATAGTAATAGTTGAAGTAAATAGTCATAGTCATGATAGTAATCATAATCATAGTCATAGTACTAGTCATAGTAGTCATAGTAGTAGCTTTTATTAATATAGTATCTTCAACTATTAGACATTATACTTCAAAAATTGTTCCTCCACTAGTCTTGTGAAAAAATTGGATATGTTACAGTTGAAACTAAAAAATACATAATGTGATCCTTCTTCAGTCAATTCAATAATGTTCTTAAAACAAGAGTACAAGCAAACTCAACTCATACTGGCTGATTATCTCTATTAATTAAGAGAGGAAAAAATTTTCTAGCTAATTCCAATAACTGGTCTAAAAGTTATATTCGTTGGATCTTAGGATGTACTCCCAAAAAGTTAACTCCATCTATTATTTATGAGTGAAAGATAATTGCTGGGGAAATATATTACCACTTTAAAGCTAGACTCCAGTAATTCAAATTCCTCATTAAAGATATTGATAGAAAATATTTAGAGGGGATTGTTTCCAACTATAAAGCTAACAATCTATATTTTATTCATACAGTGGTTTATAAAATGTCACTTTGTATTTAATCCTACACTTATATCCCTCTTTTTAAATAAGGATAAAAATTAAAATGAGAGATCAGGCATTAGGTCCAGTAGAGATAGTATCAACAACTTGGAGCTTGATTAAATTACCAACATCACTGTTAAATATGAAATCATATTCTTATTGTATTTTAATTGATTTTCCTTTTTTTGTTATTATTATTGATATTATTATAAATTAATTACTTTCTGATTTTATTTCCACATTGTTTTGTAAAAATTATTAACATACATTTATAATGCTTGCCTTTAATTGTTATGGTCTTATATTGTAATATTTTTTCATCCATGTACAGAAATAAAAAGGTTGTTTTTTGTTCCCATAGTACTAAAAAGCACTTACATGTACTTACGATATCAAATAAAAGTTGTTTAAAAAGTAGTACCACTAGTCATACTCATAGATGAAGTAGTAGTTATAGTCATATTTGCAGATGTAGAAGTAGCTGTAATCATCATAGTAGTAATTGTAGTAGTAGTAGTAGTAGTAGTAGCTGTAATCATAGTAGTCATCATAGTAAATGTAGTACTCATTGTAGTAGTAATCATAATCATAGTAATAGTTGCAGTCATAGCAGTAGTATCTATAATAGTCATTGTAGTAGTAGTCATAGTCATAGTCAAAGTTGTCATCATAGTAGTAGTAGACATAGAAATTGTAGTAGTAGTTATAGTCATGATAATAGTCATAGTCAGTCATAATAATAGTCATAGCCATAGTAGTAGTCATAGTCATAGTAGTAGTAGTAGTAGTAGTCAAAGTTATAGTCATAGTAATCTTTGCAGTAGTCATAGTAATCATTGTAATAGTAATCATAGTAATAGTTGTAGTTTTAGTTGAAATAGTAGTAGTCATGGTTGCCATGGTTGCCATCATAGTAGTCATCATAGTAGTAGTCATAGTCTTAGTAGTAGTCAGAATTGTAGTAGTAGTTGTAATCATAGTAGTAGTAGTAAGAGAAGTAGTAGTCATAGTTCTAGTAGTCATCTTACTAGTCATCATAGTGGTCACAATATTAGTCTTCATAGTAGTGATCATAGTAGTCATCATAGTAGTAGTACTAACTATAGTAGTAATAGTAGTCATAGTCATAGTAGTCATAATAGTAGTTGTAATAGTCATCATAATAGTTGTTTTAGTAGTCATCATAATAGTTGTTTTAATAGTCATCATAGTAGTAGTCATAGTAGTAGTAGTAATAGTAGTCATAGTAGTAGTCATACTACTAGTAGTAATAGTAGCCATAATAGTAGTAATAGTAATCAACATTGTACTAGTAGGAGTAGTAATAGTCATATTAATAGACTTAGTAGTTGTAGTAATAGTCATAGTTGTAATCATAGTCATAGTAGTAGTAGTAGTAGTCATAGTCAGAGTCATCATAGTAGTTGTAGTATTGGTCATAATCATAGTTGTAGCAGTAGTAATCATAGTAGTCATAGTTGTAATTGTCATAGTAGTAGGTATAGTAAGAGTCATAGCAGTAGTCATAGTAGCAGCAGGAGGTGCACTAGTCATAGGAGTAGTAGTAGGAGTAGGACAAGGAGTAAGAGTAGGAGTGGTAGTAGTAATTGGAAAAGGAGTCAAACAGTAGAAGTAGGAGTATGAGTAGGATGAGTGATAGTGGTAGTAGTAATAGGAGTAGTAGGAGTAGGAATAGATGTAATAGTAGTAGGAGGAGAAGGAATGGTTGGAGGAATAGGAGGATGAGTAGTAGTAGTGGTGGTGGTAGTAGCAGTAGCAATAGCAGTAGTACTAGCAGCAGCAGCAGTAGAAATAGCAGTAGTAGAAGTAGTAGTAGCAATGATGATGATGTCTACTTAAGATGAAAGGGTGTATTGAAAAAGGGATTATGTTAAACTTATATTATGAGACATTTTTAAAAAGTTTGTAATACAATTTTCTGTGTAAAATTATTTAACACAGTTTTTCTTAGATTAAAGAGTTTCATGATAAAAACGTGTATGATAACAAGAGGAACATTGAAAAAGATGGAGGAAAGATGTCATAATGAAAGAATCAGCAATCAAATGAGAGAACACAATGAGTGAAGGATATGATCATAATTAGTCCAGTTAGTACAAATATTGATGGACAGTCAAAAAATATTTGAAGAAACTCATCAGATTATATAGTCACTGACATAAGGCCACAAGCCAGAAACTAATCTGGAAATATTAGATGAATAGGCAAGAGATGGGGATTTTATGCACAAGCCTTCTGGCATCCATTGATTACTCTGGCTTGTACTGGGTGACAATGGGTATGGAGAGTTTTGCCTGTTTTAATATCAGTTAAGAGCAAGCATAAGAAATAGTGATCATGTGATGTTTATTGACTTAAAACCAATCCTGCATAATAGGATAGTGGTGGCTATGGTTATTAAAGAACCAAAGACACCAAAATGTATTGGTATTGAAATGAGTTCAGATGTATATGACTATACTGATGAGCTTGGATTGAAGATATTATAGTGTTTTCAATTTAAGTCTTATAGTTTGTAGTTAAGTAGAGATAAAAGGTGGCTGCTATAAGATTGCATTAGATCCTAAGATCTAGGTGCAGTGCTCTCAGATCCAAGGCTATTCACTGACAAAGGCCACAAGCCAGAAACTAGTCTGGAGATATTGGATGAGTATGCACTAGATGGGGATTTTATGCACAAACCTTCTGATATCCATTGATTACTCTGTCTTGCACTGAGTGGCAGTACATATGGAGAGTTTTGCCTCTTTTTAGATTCAAAAGTTTTATGATAGAAACATATTTCTTGATAAAAGCAAAACTGAAAAAGATTGGAGGAAGAATGTGCTCTCAACTGAAGGAACACAAAGAGTAAGGGCTATGACCATGTCATCTCAATTAGTACTAATATTTATGGACAGTACAACCACAAGGAATGTTTAAACAATTGAACCACCAAAAGGTAGAAGTTAGTATGAACAAAAAGAACAAAGAAAAAAGGATAATGAAAATATAGACCAACCAATAGAAGATGATTAATAAAGAGAAGAGGATAATAAAAACTATCAACAGAGAGAACAGGAAAGTAGAATTTTGAAAGAAATAAAAGTACATATGCTACAGAAAATAGACATTAAAATATGACTAATAAAATCACAGAATTAATAGATCAACTCAGCAGAAATTAAGAATAACAAAGATCCAAAGTATTCAGAAAGAAAATGATAATATAATCGAAATATATGAGAAAAAATATGAAAGATATTGAAGAAAATGCTATAAATGAATATAAGACAAATATTAAAGCCATTACTAATGATGTTGATCTCATTTCTGTTGATAATCAGCAAGATAAAAACATAAATGAACAAAAATATTAAAAATAACTAATGTCTATGGACATGATAAATCAAAAGATTGAATAATGCCAAGAAAAAAAATGGCATTTCAAATAGTACTGCAAGTAATAAAAAGTAAAATATGAAGTCTCATCAGACATATAGAATGGACACCAGAAAAACCAATATTCAAGTTTTCTCAAGCTCAGATATTTCAATTTAAAAAGTATTGACTGCTGGTTCTTTTCAAATAAAATTTGTTAGCTATAGCCTATCATGTGATGTTAACTGGATAATTTTGTGTACTGACAAAAGATGTATTGAACTGATAGTGGAATTGCTAATGCAACAATCTCATGAAAGTTTAGGAAGAGGAGATTTTGGGTCTTCCGGCATTTAATATATGGGTTTGTCAAAAATGAAAGAAAAGTAAATATAATAAATAGAGTTAGTGGAATAAAGAATAAAGATAACCCATGATAAGAGGCCATATGAGCAAAAAGATCAAGAATAGTCCAGGAAAGAATCTGAATGGCTCAACACCTATCCCTACAATTAGAGTAAAAAAAACTATTTGAATATCTTAGTTTATTGAGTATAACTAATCTTAAATTTTCTTTTCAATTTGAAATGAAATTGAATTAATTAAACTAAAGGGTATAAAAAGGTTCAACTCAATTTCATTTCCCATATTATACCAGGATAATGTAACCAGTTGGCTACATTGCTATATTAAAAATAAACAGTAATAATGGGTCTTTATTCTAGACAATTTTCTTTAAATAATTGTCAAACTTGTTTTTAAGACAATATTATATATTGTAAATGTTGGTAGTAAATAGAAGAAATTATAAAATCAGATAAATAGTTTATTTTGTTCTCTGTCCTCAATAATTTTATTTAATTACCAGTTGCTTTTATTTTCTTTTAAAAAACTGTACCAAGAGAGAAAAAAATTGCTCTATTTAATAAATTGTTTAATAATAATTAATTTTAACCTTTTGAGGGAGGTAAAGTTTTATGTTTAATAAAATTATTTAAAAAGAAAAAAGGAAAAAATAAGACTTTAATTATTTTGGTAAATTATATTTTTAATTAAAGTTGTTATTCTTTTCTTTTTATCTCTCTTCATTTAAATAATTAAATCAATGCACTTAAATGATTAACTTGTTTTCCTTTTGCAAGAAAATTTTTTTAATTAGAAAGGAATGTTAAGAACATTATGATATTAATTTAAGTTTTGGACTTGTTTTTCAATATCAAACTTAAAGGAGGGAACCTAATTGGTCAGTATAAAAATTATCATGTTGGAGAGAGATTGTGATTGGCTTGTAGGCAAGATTGTTCTTGAAGTGAATAAGTCAGAAGACCAAATGTTGGGTAAGAAGAAATTATTCATAATTTAGCTGTTGATCTGAACAGTCAAGTTTTAATCTCAGCTACCAAATAAGAAAGCAGTTTTAATTATGCCATTGCATAGAACAGCAGAAGTTTTAATCAAACTTTTAAAATATTATGAGTTTAATTATAAAATAATTTCTACAATGAAAACCATGTGCTAAATTCAGCTAAAAACTAGGTGTAATCTTCCTCCATATAACCTGCCTTCACTGGAATAAATTGTAAAGCAGAAGTCGCCCCTTAAAGTAGTCTGCAACCTTATCTTCAGTCAAGAACATGAGTTTCTCCATAAAGACCTGGAAATTTTAGTGGAAAAAAAATGGATAATTTTTTTGTTTTTTAACCTGCAAATACTGCACACCAGAAATGGACAATTTCTTCATGTTCAAATGGAAAATATAATTGAAAAGGTCTCCATGGAAGAATGAAACCATTCTTAATAGTATTATTTTGTATGCACACTGTATTGGGGATTTTTTTGTATAAAAGTAATAATTTTTATAAGAATTTATAATTTTAAATATTTTCATTAAATTAATGTTTTCAAATTGTGAAACATATATTTTTTAATCCATTTAATTTTCTCTTAAAAATATTAAAGATTTTTTTAAAAAAATTAATTTTTTTAAACTTAATGTTTTTTTGTGAAACATTATTTTTTCCATCCTAAAACTCCACAAAATATTAATTAATTAAGCTAAGATAAAGATGATTATCTTTGATTTTGAAAATGTTGTTTTTCCATCTCTTAGTTGTTTTAAAGAAATAACTTAATTAAAGTTAATTTAATGAATAGAAATCAACTGATTATTATAATTTTTGTAAAACTATTTTTTTTTGATGAAATGAATGTTTAAAATTTCATACTATCATGTCAATTTCTTTTATTTATTGTTAATCAATTAGTTATTAAATAATTGTTTAAAAATAATTTTTTAGTCTTTATTCCTTCCAATTTCTGTTACATGAATGGGCAATATGTGTGACTTTATTTCAAAACAGCTTAGTGTTCTATTGGTGTTTGGATTTCAGGTAATCCTGGATTGTACAACTGTAGATTCTTTACAATCCACGCACTATATTTCATTTATTATTAATTAGAAATTAAATTTATAGTTGGCTGGTATATGACTGGTACTATATAACTTTGGCATTGATGATCAGCATGTTTTTAGTATCTCAGTATTATTTGATTTTTTTATACTGATGAATAGAATCTGAGTCTGTGCATCCAAACTATTTTGTTTATTATTGCCCTAAGTCTGGAAATGGCTAGATAATTAGCCTTGTGTATAGTAGACTCATTTCAAATCCACTCACCTGGTTGACTGTTGATTTTTTCTTATTGTTGGTCATTCATGATAATGAAAGATTATTATTTTTGTTTAATGCTGGGAAAACTTATAGTTAGTATTTGTTTTTGCTGATCTTTCATGTTCATTCCTTTCATTATATTCATTATCATTCGTTTTATATTTAATTTTATATTTTGTTTATTTGGAGATGATGATGGTTTCTTATCTTTTTATAATTTAGCTCTAATGTAGTGGACTATTAAAAATGACTACTCAATCATGGGATCTTGTAACCCCATATTCTCTCTTTTTAACCCTTAATTTTTTATACTGTTATATGTATATACAGTGAGATATTACTAGCTCTATATGGTATGTGATGGAAAATTAAACCAAACTTTGTAAAATATGTATTTCAGAATAATTTAATTTTTTTCAACTGCCTCAATAAAAGACCAATTTTACATCATTATGGATTTATTGTTTTCTTTAATATTATTATTAATATAATGTATTTGATGTTAAGGTTTAAATTTTTAATTTAAAAACCTAAATAAAAGATTCAAATATTAATATCAAATGGTTTGTCTTAATGGTATTTAAATAAAAAATGAAATTGCTATATGATGTGAAATTAAGTTTCTCTTCTGATAATTTAAAAAAAGGAATTGTCTCTGGAACACAAGACCTGCAGATTTTCATTCATTTTTTTCATTAAATCGCAATGGATTAAATTTAAAAAAAAAAAAAAAAACAGAATGTCGATGACATTTTGAAGAGTTAATATTGCTTCAATATGCTTTATTTTTTTATAATGTCACTGTTTGTTTGTTGTATAATATTTACAGCAACAAAAATCTTTTTATATATTGATTTGATATATGTCAATACTTTTAATGTAAGTTGTCTGTCCAATAACAGCATGAATAACTAAGTATCGGAATACTATTTCTAAGCAATAACACATAATCATTGATTTTTCTAACTCTTTAATTTTATAACCATATGATAAACTTGATTACAGCAGCAAATATAATATTTAAATCCCCATCTCCGTATGGTACAACGATAAAGTACTACCTCATGATCTCTAGGCAAAATTAAAAATACTATAATCGATGAAAAAAATATTGTTTTATTGAATGTTACTGAATTACATGATTTCAGTAGAGATAACAGTTGATAAAAAATATTGAACAAGATTTAATAAGTAAAAAAAGATAATCAGTACTTTATAAAATTTATTATTGACTCTCTAAAGTTTATTGAAATTAATATAATTGCTTCTTTTTTAATACAACTATCATTTTATCTATCCAACAATCTGTGATAGTAACTGCTAATGTAATATAAAATTGCATTCTCATTCTTAAAAATAATGCAATCTATTAATTAAAAGTAGTTTTGTAGAAATTCTTCTATCTAAAAAAAGTATTTATGATAGTCACTATTCATTCTTTAACAAAATTCAATAACAATATAAATTTCGAATTTACAACATCAATAACAATATTCCAAAAACTTTGTGCCAAAGTTTGCTCTTACAATATGTGTGTTATTTAATATTCAAAATTTTTATTTTTTAATAGTTTTAATATAATAATACCATTCACAAAGAAGTAAAAGCTTTCTTTATTTGGATACTCTGAATCTAATGTTAGCATAGGCATAAATAAAGTGAATACAGGTAACATTGTGTAAGCTAGTTTTAAAACTATTAACCTTTCAGTAAAACATCTAAAAATTCTAAGAATAAAAATTATAAAATTAGATCTTGGAACAAATCTATCATGTATTGCTCTTTCAAAAAGACTTCTAAGCATTTCTCTGTTCAATTAAACTTTTTGAAAATGTGCTTTTCTAAGAACTATAATTATTATGCTTGATCAGTCAAACAAACTTTGCACATTTCATATATCTATATTTAAAAATGAAAATGTTTCCATTATTTTCTGCTTTACCATCATTAACAGTATCGATTTGATAATTTTTTGTATCGCTTTATTGAATGATCTTCGAGGTAAGGTGACCTAGTCAGTTTATATGAGACAGAGCATTTCAATTTTATTTTCTAAATTTCTGGCAACTTCTTTAATAGATAAAGAGATTCTTTAATAGAACTGCTCAAAATACAATCTTAAAAACAAGACTGATTATCTCAAATCCATTTCCAACATGTCTTAATATTAATTGCATTACCTTGATAAAAGATTACAACTAAAGACTCCAAATTAACTAAACATGTGCCCATTATTGCTATCTCAGATATATATGGAATAAATGCACAGAAAAGCCTAGAGATCAATTAGGATCTTTGATGACTAGATCTATATGGAAAATCCATAGTAATATAAAATGAGATACCTATGACATTATTTCCAAAATTGTAAAGTAACTGGAAATCGTGATTTTTTATGTTTTGCATGAAACTAAAGAAGAATCTAAACAAGTTTTGATTAAATTATATCATTTAATCTGTAAAATTATTCCATGGCATATATATTAGAAATTTATATTTCTAAATAAATAAAAATAGTTAATGATACAATGATCAAAATATTAAATAAAATATCTGTTATCACATTTAATTAATAATAATTTTAAATTTTTTCAGCAAAGACTAGCATTCCACACTAATATGGATTATAAGATATACAAATTTCTTCAAGAAAGTCTTTGTAAATAAAACACATAACTGTTGATATAAGCTAAATAATTGGAAAGGTGAAGAAGGTAGTCTATATATAGTTTATCAATTATAAAAAGGCATTTAATTCAATTGGCCATGCTAAAATATAAAATGTTCTTAAGAGAAAGTGTATCATAAAATATTGTTTTTCTTATGAGAAATTTATATGGGGATTAAAGTCTACCATTAAAACAGTATGTGTTAGAATGGTTTCACACAAATAAATTATATGGGGCTTTAATAGTCACCACAAGTTATCAATTTGTATGCTAAATATGCAAGAAGTTGAACTACACTGGAAGAAAATAATAATAATTTTAGAATTGGTGGAAGAAACAAATTATTTTAGGCACACTGATGGCACAAAAAATTTAACTTGTGGCATCACACTTATTATTGAAAATATAAAGGTCTTCCCAAACCTCATATGAAAATTAAACAATAGAGTGAACAGATTGTAATATTAAATAAGAAAAATTAAAAATATTATGAAAACAAGTGCAGAGATGATTTCAAAACTGGAAATAATAAAGATACAAAAGTCACTGCTAGGTTTTTATTATGAATCAGTCATTACCAGCAAGAGATTCAGAAAACGATATATTTATTACAGTCTAGCATGGAGGAAATTTCTATAGAAAAAAAAGAGGGAAGAGATTTATATGTAGAAACATAAATATTTTTAAAAAAGAATTTTACAATATGTATTTTTTATGAATCTTTATGGATATAAACATTGCACACTAAGTATATTATTGATACTTTTCAATTATGGTGTTTGCTAATATTTTTATAAATAGGCAAAAACTCTCCATATAGTAGTGTCACTTTGTGCTAACCAGAGTAATCAATGGATTCCAGAAGGCTTGTGCATAAAATCTCTATCTAGTGCCTACTCATCCAATATCCCTAGACTAGTTTCTGGCTTGTGGCAAGATGGTGATCATGTGATTTTTATAAATACTTATTTGATCGGAATTCATATGAAAATAAATAACCATTGTCATATTATGAGATGATAGAATTCATCAGAAAAGTGGATCAGTGATAAAAGCAGAAGAGTTAAGTAGCATAGGTAATTGGATTGCACCAACATAATAATGAATATGCATATATTAGTCTAAAAAATAAAATATTATAATTCCAGCTGGACAAATGCTATTCATTTAATTGTCTGTAGTCAAACTTGATAGCAAACAATAATATAACTTTCATTTGCATTTATTTTTATCTAAATAGTTATGGTAATTGTAAATAAAATTTTAGTAAATTATTTTTATTACCTTCCAAAAACTTTTCTATCTCCAATTCTAAATTTATCAAACTTTTTAGCAATTCAATTAATCTACCTTACACTGCTTACATCTATTTCTTCCACAAGAAGGTTATTTAATATTATGATCATTTTCTAATTCTTATATAACTTTTTAAATAATTTTTTTTAAAAAATCTATTTATTTTATCAATATATCTAAAACTCACAAAGTAATAATTTGGTTGTATGTAATTATATAGATAGTTCTATGTTTTATTCATTGTAGTTGAGGTAACTGTTTTATAAAATTCTTTTTGAACACCCATAAAAAGTATTACATTTATTGTACTAATGAACCTTTATAGTTGAATTAAAAGTCTAGCATTATATGAATTGAAGAAAATGTGTTCAATTTTATGGATAGTTTAATCTAGTGGTTCTAAAGCTACAATTTCGTGTGAATTCATGAGCAACAAATTATTCAATAATTTACTCATTAAAATATTATTAATATAATTATATGTGTTTTTAAGCTATATTGCACACTATTAAATAAAGAAAATAAAGCATGCTTTATATAAAATAAGATTTCTAACCTGTTGATTGATGATGTTTAAGATCTTGGCACAGCAAATAGAAGGCATTCCCAACATCAGTTATTATATATATATGTTTTTTTCACAACAAACTAAATAGAGAGCATTTCCATGCTGAAATTCTTATAAGTTTCAATTTTGAGTATAATAAATTATTTATATTTAAATAATTTATATGTGCACAGAAAGCAATTTCTAATTATCATTAAAAATGATTAGTGGGGATTTATTATTTGATGATAATATCCTTTGTAATTAACATCTCACGTTTCAACAGATCTTTTATTATATATGTTATACATCAACTTTTTATTATTTAAATATAAAAAAATATATATTCCATTGACGATAAAAAATATGTATTTTTCATGATTTAATAATACTTCATTGTTTTAAGATTTTTTTTTTACAATATAAAAGAATTACAACGCAAAAACAGACAGACAACCAGTAAGAATTAATGGTAAGGGTTAGAAAATGATAAAGCAATAATATTTCTTTAAAAGATATGAAATTTCAAATAACTTGTGACTAGAATTTTTTTTCTTTTGAGTTCCAGAATAATATTTCTTTTATCTTTCAAATCACTTATTTTCTTTGAAAAGGATTTTATTTTTAAATTTAAAGAGAATATTTAATAAGCACAGTGGCACTAAAAAAAAAATCTACAAACAGAATATCAAAAAAATAATTTCTTTAAATCCAATATTAAATGAAATAAAGAAAAATGAATATAAAAGAATAATTAATATAATTATCATGAAGAAAATCCATATCAGAGGTTAAACAGATGTTAATTTTTTTTGCTTAAAAAGCAGACATTGTTAATTTCAAATAATTTCTAAACAATGAATCTGAAATAATAGCAAAAAAAAATATTTATATTCCTCATTCATAGTTTATCGCTTGCTAGAATCGTTAACAAATTCTTGAAATATCTAGAATCAGCATTAACAAGTTCTTTTCACTGAGATAAAATATAAATATATAAACTGTGCATGTACGTGAAAATATATTAACTGATGTACACTGTGGGATTTGCGATAGAATGGTTATTACATGCCTTTTTTTATATGATCAAGGCCCATATTTTAATTCAAGTGACTAAAATTTATAGATATTTCAAATTTCAAATGGAAATTTTCTTTCATGTAATCATGCCACTACTAAACTATTTCATCATTCTGTATCAGCAGTAAATAGTTAATCAGGTATTTTTTATTATAAGGTAAAACAGAGAAGGAAAATTGCCAAAATTTTTCACCATCCAATAGTAGTAAACTTGACGAATAAAGATTTTTTTTCACTATTTCTCCATGGGAAAAGGGTAGAATGTGTTAAAGCTGTGTTATCTTTTACCTTTGCATCACAGTCTTTGGGTGTAAAACAAAAACTTTAATAGGTTCTGCCCTGCTTTTGATAAAAGTCAAAGTTCTATTTAATAAATATAAGAATAAAGCATAATATATTGTCAGTAAAGCAAGTCATATATAATGTGACATTGCTTTTATAAGCATGTATTTACAAAAATGAATTACAGATAGCATACCAATAGCTCAAACAAGATCTTAATTGATAAGTGCAGTAAGAGAAAATATTTAAAATTTCTATCTGAAATACTCTTATCCCCAGACCAATTGGTATTGAGCTTATGGCTCACCTCAATAAGGAATTAGAATATTCAGACACAAGATCTAAAATATCAACTCAAAACCCAGCACTTATTTCATGCATAATATTTAAGTAGAAACTCTGCAGTTTTCGGACATGAAAATGTATTTTACTCCAGCTATATAACTTAAATAGTTATATGGGACTGAATCAAATTCATATCTACCATATATTAATAATCTCAGCATAACCAAAACCATAAAGGTAAATTATAATTATCAATAAAGCAAGTCATATATAATGTGACATTGTTTTTATAAGCTTGTATTTACAAAAATGTAATGCAGAGAGTGTACCAATAGCTCAAACAAGCTCTTAATTGATAAGTGTGGTAAAAGAAAATATTTAAAAATCTCTATCCATAAACCATAAGCTTGAAAACAATTGGTCTGGAAATAAGAGTATTTCAGAAAGAGATTTTAAATATTTTCTCGTACTGCACTTATCAATTAAGAGCTTGTTTGAGCTATTGTCACACTTTCTGTATTACATTTTTGTAAATACAAGCTTATAAAAACAATGTCATGTTATATATGAGTTGCTTTATTGATAATTATTATTTTACCTTTATGACTTTGGTTATGCTGAGGCTATTAATATATGGTAGATGTGAATTGGTTCAGTCCCATATAGCTATTTAAGTTAGATAGCTGGAGTAAAAGACATTTTCATATCCAAGAACTTCAGAGTTTCTACTTAAATATTACATATGAAATAAGTGCTGGGTTTGAGTTGATATTTGAGATCTAGTGTCTGAATATTCTAGCTCCTCACTGAGGTGAGCCATAAGCTCAAAACCAATTGGTCTGGGGATAAGAATATTTTGGATAGAGATTTTAAATATTTTTTCTTACTGCACTTATCAATTAAGGGCTTATATGAGATATTGGTATGCTCTCTGTATTATCATAATATATATATATATATTGTACCAATATTAAAATTGGCACATAGTAATTTATCTAAAAAAATTATTAAAAATAATCTTTCGTAAAAGTTTTTGAAATAAAAGTTACAATTAATTAATCAGAAGGGGTGTTTCGTTAGAAAAGGTCAAAGTAAAAGTGTTATAAAGGGAATTAAACAGTTTTTCTAATTAGTATTCGTAAAAATAAATAATATAAAGTTTAAAAAATATAAATCTCTTTTCATTCGAGCTTATTATAATAAATTATATATGTGCATGCGAGTGTAAATAAATGTACGCATGTTAGAATAATATTAAAAAAATATATATAAATGAAAGACAAAAAGAAATTATATTTGGAAAACACAGCGATGGCTATTAAGTTAAATAAAGATTTAAAAAAACCACACCAGCAGTGGGCTACTAATTAAAGATATAAAAACAACACGTTTATAAAAGCTACTACTAATTAAATGATCTTCAAAAACACATTGTCAAAGGATTAGTTATCAATGAAATTTTGACAACACATTGCCAGAGGATATTAAAACAAAAACACTTCATGTATATAAATAGCCAGATTTTTATCGGACGTCAGTTCAGCCTAGTTTCCAGTGACAGTCTTGTTTCAGTTCAGATAACAGTGCAGTTTATATTATGTATCTAGAAACAGAAATGCAGTGTTGAGCAGCTTTTGGGAATATACGCTTTACTTCAGCCCTTTAGTCCAACAAGATCATCAAAACCTGCCCGTGAAATAATGTCTGCATAACAGCTCAGAAATCCTCTGTCAATGTTCAACTGTCTCCAGGAATAAAACCAACAGATTAGCATCAAATCTCCTCAAGAAATGTCAAATCTAACCAGTTAGATATACTCCATCAGAAGCAGCCAACAACAAGAAATATCCATGTTCCAAAAATCCTAGGTAAAACATTTTATTGTTCTCTTTTATATATAGTAGCCACCACTGTAATTTGTAAATCCTACAGAGACAAATAATTTGATCTATATAATCATACATAAAATGAACTATTGATATGTGTGTTTAAGTTTCAAATGCTATGTAATACTTTATTATTATATATGTGAGTGTATGAGTTAATATATGCGTGATCATTATATCAGTGTTATTAGTTAAATTAGATAAATACCAGTGTTCTATTATTAAAATCTACAAGAATATTTAAACTAGTTTAGAAATGTTAATTTAAAATATGCGTGTGTTTTATTAGAATTATAAAATGTTTAAAATTAGTAAATGTTAGTTAATAAATTGTCTTTAAAATTAAACTTTATTTGTCGGTCAATTCTTTTTATAAATTCCTTTTACAATTCTTTTATCAACTCTTTTAACCACTAATTATGTATAATCTATTAGTGATTACAAACAGCTGAGCTAGTCATGGATGCTTGGGCGTTGAGTTAGTGGCCATTGTTCAAAGTGCGTTGTTTATTCTTTTCAGAATAAATAGCTGGCGCCCATGTCTATATGAAACAAAAAAGTGCTTTGAACTTGGTGTTGAACTCAACAGTTGAGAAGAAGTTATGTCCTGGAAATGTAACACGTTATATATTTTATAGCTATCATTTGGGCGTACTCTCAGAGTATGTTCTCTGCCTAAGAGACCAGGTGTTTCGATAGAATCATATTCAAACCCAGTATAAATGGCTTTACCCAACTTGGGGCTGGACCTAAGAAACAATAGTAATTAAATACTTTGTTTCTTGTTTGAAAAATTTTTAAAGAAAAGCTAAATTATGTATGTAAAAGTGTTTTAATTTTAAAAAAAGAATTGACCGAAAACTTTTTTCTTTAAATGAAAAGAGATTTATGCTATTTACAGAGACAGTTGATATTTGGGTGGAGCTAAAGCATTAGGATCGGATAGAGAAAAATGGACAAAGGGGGGTGGAGTTAGCATGTGTTTCCGTCTTAGTAAGAAAATAAATAATCAATAATAATATTCGATTTGTTAATGCAAAATATAATTTTAAAAAAAAAAGTAATAGCGTAACTATGAATAAAGAAATGGAGCCAGAAGAAAGCCCAATATATTTTAAAAACCCACAGTTAGTGGACAAAGAGAAAGAAGAAGTATCTGAAATGTGAGTGATGATGAAAATGATGATGACATGATGCAAGAGTTTAAAGAAGAATTGTGTCACAAATTTGAGCAAAGTCAGCAAGAATTCAAAGCAGAAATACAAGAAATTAAACAAAGACAGCAAGACCTCAAAGAAGAATTGTGTCAGAAATTTAAACAAAGCCAGCTAGAACTTAAAACAGAAATTAATGAACTTAGAATGGAAATTAGAGAAGTGAAGGAAATGAGGGGTGAAATAATGGAGGAAGTAGAAAGAAATCATATAGCCATAGAAGCTGTAGAGAAAGATTTGAACGAAGAAAGTCAGGAAAGGGCAATAGTAGAAGAAAGCATAAAGAAAGTGAGAGCTGAATTAGAGCAAGGTAGCATTAGGTATAATAATTTAGAAATAAAAATAGTACAGATAGAAGGGGCATGCTGGGAATGGAGAAATGTAGCTAGAACAACACAGGAAGAATTAAGTTTGTTAAAAAATGAAGGCATTCAGAGTGAAGTAGAAGGTGGAATTTTTGACCTGAGTGGATTGTGAAAATTTGATGAGGAAGCCTATGGATCGATATAGGAAAATAGATCATTATAATGATCAGAATGTACGTAAACGGGAGCCACCTGACCAAGCATAATTGTTAGTAAATCGGGCAGAATAATAAATAAACAAAAGAAACAGAAATGGACTATGAGTTTAATATAATTTTTTGACATAGGTGAAAAGTCTGAATTAGAATTTTGCTATTTAAAATGATGGATTGTTTTGTCAAATAATAATAATGGAGGCTTCGTAAAGTAAAAGATTTTTTTTCCCACGCACATATTAATTAAGGAAATGCTTGTAAATAAACAGTTCAAATAAATAAAAAATCAATAAAATCAAGTTAAATAAATGGGCCAAATTAATGATGTAAAAGTAAAGTTGTAGGTTTAAATAAATGAAAAGATAATGGAATTTCTAGAATAAAATTAAGTTACTCAAATAGATATTTGTATAATAATGAATTGCAATAAAGTAAAACAGTTTTTTTTCTGAGTACACACACGTTAAAATAAAATAGTTTTGAATATATGTAAGTTAATAAAAGGAAATAAATAAATGGTTTAAAGTAATCAAGTCCAATAAAATATTTGTATAATAATAAAGAGCAGTAAAATAAAAGAGTTTTCTAAGTAGACATACATTAATATATAAGGTAAACAAATGTTTAAAATAATATTGTAATATAAATAAATATGTAAACTAATGTCTGTGATGGTTTAGAATAGTATTGTAAGATTAAATAAATATTTAAATGATGTTCGTAATGGTTTAAAAATAATATTGTATGATTTGTGTAATGAAAGTAAATATGTTAAAATAATATTCGAGTAAAGGTTAATATAAATAAATGTTTAAGATAATGTTCATGTTGATTTAAAAATAATATTGGAATGTTCATAAATAAAAATATAAAGTCAATCTAAGTTGTATTAGGAATGTATAAGGGTTCGAAACTAAGGGATGAGAGTAGTGTGAAATGTTTTAGTTAAGGATAAGTTTAAAGCTGTCGACTGGATAAATTTTAGTACCCGTAATGGATTGGGAGGGATCATTCCTCTTTTAAAATTCACACTGGGGACAACCAGAGTAAGCCGCAAGTCACTTTTCAGGGGAAAATGCCCATATCTCATACCTCGTTTTCCAAAGCGTAAGTCAGAAATGGACAGTTGAAATTCCTGCCATTCGCAGCGACCTTTTCTTAGTCAAAGTCCGATCAAGACAATCGGCAGCTGAAGCTTCGTTTATACAAGATCCCTGTGCCACAAAATTAGTTTGTCCTCATGGTCACTATCCAGGACTCAGAACATTGTAAGCAATGTATTCAGCATAGATAGAAGGAAAGGATAGCCAAAACAGATTGCCCTTAGTATGGAAAGTAATAGATATCAAAAAGCAAACTTAGAAAATAATAAATTAAGAATTAAAGTTGTCAGAGATAAAATGGACAAAAATAGATGCATTTTACTCTCAAAGGGAGGGCAGTGTAATGTACCAATATTGAAATTGGCACATACTAATTTATCTAAAAAAATTATTAAAAATAATCTTTTGTAAAAGTTTTTGAAATAAAAGTTACAATTAATTAATCAGAAGGGGAGAGGGGTGTTTCGTTAGAAAAGGTCAAACTAAAAGTGTTATAAAGGGAAGTAAACAGTTTTTCTAATTAGTATTTGTAAAAATAAATAATTTAAAGTTTAAAAAATATAAATCTTTTTTCATTCGAGCTTATTATAATAAATTATATATGTGCATGTGAGTGTAAATAAATGTATGCGTGTTAGAATAATATTAAAAAAAAAAAAAGAAAGGTAAAAAGAAATTATATTTGGAAAACACAGTGATGGCTATTAAGTTAAATAAAGATTTAAAAAAACCACACCAGCAGTAGGCTACTAATTAAAGATATAAAAACAACCCGTTTATGAAAGCTACTACTAATTAAACAATCTTCAAAAACACGTTGTCAAAGGATTAGTTATCAATGAAATTTCGACAACACATTGCCAGAGGATATTAAAACAAAAACACTTTGTGTATATAAATAACCAGATTTTTATCGGATGTCAGTTCAGCCTAGTTTCCAGTGACAGTCTTGTTTCAGTTCAGATAACAGTGCAGTTTATATTATGTATCTAGAAACAGAAATGTCTCCAGGAATAAAACCAATGGATTAGCATCAAATCTCCTCAAGAAACATCAAATCTAACCAGTTAGATATACTCCATCAGAAGCAGCCAACAACAAGCAATATCCACATTCCAAAAATCATAGGTAAAACATTTTATTGTTCTCTTTTATATATAGTTGCCACCACTGTAATTCGTAAATCCTACAGAGACAAGTAATTTGAACTATATAATCATACATAAAATGAACTATTGATATGTGTGTTTAAGTTTCAAATGCTATGTAATACTTTATTATTATATATGTGAGTGTATGAGTTAATATGTGCATGATCATTATATCAGTGTTATTAGTTAAATTAGATAAATACCAGTGTTCTATTATTAAAATCTACAAGAATATTTAAACTAGTTTAGAAATGTTAATTTAAAATATGTGTGTGTTTTATTAGAATTATAAAATGTTTAAAATTAGTAAATGTTAGTTAATAAATTGTCTTTAAAATTAAACTTTATTTGTCGGTCAATTCTTTTTATAAATTCCTTTTACAATTCTTTTATCAACTCTTTTAACCACTAATTATGTATAATCTATTAGTGATTACAAACAGCTGAGATAGTCATGGATGCTTGGGCATTGAGTTAGTAGCCATTGTTCAAAGTGCGTTGTTTATTCTTTACAGAATAAATAGCTGGTACCCATGTCTACATGATACAAAAAAGTGCTTTGAACTTGGTGTTGAACTCAACAGTCGAGAAGAAGTTATGTCCTGGAAATGTAACGCTAGTTATATATTTTATAGCTACCATTTGGGCATACATACTGTCAGAGTATGTTCTTCTCTGCCTAAGAGACCAGGTGTTTCGATAGAATCATATTTGAACCCGGTATAATATATTAACCTTTAGCTTTGTCAGAAGCTAAATGCTCAGTTAAATTTTGTGCTAAGACACCTAAAAAATATGTAGCTTAATTTTGCTTTAAGTAAACTATTGTGAATATTTTATAATGCTATAATTGTTACAAGTTAGGGCTGTTATATTAATATTAAGTTATTATCTAGCTATAAAATAATTTTGACACAGCTTCAAAAATAATGGGTTAATTTAAATAAATATTTAGATGCTAAACATTTTTAAATTTTAATGTCAATAAAAAATGCAATTTAGAATTAAAGATGCTCATTTAGTTTTTATTTAACTGTAAAACTGTTTTAAAAAGCTTATATTAATTTTTAAAATTGGAAACTAAGTTCAAACCCCATAATTTGGTTTGCTGGTTTAAAATTACAACTGTAATATTTAATTAACTTTGAATGTAAGCAGAATAGTTTAGGTAAATATTTTTAAAACTAATTAATTATAAAAACAATTTAATAAAGTTAGTAATTAAATTAGAATTTGTAATTGTTGAATAAATGTCGAATAAGTGAATAAATATTATATTTATTTAATATTGTTTAGTTTTAAATAATTTTAATTTAACTTATCCTGAGATATTTTGGGTTTAAAATTGTAATAAATAAATGTCAAATTGTGTTAATGTTTGATTGGTTAAATAAAAACTATAAATTGATATTGCAAATAATTTTAGATGTTCAATAATAATTAATTCTGCAAAAGAAAAAGAATTGACTAAAAAAATTTACTAAAATCATAATTTACTTGTGGTGAATTATTTTTTGGGAAAAAATGCTATTTACTATTGTTTTAAAAAATAAAAACAAATTATTTCTCTTCAGATGGTGTGAAAAAATATAATTTACTACAAACTGTTTGATGATAAAATATAAAAATGTTTGCTTCATAAATGAAGATACCAATTTTTTCCTGAAGTTATGACATTTCAAATTAAGAATTAAAATAATGTTTTTATATTTTAATAACTTTGTAAAACCTGCACAAATGTTTAAAATTCATAAATGATTTCTTTCTTCTTTGCATTGTTATAGAAACCACTGAGATCTTGAAGATAATAGTTAAGTCAAACATTCTCTTCTGCAGTTGTTCAACACTATTAAACAAGAATAAATAATTGAAGTGCTTTATTGTCTTATATGATATTATATAAAGGATGAATTTAAATTTAATAAATCTAAATTTAAGGATTTGTGATATATTTAGTGTAGTACTTTGAATATTTATTAGATTTTAAATGTACAAATTTATTGAATGAATGGCCATGAACTTATCGTATGTTTAATAGCAGAATAAATTGAATTTACCCAGCATATCTGAAGAAACATGTTATAAAATTTTCTAATTAATATTATACTATAGATTATAGTATTTTAATGATATTATCTTATATAATGGATAGATTTGCTATCCACAAGATGCTACTACCAACAGTCTTCTTAATGTTCAAGTAATGGAGAATTAATCATGAATGAAACAGCAGGATATTATTATTTAATATAATTTATTTATGATAAAAAAGGTTTAATTATTTATATTATAATTTTATACTGTGTTATGATTTGCATTTATTATCGGTCATGTTAATGTGACATATTTTAAAATATTAATGGTTAAAGCTTTCAAAACAGTATTTTATCATAATTTTGAAACATGTGCCTTTCTTTAAAAATATAAATAGTTTATTTATGAAAGTATATTATGTTGCTGTAAGCTGATGTATATTTTTATGATCTATTGCCTAATGTTAATAGAACCATATTTGGTATTAATTAATTTTTCTTTATCATAATTCCACATTGGTTAGGTATTATGGTATTTGTTATAGATAGTAGAATTATTTTCTTTATATTTATGAATGTTTTTACATGCCAGTACATTTTATGAATGGTAGTCTCCATCATTAAATTTGCTATCTTATTTTTCAGAAGCGATAGTAGCATTAAGCTCTCTCTTATTATTTCTTGTTCTACTAACATTTGTATGCTCATAGCATATATTTTAGAAATTGTCACTAAGCTCTTTCTATTCAAAGGCAATTCCTATTTAGTATTTTGCCATTATTTTCCATAGACTAGTGACAAAGTTCTAAATTCTTTGCTAGCCCTCAAAAGTAGGTATGACCTATGAGCAAGGTCATCATACTGTTACCATACTTTATGATTATTGAAGATCGATTTTGCTTATAGTGTTAGTATGTTAATAAAGCATGTGTAAGATTTTACTAAGGCTTTATCTGGCATTTTTTAGTGGTATTAACAAAGTATTGAGGAATTCTACCTTATCTTTAAGAGCAATATTGGTCAGTTTAAATGTGAAAAATACATTATAAATATGTCAGTTCTACATTTGAGCTTTGCTAGTTATCAGGACCAAATATGATAAAACAATTGGTTTTAAAGTTTAAAATTTATTTTGGGCATAAATAGATAATATACATCTACCTTACAACTTCTTCATCAATTTATTGGTAAGCTGCTACTACTACTACTATTATTATTATTATTATTATTATTATTATTATTATTATTATTATTATTATTATTATTATTATTATTATTATTATTATTATTATTATTATTATTATTATTATTATTATTATTATTATTATTATTATTATTATTATTATTATTATTATTATTATTATTATTATTATTATTATTATTATTATTATTATTATTATTATTATTATTATTATTATTATTATTATTATTATTATTATTATTATTATTGGGTCTGCAAAATATTCATATGAGACACTACTATATGATGGTTATTATAGTAGTATGAATGAGATAATAAATGAAAACTTTTAATAATGAAATAGTACAAAAAGTTACTTTAATATAATAGATTATTTTATAATATGATAGATTACTTTTTCTAATCCAAGAGAGTGTATTTTAATAAAACAGTAGGTCAATTTTAATTTTGATCCTTCTGATATATTTTGCAGAAGCAACTTTGTGAAAATTTTAAGATTGATGTGGACTTAAAGATAGACTAATTGTAAATTTGATTATTTTGCTGTAAATAAATTTTTATTATTGTTATTTAATTAATTTCTCATAGTCATTTATTTGCATCATTTCATTTATTAATCAGAAATCATTTCAATTATCAAACATAAATCATTTTACATATTAATTAAAATATTAAATGCTTATAAAAGATTATACAATTATTTTAGTGTATTTATTATAAGAGTACATGACATTTGAATTTATAAAAGTCACTTTATTGAATTATTTAAGCATTAATATGACATCTAAGAAAGATGTATTTGCTTAATAAAGTGTTGCAATTTGTTTTATCAATTTGGATCACTTTAACTAATTCAATTTGCTTATATCAAACTGTACATATTTATTTTAAATTATTTTCATATTAGAAGATCACAATTGTTATTATTTTGATAAGTTTAATTTGTACAAGAACCTAATTTATATTTAAAAGATGTTAATGTAGATTTATTCTAGGATGTTTAGGATGGCTACAAAATTTCCATATCCATTCTTAATATCTGACCATAATCCTAGCTTATTCTTTACCTTACTCTGTGTTTAAGAGATCATGTAATTGCTATATTTTATTAAGTTAGTAAGATATTGCTATTGTTATAATAATACATTAACTTAGAGAAGTGTATGTCTTATTTATTGTACTTTGGGTAGGATTCCATTCGATATTGAATAAATTTAGAGACTTAAAAGGATTTATAAAAACTATATTATCTTGAGATATCTTATATAATTTCATGAACTGTATTATTAGATTTATTTTAATATTGAAATTTTACATCCAAAAGATAAATTTTAAGTGGCATAAATTTTAAAAGAAATTTTAAATATTTTAAGAATTAAATATTTTTTCATCAGATCAAAGTAATGACATGCTTAGAAGATGTTTATAAGATGATTAGAAGGATCTTTACAGGTAAATAATAAAAAAAAAGGTTAATTGTATTAGATATTAAAGAATGAAATTTTTAAAGTAACCTTAATGGCATATGTTTATAATACTAAGATTCTTATATGCATGTACGATAGAGTGAGTTGAGGTTTCTCCTCTTAATTCTTAATTGTGTTACTATGTAGTTCATAATATTTTTATTATAATAATTCCCCTGTAAGTCTTGGTATTGTGACATAGGTTATTATTTGAACCTGCTAAGCATAGCTTGATAGCTTGTTAGCTAGCTTTATAGTAATATATTATAATTTTAGCTTGTGCGACATGCAAAGTTATTGATACAGCTATTACAAATTACTCTCTTATTTTTTATCATATATAACATGGCACACAATTAACTCTACAACTCCATAAATATAAGAGCCAGCAGCATTCATTTTAGTAAGCTCTGGCCATTTAATCTGATAACATAGTCAATTGCTAGGTCAATTTGCAAATGCAAATATTCAAATCTATGATAATCAGCAACTAGTTTAATGGATGTTTATATGTATGGAGAATGCTGATGTATTTGCTAATATTCACTTTAGTTGTGCTTTGACAAAGATGCACCATATTAAAAGCCTGACTTAGCAAAGTAGTAAATATTATTTTATACCAAAATTTATTACTGTAATAGCTGATAATTATCTATATATTCTTGTACAATTTATTTTATTTAATATATATTGTAGCCTTTTGGTTTATTTCATCTATAAACCAAATGTAATAAAAGGAAATAATTGTGGGGAAATTTTTTTTTTTTGAATATAAGAAAAGTTGAAAGTTTTATTTGAGAAATCAATGGCTATATAGTTCAAAAGCAACATATATAGAGACAGTTTGTGTTTGTATAAAATATAGCTAGCATTATTTAATGCAGGGGGGATGATTGATTTTGTATGCTGCTATAATAATTTACCACTATAATAATTGAGAAATAAATATTTATTATGGCTGAGATAAAGTCTTATGAATCTTGATATCTATTACTAAAAAGTTGATGAGAATTAAAATTGAATTGATTGTCAGTAGCTTTAGTTAACAGTTTCTTTCTAGAGAATAAGTTCAAAGTTATAGGAAATTATAATGGATATTTTTGTTTATGATTATCAGAAATTATAATTGATTTTATGCTTGTAATTATAAGAAATTATGATGGATGTTTGTGTTCATGTAAGCTGAATGAGCAGTTTTCTATTGAATGGTCTGCACATGTATGTGTGTGTAATACAAATAATATGAGTTTGATTTTTTTTTCTTCTTTCCTTTATAGAAATTGACATAATTTTTTGTATTATTTTCTGATAAGTGTAAAAAAAAGGAAAAATAAATGAATCTGTTCTGATTTATTATTTCTAACTCAAAAATGTAAATCTAAATAAGAAATTATTTTAAAAAAAAAGAATGAATGTAACCTTTGTTTGACCAAAAAGTGTCAGTAAGCTTATTTTTTTGATTAGAGTTTCTTTGACTGCTTTTCCATAAATTAATCACTAATGTGTTAACTAAAGAGATATGCTTTAAGATGGGGGAAAAAGTTGTCAAAATTAACAAGTGGTAAAGAGTCGATTGTTCATTCTGAGTGGAGATTTTTTTAATTAGATTTGAAGAAAAACCACCTGTGGGAGGGGGGAGATTAACATATGTTTTTTTTCTCATTCACTTTATAAAAGGGACTTGGGAAAGTGAATGAGAAAAACTTTTGCTAATTGAGAACTTTGCTAAAATTAATCTATCTCTGAAGGTTGTCTCTAAGTTTTGTTTTAAATTTTCTTTCTCAGAATTTAATAAGGTGTTTAAATTTTATAGTATTCCAAAATATGAATTTCTAATTCATATATAAGTGGTGCATATTTCTTTTCCTCACGTCAATTATAAAGAAATGAACTTTTAATAAGATATTTTATGCTGAATACCACAAATTATCATTTTGGCTTATTAAAAATTAATTGAAGGAGAGAACTGCCAAACTTTTGTATAAAATTAAAACTCCAATTCATATTATAATAATTATTTGGCTGGTTAAAATTCATTTGAAGAAACTGCAGCAAACTTCTGTATAATGTTTAAAAAGTTAATTCATATTTAGTAATCAGAAACTGCTTGTTGTCTATAATTTGAGCCTCTAAAATGGAAAGAAAGAAGAAAAGAAACAAATCAATTCAAACCAAGGAAGAAACTCATCAAAATGAAAGGTAATCAACAGAACTCTTTTAAAATTTATTAATTATCCTGTAGCTACATTCTTGATTTAAAATAACTATCTACATTTTTATCTCTCTTGATTCAAATGACTGTCTGTGTATTTTATACATTTTGATTAAAAATAACTGTCTGATGTGCATCTATATGGTTATATCAAAATAAAATGAACTGAATACATTAACTGATTGATGGCCAGTTGAAGGAAAAGACATTGGAAAGAGACTATTGTAATGTTGATATTTATTCTTTATTTTATTTCATTTATATAATATGTCATTTGTTTTTGTTTTATTTCATTTTGTTTATATAATATGTCATACATCTAATCACTAGATTATCTTAATTTAATAATTTTATTTATTTATGTTTAAAATGTTTAAAGGAAGAAAAGGAAAATGATTTTGATACCATTGAAGTATAAATGCTTACGTAAATTTAAATTTAAAAGAAAAGAGAGAAATGATATATTTTTTTATTCTTAACCAAATTTTAATTTGTGCCTAATATTAAATATGAAGAGTGAATGAATGGTCGTAAAACCCATAATTATGCTATAAGTGTTGATGATCTGTTATTAATATAAATATTAAGTATGTTGTTGGCTTGACTGTTTAAAATTGAAATAATTCATATATGTTTTGATTCGGGATCTGGTTAGTCTTGATCATTTATCTAGACTGTAATCGATGTATGTGTGGGCTTATATAAAGCTATAAATGCTTGTCATTACTAATGTAAAGTTATCCTACCACCCAATAGATGGGAAATAGCTGTCTCATGATTTATTTACCATGGCAGTCGGAGATGACTGAGTTTCACTCAATTTATTTTGTTGACATAGGGAAGTATTAATAAAGTTATTGTTTAATTGTAGAAAATGTTTTGCATGCCAATATAGAGAGTAGGTGTCTAGGCAGGAGCTCTTTACATGACTCTAGATCTTAAGAAAAGATCTCTCTCTGGCTCAAGCAAACAGTTTAAGTTAGGAGTTGATGTTGTTTTTTAATTTCCCTTACCAAGACGCTGCTGTGTATGCGTTATAAATACTGCATGGTGATGTGGGATATGAAGAGAGTTTTTCTTATGTGGGACAGAATAAAACTTCCCTGACAAGATAAGGATTCAGTCAGATGTATATGTATGATGAGGAATGAGAAAGATTTTAATTAATAAACTAACCGATCTGTGTTGATTTTTTGTGAATGATGGTAAATTGAGGTCATCAAGCTGAATGGATATACTGGCCTATCAAAATATATACAGTCAAAATGTAAAGATCTCACAGGCATGAATGTAAAAGTATGGGTTTTGAATTTAAACCTGTTTGCAAGATCAGTAGGGGATTTTTTTGTGGCATATCATCCTTCTTCATTAGAAATGTGAAAGTTATTGCTTGATAAAATGATTTAGAAATTTATGATTATTTAACATTGCTAGTTAGAATAATTGAAATGAATATATTATTTTGGAATAGTCCAATGGACAATGTTTACAATAAAAAGGGGGGAAGTAGAAATTTATAGGTTTTCTTCTCTTTCAAGATATGTTTTCTTAAAGCTAAAATATACAGAATTCTGATTCCGTGTGTGAGCGTCTGTGTTTGTTTATTATTATTAATTATTTATTTGATAAATAAATGGGTCAAAGCAATAAATAAGTCATCCAGAAAAGTAGTTACTTTAAACATGTATTTGAACCATAGTCTTTAATAGAACTGAATCATATATTTGAGTGTAACAATATTATAATTAAGAGTGTTTTGTTTTTATTTTATCATTATTGTTAATGTAATAAAATTTTATTATTGTTATAAAATCTACATTGTGTCTTGATGTTTCAAATATCTCCAGAATCTATATTCAGTTATATTTAAAGTAATATTAGTTCATATTCAAATTTAATTATTCATTTTTCTAATGATAATTTATTTCCAAGATCAATTTGCAGTAGTCATTATTATAGTGTTTCCATATTCGATTCACATAGTAATTTTATATTGATGATTTATTTCCATGATTGAATTACAGTATTGATTTTATCTTGATTATTTCTATATTTGATTAACATAAATCATTTTGTATAAGTCACTTTTATAAACTTCATTTTCACATAATTTACTGTCATAATTAATTTGCATAATCTGATTTTATGATTTATTTCCGTACTTTACTTTCATAAGTAAATTTTGATTGATTTATCTGATTAATGTCCATGGTTTACTTCCATAGTTTACTTTAGCAAAATATAATAGGTTTAGAGTTATTGATTAAGATTTGGTCAATAGATTAGAAATAATAGAATAAAAATGACAGGGAATAGCTGAGTTAAGTTTAACAAATTTAATCTTTTGATTCATTGTAATGTTGTGAATATTGGGAACAGACATAAAATCCCTTTCCTGCTCTCAGTGTTTAGAGTGATTCCCACTATTAAACTCGTATTAAAATTTATTTAGCATATATGGGATCATATCCATTACAGTGTAATCACTTATGTGGGCACCTCTTGACAGATCTAGACCTTGAGAAAGAGCAGTTCAATTATTAATCTAAGAGCTAGTTTGGAAGTCAAGTAGCATATTGTAATAAAGTTATTGTACTATTATTAAAATAGGGATCAGGAATTGATAGTTGATCGAAAGATATATGTGTGTTAGAGAAATAAGATTAGGGATTCTCAGATTAGAGAACCTAACACAGACATTCCGTGTTATATAATTGTAGCTATTAAAAGTGATGGATGCTGAGAATGAAAAATAAAGTAATGGAATTAAATGGGGAGGATTTATTTGTGATAATTTTTATCTGGTATTAAATTAAATAATAATTTTATATTATGAACATAAATTATGAGTTCTCTGCATTAATTACTGATTTATTTCCAGTCAGATATAAATGAGAACTATATATAGTATTTTCTGTAGTTACCACTCGAGATCAGATATTTATAATAAAGTTGTGGAAGAAAGTTGTCTTCTTATTGTAGATTTAATGATAAATTTATAATGAAATATTTACATGACTCATCCGAGTTTGAAATTAAGACCACATAGATTGAATGGTTTTATCAATATTATTATTATTTTTTAAGTGTCATAGCATCGGCCGGGACATGAACCCGCAACCCGGGCAACTGCCTGCAAATGCAAGGCAGTCACGCTGACCTCTTGACCACCAATGCGAGACTATTATTATTATTATTATTTTTTTTTAAGTGTCATAGCATCGGCCGGGATGTGAACCTGCAACCCGAGCAACTGCCTGCAAATGCAAGGCAGTCGTGCTGACCTCTCAACCACCAATGCAAGACTTTTTTTTTTTTGAGAGACAATTTAATTACTTTCTCCAGTATCATCTATAGTCCTAAATATGGCTAATGATGATGATCTCTGGTGGGCATTACAATTTATAGCTGCAATTTGGTGCCCCGAGTATATTTGATCCTAAAGTTAGTATAGAATTCAATTGACTAGTTACTTGAAATATATGAGAGTTTATTGAGGTTAAATAAGTGAAAGAATGTGCTGAGAAAGTTGAGGTTACAATATGTATTAATGGTGATTTTTCAAAAAATATTGGCTAATTTTAACAAAATATATGCAAAAAATGTATGGAGCCAATCTTTAATGAATACTTTAACTTAATGTGCTTAGATTGTTTTCATCTGATGTCAGTCATAGACATAGCAATGGTTGTAGTGGAGAGAAGATGGTGCATATATGTTGTTCATGCTAATTTACTTTTAATTTAGGTGTGGCATTATGATGGGTGGATACACTATTTTATGGAAAGGGGAACACAAGATTACCTCTTATTAATGGCATATTTGTCTTTAGAGATGTACCTTGCTTTCTTAACTTTTTATTGTTATCATTGTTCTCTGTGCAAACAATGTTGACAGAGGAGAGAACAAAGGTATAGCCAGTTTGAAGAAATGTTAAAAAAATTGAATGAGTATCAGAATTGTTTTTAGTTTTGTTATAGAGATAAAAGTATTGAGCATTGTGAAAAGAGATGTTGGCCAAAGATTCACCATAGCACATGGATGGGCTGGTGGGATTATGACATTTAATTTTGTATACAATATGGGAGTGGAGATTAGCTGCCAAACAATCCTTGTAAGTGTTGTAGCAGAGAGGAAAGGCATAGAACTATTTAATGGGTGGAAGTGATAATTTTAGTGATATAGTGGGTTATATGAGGTATATAGGGAAGAGAAATCCAAGGTTTAAAGTTGGTGGGAGAGGGGAGGGGTATTGCATTTTATGTAAAAGTTTCTAATGGTTTGTAGAAGAGCTGGATCCTTATATTCCATACTGTACAATTATGAAATGTATGTACTCTGTGTAATTAGAACTTAACATAAATAGAGATTATAGTGTAGGAATACTCTAGGTATGGCTAATTTGTGGGAGTGTGATGTATGTGAGTCAGGGTGAATAAAACTGTGCATGTGTATTGGTTTAATAATCATTTGATGGTTCAAGGATGTGCAGTCATGTTGTATATAAAGGTCAAAATATTTAATCCCATTCAAAGAATCTTCACTTTCATAGGTTAGAATGAAGGAGGTGTGTTCATGCAGTCTTGCTGAATTTGGCAGATTGTAGGAGCACATTTAAGATATTGTCAATGTAATAAAGATATAGCAAAGCAAAGTTTGAGGCATAATATATGGGTATAATCCTTTCTTTGGCATGATTCAAGAAAATGCTTAAGTTGGTGCTGCTAATTAGCAGTCCATAGGCCAGCTATTGTTCCTTTTCCAGTGAACAATGTTGAAGGAGGCCATGATGTCATTATAAATCCAAGTTAACCATTCAATAATGGAATCAGTTTTATGATGTTTTATTCTATGCTTTGTAATTTTTGTTTAGCAGCTGCACAGAAGCTGTGTGAAATGTGAGGCAGTTTTGTTGGCTTAGATGGGAATGCTTAATTAGATTCACAAACTTGAAGCAGGATTTTGCAGCATATTTGCTAAAGCCAAGTGAATCGAAAAGCCATTGGTTTATTATCTTAGAAGCTTTGTCATAATAAGCACCACCAAAATTAATTATCATGTGCAAAGGGTGTGCATTTTTGGTAGCAGAGGGATACATGCTCTAGAATTCATGTTTTAAAAAAGCTTTGTTACAGTGTTTGCATAGTACTTTATATATAAATTTATCATTTTGCCATTTTATGTTGTAGGAAACTGTTGGATTGAATTTAAGATTAGCAATATGATGTTTATTTTGGATATAAAGTCTTGTTTGGGTAGAAGTATAAAGCATTGGCTTTAGCTTCCCTGACACATGTGATGTTGTGATCAAAAAAGCATCTTTTGGTCACAGTAATTCTTTTGGGACAATTTAATATAGCAAATCTGGAGGTCACAATTTGTGCAACTTGTCCAATGATGCTTTCATGCTGAGGGATATTAGTTGCAATTTCAGCTGCTAATTCTCTGATAGGATGTTACCAGATGAACTATTGAAACAAGAGACAAAACTGAAAATGTCAGAGATCTGTACAGAGGGATTCAGTGACATTAGGTTGTCATAATTGTAATTAACTATAGGAGTAAGAATTTATTCCATTTATTGGTGAGAGAAATCCAAGGTTTCATGTTATTGGGTGGGAGAGGGGGTGTCACATTTTGTGGTAAAATTTTCTAATGGTTTATAGATCTGGACCCTTGCTACACAATTATGATATGTATGTGTTGATATTATCTTTCTTGTGTATTCAAACTTATGTAAATAGAAATTACAGTGTAGAATTGCTTTAAGTGTGGCTAATTTGTAGCAATGCAGTGTGTGCATGTAGAGGAAGATAAAGGTGTGCATGCGTATTGGTTTAATAATCATTTGATTGTTTAAGGATATGCAGTCACATCATATATAAAGGTGAAGGTATTTAATCCCATTTCAAATTATCATTGCTGTCATGGGTTTTTTCAAAACAGGAATATTGCACTATGTATTCCTCAACTGCCACACAAGAATTTACACCCTTTGCATCTGATAATCAATTTTGGTGGTGCTTATTACTACAAAGCTTCTAAGATACTAATGGCTTCTTGACTCATTCAGCTTTAGCAAATATGCCATGAAATCCTTCTTAGTGTGTGGATCCAATTAATCATGACAATCTAAACCAACAACACTGGTTCACATCACTCAACTTTCTTGAACTTTATAGAACATTCCTTTGCATAGCTTCTATTGAGCTGATCAAACAAAAAATTACAAAGCACATCAATAAATGTTTAACATGGATTTATAATGACATCATGGCCTCCTTCAACAATGTCCACTATGAAATGGATGATGGCTGGCCTGTGTGATTTCCAACTAGTGACACAATTTCAAACATTTTTCTGAATCATGCCAAAGAAATTATTATATCCATATGCTATGCCTCAAACCTTTTTTTCACTATATGGTGACATCTTTGTATGCACTTCTGACCCTACAGCCTCCCAAATTCTGCACATCATATCCCTTAATCTAATGTATGAAAACAAAGATATTCTGAATGATATTAAATACCTTGACCTTTATGTACAATGTGACTGCATATCCTTGAACTATCAAATGATTATTAAAACCATACACATGCATGATTTATCCCAACCTAACTTGCATACACCATAATCTCACAAATTATGCAGATTTAAAGCATTCCTACACCATAATATTCATTTATATAATTTTGAATCACACAGGAAAATTAATATCAATACATACATATAAGAATTGCACAGCATGTGATATAAGGATCCAGATTAGAAAGTTTTTCTCCCTCCACTAATTTCAATCCTTGGATTTCCCTTTCCTATATACATCACATAACCCATTCCATCACTAAAATTATCACTTCACCCATCAAATAACTCTCCACACTTTCCCTCCTACATCACAAAAAATAGTTTTTTAGCTAATGCCATAATTCCACCTGCACATTTATATACCACAGTGAATCTCGGGCTAATCTCTCTACTTGACTTGCTCAACACACTAATTTCTATAATAAAACTAAAACCAATTCTGACACTCTTTCAATATTTTTTGAACATTTTTCCACAACCTTCCATGTCTTTGTTCCCTTATCCATCAACATTGTTTGCACAGAGTGCAATGATGCCAAACTAAAAGTTAAAGAAACATGGCATATCTCTAAAGATCAAGACACCATTACATGAGGGAATCCTGTGTTCTCCTTTCCAAAAAATGGCCTATCCATACACCATAATGCTACATGTAAATACACTCTTTTCTCTCCACTACAACCATTGCTACATCTATGACTGATAACAGTCAAAAGCTAGCTAAGCACATTCAGTTAAACTATTCATTAAGCTTTGCTCTATTTGTTTTTTGCATATATTTATTTTGTTACATTGTATTTGAGATATGGCTCATATTACCTTCATTATATTAGCTAATTTTGTAATGATTTGAACTAATTATCTATAAAAACTGGTATTATTTATATTGCTACTATATTTTTTAATGACATAATTATCTATAAAAACTGGTATTATTTATATTGCTACTATATTTTTAATGACAATTTACTGTTTTAATTAATGTTAAAAATAATTAGTTTAGAAATTTTTATATTATTAATTCGTATACAGATTTCAAAACTCCATTAAAAACTAATATATCTTTTATTATAAACTCTAATTATGCATGATTTTATTTTTGGAAAAAAATATGTACATTGTAAACAGTATATAATTACATTGAATTAAATAGATATAAATTCATGCCTAGAAACTTGAGTATAAGTACGAACCAAAATCTTTGATTATTAGCTAAGTTAATCCATTAGAGTAAGTTCTGTGATGGAGTACTGCTCCATCTCCCTGTCTTCAATAGTTCAAATTATTGATAGCTATTCAGCATTTTGGCATTACTTCTGATGGTAAATGTTCACTTTATTCATTAGGCATTGCATGAGAGACCTTCTTCCCATGGCTTTGACTTAGACAATGATTGTTTTTCTTTGGAGTCTATGGTACATTTAGTCCTTTGAAGTTAATCAACTCCCATGATTGTTTGTGGAGCTATTCCAGGGCTAACATTTGATCTCTGATGCAAAAGCCCATTAACAGACTTTTAAATGTTTCTATGATGTTTAGGTTATGATGGCCAAATATCAATTTGCACCTTGTAAGCCACATTGCAAATGAGAGGAAGGTGGCTACTTTTATTTTTGAAAAAATTCCAGTTTTGATAGCATTTTGAAATTATCCGTGCTTCTCTGTAGTCAAAAGAAACTCTTTCATTGATGAATGTCATCACCTAGCTTAATGCAGGACACTTGTATAGGATATGTGTAATGGCTTCATCATCGGTAGAGGACAGTTGACACTGGGAGTTTATTTTTGCAAATCCTCTTCTGTGAACCAGGAAGTGATTTGTAGGAAGAGATGAGAGGTTGAGTTTCAGGAGGTAGTCAATTATTTTGGATTCTGAGAACCACTGTTTTGATTTCTTTAGTGACTGCATATTATTTAGTCCAAGTGAGTTCCGCAAAGATGATATATTGGAGTATTTTAATTTGTACACTTCCCAATAAGTTATTTTTTTCTCCAGTATGGGATCTGTTAGATTTGTTGTTGGTAGTATGTGGTTAATTAAGTCTGCTAGCCACTGGCTACCAAGAGGTGGAGGCATGTCCATAGGAATCACTGGTAATGACAAGTTTTGATTTGACTGTTTTAGGTATATGAATCTCAAAACTTCATCTGATTTTTGGAGATATAGTGTTGACACTGCATGTAGACCAAACATTAAGGTCTTTAGCCATGTGAGCCTTTGCAATACTTATTGCTACCACTTTGCCTTTCCAATACAATTTTGAGCACAGCAAATTCATTGATGCCTCAAAAGATTTAATTGGTCTTATAATAGGCAGATAGTAACTTAGCCTTGTATACTATTAAATATACATATATGTACAATATTTCTTATTGCAAGAACATCAAATCATGTATCCCATGACTTAATTTAATAAGTTTGTATTACAAATGTTAGGTAATGAGCATGCCAATAGCTCTTAACAAGCTTTTGAGAACATCCCTACCCCCAGATTGGTTTCTACTCTGGATTTCATTGGTGAGGTACTAGGATATTAAAGCATTAAAATTAAAATCCCAGGTCAAGACTAAAACTTTGTTTAATCTTTAACTATTAAGTAGAAAATCTGCAAATTTTTCAGACATCCATATGTCTTCAAATTTAGCTAACTTAAATAGCTAAATGGGATTGAACTAAGTTCAGATACACCATATATTAATAATGTTAGCAAAATAAAATTGTCAAAGCCTTAAAAGCAATAACAATAATTGCAAGGAAATCCAAATCATATATCATGTGACTTAATTTAATAAGCTTGGATTACAAATGTTATGTAATGATTGTGTCAGTAGCTGTTATCAAAATTTTCAGAACATCCCTATTCCCAGACTAGTTTCTAGCTCTGGATTTCATTGGTGAGGCACTAGGATATTCAAGTATTAGATTTAAAATACCATGTCAAGAAAGTCATGTAATGTCTGTTATTGATAACCATATACATAAAAGCTACTATTTCATTTAAAACAAAAAATAATTATTTGTCTAATGATACAATAAATAGATGCATTCTTTGCTATTTTCTTCTTATGAAATTTTAAATATGATATTTTGCATCGTGATTGATAAAAACTTTAACTATTAAAAAATCTGATTTCCTTACGTAAGCTTAAGATTTTTTTATATAATAATACTAAATTTGTTTATTTTTTTCAATTTGTTGCTTTTATTACGGTATCCTCCATTTAGCTGCAGCTGTTTCATAATTTGCATTCAGAATATGTCCAATGAAGATATAAACTAGAGTTGGCGTAAAAATAAAATCTGGTTGAAATGATTAAAATTTTTATCTGAACTCTGACGATATTTATGTGTTCTAGCTTTTTTTTCTTCTTGATTCGCAAATGATTAATGTCTAAAATAAAGTACTAAAATTTTTAAAATCTCAAAAGACTGCAAAGATACAAAAAGCTTCTAGAGTTGAACACAAAATTAATTTTATAAATTTCAAACAAAACCATCAATCAAGAAGGATAAAAACAATTAGGTTCAATATATATATTAAATATTTTTGGTCCCTGTTATTGTTTTTCATCAAGTTCAAATAACGTCGGAAAAAAAAATTTATTAATAAAATAGTGTGGGAACATTTTTTTTTTGTTATTATTGTTTTCATTTACTGCTCAAATATTAAAAATGTTTTTTTTTATACACCAAAGTTTAAAAACTTACTTTTATTGACTTTATACTGGTTTTTAATAAAATCTGGGGTAAATAAAAACAGTTTTTACTTATTGAAATTAAAAAAAAAAAAAACTAAAGTTGAGCGTATAAATATCTTCAAGATATATATATGATGATGATTTAGAAACTTTTTTTTCACTAAAAAAAAGAAAAAATACTCTGTAGGATCGCTATCTATGTTACCTCTGCACATACCTAAACCACTGTTGAGTCTTAATTCTGACTGCATTTTTTTTTTTTTTTACAGTTTCAATTTTTTTCGCTCGTAAAACATTGGTGGTCGAGAGGTTAGAGACAGCTGCTTTACTAACCAGTTGTCACGGGTTAGCGAGTTCGCTTCCCGGTTGATGCTATGCCACATAAAAAAAAAAACAACTATACTATTATGAGGTCATCCTAAAATGGAAGTTATAACATGGGTAGATGATTTAAATGACGTTTTTGTACTTTGTATTATGATGAAATATCAAATAAAATATTACTATATTTATAAAATAATCACACATGTCTGCTATATAACTGCATGTTAAGTTCTGTTATCATAATTACAAAATATCACATGATCACTATCTCATACTAGCATAATAATTGTTATTAAACAATCCAAAACAAAGCAAAACTCTCCATATAGTAGTGCCATCTTGTGCTAACAAGAGCAATCAATGGATGTCAGAAGGCTTGTGCATAAAATCCCTATCTAGTGCCTACTCATCCAATATCCCCAGACTAGTTTCTGGCTTGTGGTCTTCATCAGTGAGAAGCCTTGGCTATGAAAGGACTGCACCTAGATCTTAGGATCTAATGCAACCCTCCAGCACCCACCTTTTAACTCTATTTAACTACAAAACTATGAGAATGAAATTGAAAACACTATTAATATTTTCAATCCAAGCCAGAAACTAGTCTGGGGATATTGGATGAGTAGGCACTAGATAGGGATTTTATGCACAAGCCTTCTGGCATCCATTGATTGCTCTTGTTAGCACAAGATGGCACTACTATATGGAGAGTTTTGCTTTGTTTTGGATTGTATACTTACAAAATGTTTAAGTGCATTGATAAAAGATAAACAAAACTGTTTTTTATACCTAAACTTTTATTTCATAAGATACTTCAATCACGCGAAAAAAAGGCATCTAAAAAATGTAAATGATTTGCCAAAATATCTTTTTGGTTGAGCTAAAACTCTTCACTTGTCCCATGTCATAACCTTTCACATGATTTTATTAACTTTGTTCAGTATTTATCAATATCAAATTAAACTTGTATCTACTAGTACCAAACATTTTGCATTCATTCGTTTGACGTTCTCTTTAAATAAATACATTAATGATTACAGTATTTCTAATCTTTTATTAGATTGCAGATTATGATATTATTTTTAGTCCAGATATTTATCTTTTTTAGATATTTTTATTCATGTACTTGAAGTGTGTGCGGTAAAATAGAAATTTATGCATATATAAAACCTTGCACAGGCACAAAAAGAAGGGTGTAGTTACATTAATGATATCATATGGTTGGATTTAATAACTGTAGTTAAATTTTTAATTGTTTAAAGTTCATACTTGAACTAAAAACGATATAGTAATTTCTAACCTAATACTTGATTAGTAATAATCATTAATATATTTATGTAATATTCAAGTTTGTTTTTCAATGAAATGGATGGCTGAAGAGTTGTGGGTTAGAATTGTTTGAAGCCTGTCCATTAAAGTATGAAGATTGGCTATCTTAATATAAAGCCAAATACTGATTGTATATAAGTGTGAAGATAGTAATCTGGACCAACTGATGATTGCTGTTTTAGCATGAAATACATATATTGGTGATTATTTATCTTTTCACCAAGGGTATGATCAGGTAGGTCAGCAATATGAGATGGCATGGAGAGTTGAGAAATTGTGTGAAAGTCTGAGTTCGAATCACTTATATATTATTATATATATGCAGGTGTGTGTAAGCCTGTACAGTGTATTAATTTACATATTAAAACATAGTGTTTTAAAGGTCTGCACATCCCTCACATATGTATGCAAATAGATTATTCTCCAGTACATGAGGGGTCAGAATAACTAAAAGGTCAACATGGGTGGATGACAACCTTAGCACTAAAGAGGGCTTTAAATTTTCCAGTATCATATTTTCAATGAAATGGATGGCTGAAGATTTGTGGGTTGGAGTAGTTTGAAGCCTGTCCATTAAAGTATGAAGATTGGCTATCTTAATATAAAGCTAAGTACTGATTGTATATATGTGTGGAGATAGTAATCTGGACCAACTGATGATTGCTGGTTTAGCATGAAATATGTATATTGGTGATTATTTATCTTTTCAACATGTGTATGATCAGGTGGGGCAGCAATATGAGATGGCATGGAGAGTTGAGAGTTGTGTGAAAGTCTGAGTTCGAATCCCTTATATATTACATTATATATGTGCAGGTGTGAGTAAGCCTGTGCAGAGTATTAATTTATTAAATACAGAAATCATATGTAATTAAAGAGAAATTATTTCTATCTTTAATATAACTACTATACTAATATTATAATAGCTCAGTGATATCATGTTGAATACTGAAGATACTTTCAAACTCATTCACAAGATAAACTTTTGTAAGGATAAGAATATCCATCTTATCCCTAAACCTACATTCTAATTATATCAGTCAACATCCATTATTTTCTTTTACGTATTAATGTTTGGAAATTTTTCAATTTACTACATGTTAATATTATGAATTGATAGAAACTATTTAATATTCAAGTTTATTTATTAAGTGCAGAAATCTTATGTAATTAAAGATAAAGTATTTCCACTTTTAATATATGCACTGCACTGATTTATAATAACTCAGTGATGTCATGATAAAATCAGTACAGTACATATATTAAAAGGGGAAATCCTTTCTCTTTAATTACATATGATGTCTGCACTTAGTGAAGCTGTAAATATGTTTCTATATATTTGTGCTTCACCTGTTGCTAATTATGTAACTACTAATGCAGGTTTGAACCCAACTTATATGTAATTAGCATCATAATATAGCAATAGGTGATGGCATATATATATATGGATACGAATTTAAATGGATCTCTACTAGATTTTAAATATTTATGGTAAATTAATTATAAAAATGGATATTTGTTTTTTTTAAATATCAAGAAAATTTAATTTTCTTTATGCCCATTTAATTCATGTATATATGTAGGATAAATAAATAATCTTATATATATATTGTAAAAATTTTTTTACTAATAATTTATATAAAATAAAATCGACATTTAAGAATCATATAATGTAATCTTAAATCTTGTAATCTTGATGGGTCATTGTATCATTCTAAATACCAAAGATTCTTTAATTAAATTTTACATTGCTAAGTGATCGTTCTTGCCATACCATATATAAATAGATCAATTTAGTTAAAATTTTACTTGACTATTGATTGGTCTTTCTATACCATATATGGAGATGTAGATCAGCTTAGAATCTCATCCAAGTATACCAAGTTTGAAACAATGGCTGGCAAAAATTTGATCAGATTAACATCTGAACAAATATTTAATTGAAACAAAAGATCATGCCCTGTTTCTAGAAATGTGTGAAATGGATAGAATATCTTGCTTGAAGGCAGAATTCTTTGAATAGTCACATTAAGTATAAATAACTAAATTTTTGGCCAACTAATATTCTTCTTGTAAATCTTATCTCAGAATGCTATCATACTTCATGTCTGTTTAATTGGTGAAATAAGTATGTTGGGTAAAAGGAGAAAACCATTTGTTTTCCCATACCCCTGGGAAACTCATCTCCCATTCACTATGCCAAAGCTTGAAATATCTGTGCTAAATATGTGTACTGTTCAAATAAGATGCTCACCTGAAAGTGAACTTTAAGTCCCTAATTGATGCCTGTTTCCAACCCAAACTAATTTACGATCATGATCCACCAATCACCTGCATCGCATCATCAAGTTGGGCAAGCTAACAAAACATCTACATTGCCATCAACTAATGAACTCTTAATTAATCTAATTCTTATTTAAAACTATATTGTAAGCCTTTTATTTTAATTCTTATTTAAAACTATATTGTAAGCCTTTTATTTTAATTCTTAAAATATGTTTTGTAAAATGTTAAATAATGTCTATACAATTTATTTTAATACTGTATTAAGTTCTTAAATTTTGGTGCTGCAATTTAGATTGAATTTTGTTCTCATTTATTTTATTATTTTGATTTATTTTAATATGCAAAGTTGATATCCAACCCAGTGAATAAATTTAAACCCCACTGCCAATAGTTTTCTCCTATTAAGTTGTTGGAGATGTAAATTTCCTTTAAGGTTAATTATTCTAAACTCACTTGGTTTTATACCTATTATTTTATATAATGATGTTTACTTTTAACTGCTTTAATGCCTGTACTTAACTATCCTCATTTATTATGAAGTAAATCCTTACCTAATCATTGAAATATGTTTTACCAATTTATTTAATTAAATCTCACCAGAATTGAATTTAATATATCATCTACCTGTGTGTGATCTATGATTTCATTTTATAAATTAATATTAAGTTATATGTGCATTGATCACTTATAGGTAAAGGAGATATTTTAGAAGTGTGGGAGAATTCCCTTTAGATTTTATATTCTGATCCATTTTATATTTTCTTAGGCATTAGTTAATCACCCATGGATGGTTTGTGTTTAGGCATTCTATTATGCCAGGTAGCATATTATTTGAAAAAAGTATTAATTAGTTTATCATAGTCATTAGTAGTAAGAATATCTATATATTGTAGGTGTTATTGGAGTATTGTTACAATTCTTTAATCCATTCCTTTTCTTGCTTTGCCATGCACCATGGGATCTCCGGCACGCCCAGACCCAATCCTCATTATCCCTCACAAAGTAGATGCTTTTCCTACTAGGGATCTTTTTCAAGCACTTCTAATGGATACATGTATGAGAAAAATATGAATAAACCATCCCACCATGCTAGCTCATGCCACTATTCCTCAGGGATATGTTCTTGGCTGTTATGCAGATATATTCTTACTCTTGTACCACTATTCTTCAGAAGTATGTCCTTGGCCATTGTGCAGGCATAGTTTCACTCTTGTGCAAATATGACAAAGCCACCCAGAGTGTCTTAAGTGATCTCCTTCATATATGTGATTGAAAATTATAATGTAATACTGCCTGTATTATTGTTAATTTATTTATACACTTACAATGCTATCTGTAAGCTATAACTGTATGCTTTTTACCACCCATTCTATTTCATTCTTTAGATCAGATTACATAATTGCAACTTATTTTAGGCTGAACCATCTTACTTCCACCCATTTGAGTGATCTCCTAAATCTTATTGAAATGTGATCTCACACACTCTTAAATGACACATCATAAACTCTTACTTATATGTATAATGTTATAATAAAATGCATTAGTGTGAATTTGTAATATTTTAAATGAGAATTAATCTACAATGTTTTATTGATTATCTGATCAATTTATTTCATAACCTTGGCATATTAATTACACCAACCAATTTTATATTTATATATTAACCACACCAACCAATTTTATATTTATATATTAACCATATATTTTAATTGCACAAACCAACTTTTTATATGTATAACCAAATATTTTATCTACATGTGTAACTTCAAATGACTTATTTAATTAATCCAGATGCCTGATTACAAATCAAACCCTCAACAAATTTGTAATAAGAATTGTATAGACATTCTACACACATACATTTTGTTCTATTTATAATCATTAAACTACCATTTAATCATATAATAAATTTATATCATATCATTTCTCTGTATTATTGGACTTGTCATTCATTGTCTGTATCTCTGTCTTAATTATTTGATTAAGTTATATTGTTTCCTAATTGAATGAAATTTTCTTTAGTCTTATTAATTAAATCTCTTCCATTCAATGTTGCCTTGAATATTATTATGGCTCTGTATATCAATTAATATTAAGCAATAGACTGCACCGTTTTACATTCAGTAGAAATTATTAATTAATCATTTGAATGTGTTATTGATTTCCAAGTCTTTGTGCTCACCCTGTTCTCATTGCTGGGACCTAAGTCAATGGAATGGAAAACTTGTAGTATCCTCAAAAATGTTTCTCATATAGTCATAGATCCTGGAGCATATGCAAATAGATTAATGTTTAGTATTTTTTCTGATTTATGTATGTTGCATATGCTGGTTTGATGTATTTTTATTTGGATTCTAGGTCTTGTTCATTGAATACACAATTTTAACTGGTACATTAGTAAATAAACTTGAATATTATATAGTTTCTAAGAATTCGTAATATTAACATAAAGTAAATTTAAAAATTTTATGAAAATTAATATGTGGAAAAAGATAATTTCACACTCTCAAACTAAGATGCTTCAGATTGATCTATATAATTAGAATGTAGTTTTTGATGATAAGATGGATGCTCTTATCTTTTCAAATCTCTTTATCTTCTGTTTGAGTTTGATAGAATCCTCAGTATTCAACATAACATCATTGAGCTATTATAAGATCAGTATAGTAAATGTGGAAATTTTTTCTCTTTAATATATTTATATAAGGAGGATATTGTTGAATGAGTAAATCCAATAAATTTTGCACTTATAGATTAAGTTGTAGGATTTTTTTAAATTAGATGATGATAGTTTATTTATATTTAAACCATAAACTGAATTCACATAAAGGAATCAAAATGAATATCCAATCTAGATGTTTTATGATATTAAAATCAAAATGAGCAATATTTAAAAAAATTTGTAAATAATATAAATCTGTGAAAATAAAAAGGACAATAAATCTGAACTATGGATCAGAAAAAAATGAATTTTAATACCATGGTCTGTAAAAATGACTCAAATAATTGAAAAAAATTAAGTAGAAAATTTTTCATATTTTCTTTTAATAAAATATAAAGTAGAAACTAAGTATTTTGAAATTGCAACAGCAGTTGTCTTTCATACAAAACACTTATTGTAAACAAATAATTCTTATAATATAAAATAATGAGGAGTCACAAATATCATAAGAAAACAATAGAAATGCATTAACTGTTATTAAGATACAGAAATCATGCTGTTGTTTTACAATTATCAGAAGTAAAAGTTGGATTTTCTGTCACATAATATGATTAGTAGATTATAACTGATATAAATTGATAACAGAGAATGAAGTTTATGAATTGCATTGTACATATATGTGTATTTTGATTTAATAATACCATCGTACTGTAAACTAGGTAATAAGAAGCAGCTATGACAGAGTTTTTTTTAAAAAAATATGAATCAAGTTTCTCTTCTCCTTTTTCTATTCTAGTATTATATTTTTAGGCATGAGTTAAGACAGTAAGTTTTGAAAATCAAATGATGTTATATTGATATTAATTTCTTGTTACCTATTTGAATATAGATAGAATATAGATATCATTTTTAACTACTTTCTTGAATATTTTATGGTAATGGAATATGTATTAGCTTAGAAAACAGTTTAAGTTATGCATTTAAAAAATGTTTTATATTGTTATATCCAATGATACTATTTATATTGACAAAACTCATGATACTAGAAATATGTCAAAGAACAACATTTTTTTCAACAAATAATTAATTATTTCAAAAACTTTAATGCATAAAACATAATTTCCTCTAACAATACTGCTATGTTAATGTCACTCGTGTTCTCTAACCATGAAGTATTGTCAATAATGCAGAAAAAAATATCCATTCATCATAATAATAATTGTTCAAAAACAAATCACTTAAAATATAAATATTATTTAACAAAATTAACAAAGGGATTTAGCAATTTTAACAGATTTAGATTCAGGCTTCATATTTGCAGCTGAGAGTAGAAAAGACTTCTAGATTGCCATTAGGCAAATCAAAGAACAGAGAAAAAAATAGGCTATACATAAACATGAAAAATAATATTTATGATAACAAAATTGGTACCTTGTTTCCAAAGTGATAATAAAGTCATAAAAGTCGTTGTCAGATTCTGTCTTGTTGAATCAATCATTCCATAAAACATGTTTTAATAGTCACAAGATTCATCAGAGACTAACACTATCAGAGTTTCAATAAATAGATTAACTGAATAGCTAATTAGTTTGGAGATAATGTTACACTTATTCATTGGAGATAGTAAGGCTGACTTTTGATCTAGGAATCCTTAGCTCTTAAATTCATCTTCATTGATTCATGGAAAGTATAGAGTTGCCAGGAATAGTCTGGAAAATGTTTGTAGATGAAGGAATACAATTTAAAAGTCATTAACAGAATCATTTAAATAATGTAAATGATGGATATTATATAAAAAATAATTAAAACTTTTAAACTGTAAGTTTGGTTTTAAGGATTATACCATAAGCAAAAAAATGAAATAAATGGATACTTGACCAGATTGGATTTAAATATTATCTTGCAAGCAAATGACCAGATTAAAATTGTTCTAGATTTAATTTATTAGAAAAGTATATAATGCTCAAAAAGTAAATTAATAAAAAAGAAGAATGCAACAGTCAATAAGGACTTCATAAAAAAATATAGCTTTAAGTAGCCTAAAAACTAAAACAGATGAAAAATCATTCTGATTTCCATGATCACTTTCAACTTGATAACATCTAATAATAATAATTAATTTCAAAATTTACAAATATCTACTTAAAATAAGTATTAATTTAAAGCAATATATTAGATTTTATTTTTGAAGGTTCCAAGATTTAAGATCAATTGTTTTGAACTCTAATTTTTTTTAAATATTTCTCTGATTAACTTTTTTTTCTTCAAAATATTAACTTTATCATGTTTGAAATCTTTATCAGTTCTATTTGTTACTATTTAGATTAAATCATTATTTTTGTTCTCTAAGACCATTTTTCATTTTTATCAGTTTGATCAATGCTTTAAGTTCTCAATTATGGAATAATTTCACAGTCATCTTGCTGTTATTTATAGATCTAATTTAAATGTCTTTAGATTAGCTCTGAAAAAAAATATTAAAAATTTTTGTACTAACTTTATTTTAAGTAGATATTAAGATAGTTCTTCTACATATTAATTTACTTGTACACTAGAGTTTTATTTTTGTTATATTAGGTCTACACCTATTTAAATCATTTAACATTTTCATTTTTTATTCAAATTATTAAAATATTAGCTTTTTGCATTTAAAGTTCTTTTAAATTATCTATATAATAATCTTGATACTTCATTGACAATCTAATTTCTTTATTTCTTAACATACATTCATACTACATTTATGGAGCAATTCACAAACTTAAAATACTTTCTTGAAGATTAATTTTAATTATAAACGTCAAACTATAATCTCATTTTCTTATAAAACAATTTTTTCATCTAGTTTTTAAAATAATGTGTAATTTTTTTAGCGTCTTCATTATTTTTTCTGGGAGTGACTGTTTCAAAAAAGTTCTTGGACCACACCACTTTATTTAATATTTTTATGTTGTGGCCAAATTATTTTTTTAAAAAAATCATTTGCAAAACATAGAGATTAACAAAATCAAACAGCCATTTAAAGCATTAATATTATTACTTATTGTCAATATATGTGGCTCTTTGGACATGGATTAATAGACTTTTGTATATCAAACTCACATTTCATTATAATTCTTGAAAATAAACCACAATATAACAATAATTCAACTAACAACCATTAGTAAATTTATTGTTATAATTACATAAGAGACAGGGGATTTAATTCATAACATTAATATAAATATTAAAATTAAATTAACTATATATTAACACTCACAAAGTGTATGCACAATTAGCTTAAAAGGCTGATATTTGAATGTATACAATTGTAAATATACGCTATATAAAATAAAAGCTTATTTACATATGATTAAGTTTCAGTTGGAATGACGTTTAGTAAATTCTAGACAATTTCACCCACGTCATTCATTCAGACATTGTATATAGTAATTTAAAGTGACGGTTCCATCCTCACGCTTTACTTGCCAGTACTTCAGATTTGCTCATATATAAGCATTTGAGTCATAGGAATAAGAGGATTTCTTTTATTCCTGCATAAATAGTATATCTTGTATTGGTGAGAAAGTATTCATTTATTATTAACACTCACAAAGTGTATGCACAATTAGCTTAACAGGCTGATATTTGAATGTATAGAACTAATTTATAATATGGAAGTGATACATGCATTTCTATCAAAATAATATAAAGGCTCTGAAAAAATTGATTTAAGGACAGTCCATAAAATTTTAAAAATGCAATAGTAATATCACATTACCAATCAATATATACTGGATGTATATAACAAAGCCTGTTATTGTAAAATTATATTTTCATTTGGATTGGACATATAAAATGAATAAATTATTCAAGATTTCATAAACAATATTTCATGATAAATATTAGCTATTTTTTATGAGAGCGGGAAATGCTATTTATGTTATAAAGATTATCTCAAAGTCTCTATAAAAATTTTTATCATTGGTTGTTTTCTTTGGTAAAATATGGCAAAGGATGGAATATAATGAATAACTGCAAAGAGACAAAATGATGAATTCTTTAAAAAAAAGTTTACTGCAGAAAAACTTAAACAATAACATTGTGAAATTTACACATAAATAGAATAATGGGTCAACAAGTTCTATATGTAAATATATTTATGTATCATAGACAGGTTTATACAGTTATTGCAAAAGTCATTTCTATGGTATTATTATTATCTTTTATCTTTCTTTTTTTTGTAATTGGAATGGTCACACTCATTTGTGAGTGACTTTTGTTGATAATAATGAGTGGGTTTAATTATAATATTGCAATGCTTGTACTAAATTGAAATGTATTGCACAGTGAGCTTATTATTATTTAAATATAAAGAATTTATATTTCATGAAATATATTGCTACCTTCTGATTATTTCTATGATCTATATGGTTTAATTAATGATATAATAAAATGACTAAAATCCATAAATTGATGTTTTAAGCCTATCATTTCCAATGCTCGACTTTTTTACAAACTTCTGAGCAATAAACAATTTGATTGATTTTTTGGCCTGCATGGCTTCATGAAATGGTGAAGCGGCAGACTTTGAAGATCATAGTCCATAAAACATGACTCCAACTCTGTCATTTTCAGTACTATTTTTGCTTATTTATATCAAATGAAAATTTTAAGAAAAATTATTTATTCAGTAAATGTTATACAAAATATAATAAAACTTAAACATTTTTTCATTAATGCAACTGATTAATTAGAAAGCTTTTAGTAATCCTTTTCAAATTACCAAAAATTACATAATGACTAATTCATCATAAACTTTCTTTGTTATTGTTTTTATTAATTCCTTAAAATAATTTAAAATATTTAAATGAATTTATTTATAACAATTCTTTTAATTTATTAAACAGTATTAAATTTATTAATTTTAATATATATTGAGACAAGTGTAAAATAAATTGGAATAAAAAATTGAATAATACATCTGGAAAAAAAATGGGAATGAATATTACAGTGATATTTGTAAACAATAATCAAATTAATAGTTTTGTTTATAATAAAAATTGTAATAAAAAAAGTTGTTCACATTATTTAAAAAGTTTAAAATGACCATATATCACCAAAATGATAAAAAGATTAATGAATTTAATAAATAAAATATCTAATCAAGAACAACAATACTTATTTTTCAAAAGAACTAAATTTGTTTCATTTGTACATTAAGATATTGATAAACAAAGCTATGGTTATTTATAGAAAGAGCTAATATATATGAAATAATAAAAGATTAATACAAACTTTAATTTGAAATGATAATATTAAAGTTTATCAAAATAAAAATAATTATAAAAAAATAAAAATGAATATAAATATTTAAGTATAATAAAAATTGTACAAAATGTAGTTTTAAAAAGTTGGTTATTACTATAGAAGAGAAAATTAATAAATTTATTATATTATTACAAATAGATTATAAAAATAAAATAGATAAAAATAAAATATAATAAATAATTAAAAATTATATGAAAGAACAGCATAATGAACTTCACTAATTTCCATTTTTGATAAAATAAAATATATATAGTGTTAAAAAGAAGATGCATCTAATGTTATAAATACAAGCTATAAAATTTTAATTTATAAAATGAAAGTAGAAAAATATATACCCTATGATTTGGAAACATTCTCATATATTTGGAAAGATGAAAAGAATAAACAAAGATGCACTATTAAGGTTAATTTATAGCTTTAATAAATATATACTTCAACATTTATGCAAATATATTAATGAAATAATTAAAAAGTTGCTGAGATTTTGATAATTTACATTGAACAACATGTAAGAAATTATAGAAAAAATAAATGAAATAAAGCCAATAGAAGTCAAGAAATACATCCATGTGATATAGAACAAATGTATCCAAATATAGCATATAAACAAGTATAGATGTAATAATTAAAGTGTTACAAAAATATATAATAGAAAGTTATATATTACTAACAGAAGAATATTTATAATTAATAGATAAGTGTTTATATTCTACATATAATGATGCATATTGGAAAAATAATAAGGGATGGGCCATGAGTCATGCTTTAAGGAATATGTAGCAACTTCATGCATTGATAAAATGGAAAAATCTATCAATAAACATGCAAATAAAAAGGATATTGTTTGTAATAGATATGTTGATGATACAATAATAATTGGAAATACCAAAATATTTAAAATTATTTTTACACAGTTTAATAATAATGAGTGCAGTGTTAAATATATTCAAAAGAACTTAATAACTCATTATATTTCCTTAAAATGCTAATATACATGAATGCTAATAAATTTATAATAATACAACATGATATAAAAAATATTCATGTAAGAAATATAGAAAAATGAATTCATTAAAGCTATTATATCAAAAACCGGCTCCAATTAAAAATTTCAAGAAAAAAATTTATCAAATGAAGATTTAAATGATAACTATAATGTAATTTTTTATATTTGATATAATATTAAATTAATATATAATATAATGTTTAATAATAATAATAAACATATAAATGATGACAAAAACAAAATGGATTAAAATTCCATGTATATATACAATAAATAAAGAAACAAAACATTAAAAATTACATTGTCAAACAATAAAAAAACTTGACAAAGAACACTAGACCAATTAGTAATAAACAAAAAAAATTGATATAATACATATAAAATAAAATGTCCAAAATGTGATAAAACTTAAAACTAATATTTACACTCCAACGTGATATCATCATTAAAATGTAATAAAATACATAAATTTAAGAATACTAACAATCAGTAAAATACAAAAAAAAAAATTATAATATCCTATTATTGATACAAGTATAATATACATACAAACTAATACATATTTGGCCTTTTTTGACTATTATTTTAGTAAATAGATTTTTTAGCATATAAAATTAAAACTTAAATGCAATATATAACCATGCTATATAAATATATATTTATAAGCATCATTAATCAAATACTATATGTTTTCAATTTATAATTATCATGTTTTATTTGAAAAACAACTTTCATGTAAGGATATATAACTTTTTATGATGTTAAATGTTTTCATGTATAATGATTCATTATATTTTCTCATTATTTTAATATTTATGGCTTTATATTATCCTAACACTGCATTTTATATCGTGGATCCATAAATGCACCAATGGTATATTCTTTTATTATGTTATGGCATAGCCATATTATGTAATTTTGCTATATTAGCAATATATATTTTTTCACATTTTGGACATTGTTAAATAGTGAATTTATGAATCCTAATAAGTTATTTATCATGCATTGTGATTAAACAAATGTTAATACAGTGCCATTTCATGATATTATAGTAATTTAATATTTATAAATTATTGCCTTTATATCAGTAAAAATTCTAAATGAAAGAAAATACTCCCTAAAAAAAATTCAAATAGAATGATTACATGACGAGATGTATAAAAACAGGTTGTAGAAAATTGAAAAAAAAAATACCAAGTGTCACTAGAAATATTGTAACTGCATTTTATCAGCAGAATCAAGTAATCTAGAAAAGCATAGAAAAACTCAAAAGCACATAAAAATTAAGCCATTGTTTAGTGATTGTGAAAAACTCAAATGTTCATAGGATGGAGGGAAATATGACACTTTTTGTAGCAGAAATTTATCCTATACATCATGCAGACAAATTATTCGAGTTTGTACATCAAATTTCTCAATTAGCAAAAGTTATAATAATCTGACTCTTGGACAAACATAATTTAAAATATTTTAGCACATTTTAGAGAAAATTTAGTTGATGTAGGTGATACCAACTATAATTTACTAATTGATGAAAATAATGATATTTTAGTTTCCCAACTTTTAGGTATAGTAATTAGCTATTACTCTCATAATAAAAAATGCATAACTATTTCTTTTTTTACATTTAGTATCACTTAAAGAGTACAATGCTGATACAATTTTTGAAGCAATTAAATTCTCCTTGAAAAAAATGGCTTAGATTTACATAAATTCCTTGCAACTGCAATGGATAATGCTTCTTTAATGACATGAATTATTAATGACATATATGCTAAACTCAAAACTGAAGTACCTAGTTTGATTTTAGTATGTTTCTTCTGACATTGATTATAATTAGTTATTTGCCATGCAACAAAGAAAGCCTTCCAAGAAATATAGAATTTTTTATTAAAAAAATATTTAATTGATTTTCTCAGTCTGTGATTGATTAGATAGTACAAAATCATCAATGAATGATGGAAATTAACTTTGAAATTAGTACACTGTTTTGAGACACATTGAATGTGAATTAAGGATACTATTGATAGAATTTTTAAGCAAGGGAATGAACTAAAGAAAATTTTAATTTAGCTAAACCAAACAAAAGATGCTACTCAGCAAAAATTTTGTACTAAATGTTTTATGACCAACTTATTTTTTTATTTCTTTTATTTCTTAAACTTCTACTTGATGATGTTCAGAAATTGAATAAAATATTTGAATTTGAATATTATGATCATACGAAGTTGCTGCAGGACTTTCTAAATTTAATAGAATCTTGTTGTTCTAAAATTGTTATTGGAAGAACAACAATAACAAATGATGTAGTGATTGAAAATCATTTAGCACCAAATTTGGATTATCAGTTTAAAAGTAAAATAAACAATTCTACATTGTTAGATGAAGAAAAGAAAAATATTTGTAGTTGCTGTATTGCCTTCCTTTTGTCTCTTGTAAACAACTTCAAAGATTACCTGATAATATATCAATTTTGCAGACTATGATGTCACTAAGTACTCATCACTGTCTCAATCCAATTAAAAGAAATATAATTAACCTCGTGAAAATGTTTTTCATCAATGATGCTGTATTGACTCGCATTGACTTTTAATGGAGGAAAATCCACCCAATCCAGTGAAAAGAAACTTCCAGCATGTTAAACCTATGAATAGAAGTAACTCGAATACTGCTATGCTGACAGAAAAAAAATATTTTCAAGACTTAGTCAGTTTCAGTTTAAAAATACTTTTATTACCTCACTGAAATGCAGAAGTAGAGCATTTATATTGTCAGATGTTAAGACGAAATTGCAGAATAGATTAAATATTATTTCATTCCGTAGCATTATAATGATTAGATATAATTTGAAGAATTTAGGGAAAAGCAGCTATGATTATGGATTGTCAGAAAAAGTCATTGGCACTATAAAATCATAACAATATTTAGAATCTGAACCTGAATGTAATCACAGAAATTGAAGAAGTGATGGAATTTTACGATGAATGAACATTTTGAATAAGTTTAAAAAAATTAATAAAGGTTGTTTTTTATCATTTGTTTAACTATTTTGTAGTGAATTTTGATTTTTTTGTTTGTTTGTTTTTGTTTGCTTTTAGCTTCTTCTTTTTTTAAGTTGGCAGCTCTGAAAAATTCTATGACAATAAAAATTACAGTATTTATTTATAAATGCTATCATTTTTATTTTATTTACAAAAAAAAAAAAAAGAAAAAGAAATAGATAATACTTAATTATTCATTAAAACAAGCTCCGTCAGCCATTATGGAATAATTACATATATAAATTTACTCCAAGTAAAATGAATATTTTCCTATCAATAAAAACAATCAAGTCAAGCATTGGTGGTCGAGAGGTCAGCGACAGCTGCTTTACAAGCAATTGTCCCGGGTTGGCGGGTTCACTTCCTGGCTGATGCTATGACACATGAGAAAAATAAAAACAATCAAACAATCAGATTAATGACTTTTTATTTTATTAACAATAATTCATTTTCGAATTTGAATGATATATGGTATAAATCTCAACTAGTAATAAAAATTATATTACATTTTTATTGCTTTTTGTTTATAGCAACACTTATGAAAACTTCACTTTATCCTTTAGCTAAGAATAGATGCTGACACAATTCTATGATTCACTTTGGACAAAAATACTCTGTTGAGTTTATAAATTCACTATTGTCATTAAAAGACAATATTATCTCTAATTTTTTTTCCCTAATTTTTTTATAAATTACTGTTATACATTTATGTAATCTTAAGATATTAAAAATATATTGCTTTAAAAAGGGGAAAATGTCTTTTGTGACTTAACAATATTAGTTATTATTATAATTTCTCTCACCCCCCATCCCCCACATCTTGAAAGATTTTGAATTAAAACTAATAAAGCTATATCATTTAAAAAATAATATACAGATTAAATCCCAAAACTTTGCAGTCACTTTATTATTGGAAAAACTATTTCTAAAAATATTAAGATAATGTCATTTTTAAATCTTTTTACAGTTGCGAAAAATAAAATGAAAATTCTTAAAAGAGATTTTAGGCTCAGATGCATTTTGGTCTGCTGTGCTAAGATAAAACTTCATGCTTTAAAAAATATTATTGTATATCATTTAACACTACGGTAATATTTTGAAATATATTGGTAAATATATAGTTCACTCATATGTGCACAAATACAGATTACAAACCATCATATTAAATGAAAACAGTGTGTGATGTGATGCACTATGGCTTCTCCTTTCTCAGAGTTGAGAATCTCTCAGCCACTGTGCCCAGAGAAACCTGTTAGCCATCTTACCATTCCTTTTTATTTAGAAAATTCTCCATACAGTAGTACCACCCAGTGCAAGCCATAGTAATCAATGAATTTTAGGTTTATGCATAAAATACCTATCTACATCCAATATCTTCAGACTGGTTTCTAGCTTGTGATTTCACCAATGAGGAGCCTGCAATCTGACTGCACTGCATCTAGATCTTTTGATCTAATGCAACTCCCAGAAGCCACCTTTCACCTATTTAGTTAACTATAAATCTATGAGCTCAAAATAAATACACAATAATGTTTTCAATCCAAGCTAATTTTCTTGGTTAATCATACAGATCTGAATCCAGTTCAGTATTATATATTTTGGTGTCCTTGATTTTTTAATAACCATAATCACCATAATCATATGAGTAAGTTTGCTATTAAACCACTAAAACATCATGCAATTATCATTTCCAATGTCTACACAAACTGTTAAAATAGTACCAAACTCTCCATATAGTGGAAGTCAAAGATCTAGGTATAGTGCTCTCAGATCCTAACTCTTTATTGATGAAAGCCACAGGTTAGAAACTAGTCTGAGGGTATTGGATGAGTAGACACTAATAGGATTTTATACACAAAACTTATAGTTTGCATTGGATGGCACTAGTACACAGAAATTTTGTTACTGTTTTAATAATCTATGTAAGCATAGGAAGTGGTAATCATGTGAAGTTTTAATGAAATCATTTATTACAGGAAATATAAAAACACTGACATTTATCTGATGTGTCTCCATGATTCTCTTAACTATCTGAGATATGATTAATTATATCAAATTATGTAATAATAATGAATACTATTATTAATCTGGATAAAACAATTCCCAAGATACTCATACTCATTAATTTATTGAGTATTATTATTTATTTTGTACTATAAGAAATTTGATGTGTTACAGGAATTCTTTATTCACTTTAATAATTGTTTTGATAATTTGGAAACTAATTATGTTCAATAATTTTACCAAATTATAAAATCAAACAGATGATATAAATTATACTGTAGCACCTATATTATACATTTTAATTGTACTCATATTTAGAGATATAACTTGAAAATGCATTAAAAATAGTATTATAGAGTAATAGGTTATTGCATTTTTATTATTTATAAATATACTACAATAAGCAAGACATTGCAAAATGATTTGCATAAAGTCTTATATTGTTAGATTGTATAATAGATTAAAAAAATATTTAAATGTTATTTAAAATATATATTTTGTATCTATGTTGATTACTTCAAATTCACATGACTTATATATATATATATATTTTTTTTTTACAATCTTTATGACTTATATTATTAAGAGATAACTTTAGCCAATAAAAAAAGAAAGACAATAAAAGAAACGATTAATTAGAAAAATCATACAATTCAATAAAATAAATACTGAAATAAATAATATTACAACTAAAGTGAGTTATATATATATGTCAAAGTGTTGACCGGGAAGCGAACCTGGGCCGGCTGCTTGGAAGACAGCTACGCCAACTTCTAGGCCACCAATGCTTGACAACTAAAGTACTTATAATAAACAACTTCTTAACTTCCAGCAGCAGTTTGAAATAAAAAGTAAATACAAGCAATAAAGTTTTTCACTTAAAAAATAAAGTTTTAAAAAATTGAAACCCATCTGTCTCTTAAAAATATTCTCTCCTATATGGTTGAAATAAAATTTATTTAATAAGTATTAACGTTTTTGAGTTAAAATTAAAATTTTGGATTATATACAAAATAGACTAAAGGATGAGAAATTTAATATTTTTAAATGCTCTTTCCTTTTTCAAATATCAACTAAAGTGCATAAAATGTTGCAGTCAAGTACTTTAGCACTGATACTAATTTTTTAGATCTATTGTTATACCTGCACTTATGTTTAAAAAAAAATTATTGATTTTAGAATCACAAACTATAAATTATTTGTCATTAAATGTGTTTTTTGGCATTTTTGGCAGAATCACATATTTTTTATAATAAAAATGACAATTTGCTATAGATAAATAATTAATTTTGATTAGCTGCTTAGAATATCATTTCACTCTAAAGCAGTAGAAGTGGCAGTTAAATTTTAACTGTAAATCTTTAGTTTAGCACACCATTCTAATACACACACCTTTAATAGAGTTAAAGGAATAGCATTAAATAATATAAGAACCATGAAATGAGGTGAATGGATTATAGATAAATGAATTATGAGTTTATTATTCTAAAAATAGCATCAGGTAAATGAGGAGAAATTGTGTTTAGATTTAAAACAAAAGGAATATTTATAAGAAGCAGTCCTAAAAATAGAAGATTTCTGGTAGTTAGGCTGAAAACTGTTTCAAAAGATATGTTTATTATTCTAGTGAAGCATGTGTAATTGCAAAAAAATACAAATTAGTAATATCATGATCATACTAATATATTACTTGATTATCTTGCTACAAGAGCAGTTTTTTTTTCATTCTATTATTCTAAAACCATCTATTATAAGCTTAACTAACCAATGGTTTACCAGATGATAATGCAATTACATTTATTACAGCTTTGAACTTTGTGGTCTTATAATATAAGCAAAATACAAATATTATACTAGAGATAAAGATTAACCTTCTGGTAAACACTGATTACTCCAGCTTACATTAGTCTAATAAAGACTGGATGATAAAATTGGAGAAGATTATAGATCAGAAGTAAAAAGTTATAAAAGATTAATAAGTTTTTGCAGAGAAAGTAATTTAATAAAAATAAGTATATGTCTTAAGAATCACAAGATAGAAATTTTCATATAGAAATCTTGTGTAAAAAATAGGGTACTTTCTGGTTAGCTGCACCCCAGATGCTAGAGGCACTGTTTCTGTGTAAACACACAGAAATATCCAGAGTAGGGCCAAAAAGCAGAAATGCCAGTTCCAGCCGTTAGGTGGCGCTGTTCACCATGCGTATGCACAGGAAGCTTCCACAAGCCAAGTGGGCAATTTTGCTGCCAGCTGGATTGTGGAAGCTGCCTGTGCATATGCATGGTGAACAGTGCCACCTAATGGCTGGAACTGGCATTTCTGCTTTTTGGCCCCTACTCTGGATATTTCTGTGTGCTTACACAGAAACAGCGCCTCTAGTGGCTGGGGTGCAGCTAACCAGAAAGTACCAAAAAGAGATTTCAAAGTTTCTTTAAAAATAATGATGAGATGGTATGTGCATGTTCAGTAGCTAATAAAATGTAATACTGGTAGTAGTATTTGTTATCTTTAAAAGACTAAAAAGAAATAAACCAATAGCTAACTGAGTAATGGGAAAATGAAAAAAGATACTAAGCAAAATTTGTTGTACAAGCAATATGAACAAATAAAATATTAAATAAAATTATTTCAAACCAGGAATAGTTTTTATTTTAAAAAATATTTTAAAAATCTGTAATATGACAGTATATTATGAATAAAATAGTAAAAAAAGGTCTTATGTTAGTAATTACATGATCTTAAAAAAATTATATTCCTTCTATGTACAAATATTTTATTTTATTTCCCTTTAAAGGTTTGACTACCTGCAGTATTTTCATATCTAGAAAAACAATTGTATTTATTTTTTATAAGTAAACATATTATAAATTTATTATATATATATACATGCACATATATATTATCTTTTATATATAAAATATTTTAATTATATATTATATTCATACATGCTAAAACCATTTATTATGTATACTGTAATCCTATATTTTAGCCTCTGAATTAATGGATACCACCCATTAGTTGTAAAAAAAAAATTATTGACTCTCTTTTCTTATTAAATGACTATATCAATCTTGATTATTATTTTCATTGTGATCAATAATAGAACCAGAAGTGAAATTCAGGTGTCTCTTCCAGTGACCACATTATCTGCACATACAAAAGTTATGAATTATAGCATACTAAAAATATATACATTTCCAGATTTTCCTTTTTAAAAGCGCAACTAAATTTCTTTTCTAGGCTGATGAATAAGAAAAATACACCAGATAAAATACATACAAGTTTAAAAGCAAAAAAAATAACAGTTTAAAATAATAATACAATAATAATTCGAGAGCTAAACAATCAGTTCTATATTAGCCAGAATAGTAAATGTTGATATTGTGCTTAAATGAGTATTTGTGTGTGTTTATGAAAGTTATATTTTCAAAATATAATTAATTCAAACAGTAAAATATTTGACTTGAATTTATTATTACTGTTTAACTAATGGGTTATAATAAAATAAATTATTTTAGTTAATATCCTAATGTTATAAATCATTTAGCTACAAAATACACAATTGTGTATTTTACTTATAAAGAATTAATGTAATTTGGTAGTTAATATTAAAAATATATTTTAAATCTTCATTATGATGCTTTTAAACTTGTCAAACTTTTGAAACTCACCTGCTTTCAGTAGTTACGATTTTCCCTGTACAAACTTGAAAGCAAAGTATTGTGGGTGATGTTTGATATTATCACAGACCACATGGTAGTAAGCTATAAATATAATGATCCATCAAATTTAAAAAGTTTTTGCAAAATTTCAGTGTATTAAGGACTTCACCAAATATAAACTTAAACATAGCCATTTTGTTAACCTTCCTTGACATGAAGGAGTAGAGAAATCTGCTAAACATTTTGTCTAGCTCAACAAAATGTTTCTTTTTATTGACCCAAATAAAAAATTAATATCAACAGCTACTATCATCAAATGTTATTTCAAAAGGGAACATATTTAATATTTTGAATCATTAATTAAAATTTTGAAATCACTTATGGAATTCTACTATATGTAATAATATTTCCATTATCACTTGTCTCTTCTTTAAAATTAAAATAACTTGCTGAAAACCATATTGGCTATCTCTCTAAGGATTATTGTGTAAATATACATTCGTGAGATCAGCTTAAAACTACAAAAAAGTCTGGTTAATTCAAATTCAAGTCAGTTAATTACTTTTTTTGTCTCATAATCTATTAAGTGATCTGAATTATAGCTACAGTCATCAAATTACTTGAACCTATGGATTATTGAATTTCTTTGTCAAATGTGCAAAATCTTAACTACATATTTGGGTATAATTTGTTGCTTTAATTGGTGGATTAAAATTACACCATCAAATTATAACAACATAAAATAGATAAAAGATTCTTATTTAATTCCTTTACAAATATGGCTAGCAAATTATAATAGCTTATCTTTTAGTTCAACAAAGCGTAAGTATCAAATGACAAATTATGGCTAACTATAGCATAATATGATTAATGATTTATTTTAAAGCAAGTGTGTTTATTAAAACCTTAATATTTAAATTAAACATAGACTATATCTATGAACTTTAAATTTATACAAACTAAATCATTCTAGATATTATAATCAAATATCAATCCCAATACATACAACCACCAATTTTATAACAATGTAAAATTATCTTTCTAATTAAATTTATATTTCCAATAAGCAATAATTTAAAGTGATATACTAGCATTCAATTATAATAACCTTTGTTTACCTTGAATAAATTAAGATACTTATACCTTATAAATTATCAAACCAACTTAAATACAGATTTTATCAAAAATAACCATCGTATATAAACATTAAAATAATTATGACCATCTTTTGATCTGTTATCAACCATCTAGCTATGAGATATTACTTAATCTATTATCATGTAAAACATGTACCTACTGAGGTCACCAAATATTAATTTATTGTATTAATTACACATAGCTCAAATAATAATAATAATAATAATAATAATAATAATAATAATAATAATAATAATAATAATAATAATAATAATAATAATAATAATAATAATAATAATAATAATAATAATAATAATAATAATAATAATAATAATATATTGAATTTATAGGAAACAAAGTAATACATAACAATATATGCACTTACCAATCCAATTGCTAGTTTCCTGAACTATTTTATAATTATTTATTAGAAAAAATGTAAGGTGAAATTCAATATATAAATGCTAAGTATTAAAATTTTATTAGCCAATAGGTATGCATAACTAATTGAAATGATCACTGAATCAAGTTTACTTGTTGAACTGAATTAATATTTATTAATAATAAATATTAAAAAAGATAAATAAATGATCAAATGTTTATAATACACATTTGAATTAAATATCATACAGTATAACCTTCATATGAATCAATATTAATAAAGTAAGTACTTTTACAGCAGAGATTCACCTAGTTTATGTCTATTATCTAACATGTAAAATGAAAATGTTGTTGGTTGCACACATGCACAATTAAAATCCAAGAAAGCTAATGATAATTATGTAATTTTCACAATATAGTAATTTATTAAAATAAATTAGCATAATTAGTATGTTTATTCACTTAGTTTACTTACAAAAAGTAATATCAATAAATAATTATACTTTAATCATTCAAGTTCTTCAATATTTGCATCATGTGTATTGAAAATAATGTGATCAATGAATCAACACATAATATTTCAAATCAAAATTTTAAACATTAAAATTTAGAATATATTTTAAATTCAAATTAAGATTTAATTTTTGTCTATTTTTATTTATATAAACAAACAATTTATCAATTTATAATATAATAATCAATAATATTAATAAAATTTAATACAAATAAATAAATAAAATATACATTAGTACTCCAAAAAAAACATGCTAGTTCAAATGCTTGTCATATGAGCTTCAAATAATTCAATGATGTTCATTAATTCTGTCAGTGTAGAATATCTATTACTAATAGTTATCCACAATAAAATATGTTGTCAAATTCCAGTATACTCAAAGTACTACTTTATCATCCTTTATATAACAAAACATTTGGTATCATAATAGCATTATATATAAGCAGTTGCTGGCATCCACTTACAATGTAAGCATCACATAATAAATTGGTTTAAATCTTATATTAAAATAATTCATCACCATTATAAAATGATATCCTTAAGTATAAATAATTCATATATATCTCAGTATATTAACAATTTTGATGTTTCATAGTTAAAATGTTTTGCTTATTCATGGCAACCATCTTTCAGTAGAAAAATATTAAAATGAATTTGAATGCTAGAAATTTCTTTATTCTTCATTTGAAAAGTATTCTGGAAACCAGTCTGGTCTCCTGAACAAATATATTCCATTTTACTTCATTATTTTATAAATACCAAATAAGCACTTATAAAAATAAAATATATAAACATACATGGATTTGCTTCAATGAGAGTCAAAATAGTAGAGAACAATTTTGAATTGTTCAGACTTATTTATAATTAACATCATATTTATCATTGAAACCAAGATAATGATTATTCTGCATTTGAATATTAAATTTAACTTCCTCTTGTGTTTCAGTTGTATGAGATAGTGTGGATAATTGAAGGGTGCTTGAAAATCTGAATTCAAATCCTCTATACTTGTGTTTCAAAACCAAAATTTCTTTTACAACAATAAATAAAATAATATTTCATAATGATTATATAAAAAAATATTTACACTTTGAAAACACATGCAATATTCTTTAACTTAATATAAATCAAAACAATTTGAACTACATTTTTGCAATATTGTATTGGAAATATATACTTTATACATATTCCAAATTAAACACTACATATGTAATGTAAACATAAAAATATACACATTTAAAATATTAAATATGTGTTAGTAATGTTTATGACATGCTAATTATAACTACAGTAAATAAAAATAAAGAGAATAAAGAAATATTAATAAATTTCATTAAAGTAATAAATTTTATTATTTATGTGTGTTTTCTCAAATGAATAAATTTAATTTATTATCTTTATGTAATAATAATACTACATTTCTTCCTTTAACACTTTGTTGTCATAGCAGCCATTTCAACATTTTTCAAATTAATGCATTACCTTTTTGAAAGTATTTAAAAAAAATGCTTGATATTACGCCATACACTGAAATTAACCTCCATTTCGGTAGATATAATATATATGTAAAATAAATTACATAGAATCATCATTTAAAAATTCAGAGAATAAGGTCTAGCCTTAGTTTTAGAAACTTCCAAAAATGAAAGTGCAGTTTATTATGTAATAAATATTTATAACTCAGACCACCTGTAACTGAGATGGTTGTAACTGTACCTTCTAATAAGTTACATTTATGTGATTCTGTATAATTTATTCTATATATATAATCAATGGATTCAATTTATTTTCTCATTTAAAATTACATAAATAAACTAAGTATAAAAAGCAGTAAATACTAAAGGTCATGTGGTTACCACTAACTTTTAATAGTTTATTTGCATTCCATAGCTCATTGGAAAGTACAGTTACTTCAGTTTCAGTTGCAAACCATATATATTATGTATATGTACACCCACAGATAGTATAATTTATTATATTATTAAAATAATCATTACTTTACTATATGTTATTTCAATTTAAATTTTTTAAATCTATACTGTCATATATTTTTAATGCTACATAATAATTTCTTTCTAATTTACAAACTAACATCTTTTTAAAAAAAAAAAACTATTTTAAATTTCCTTTAAATTTATTTTTTATGAGATTAAAATATATATATATTAGTATTTTTGTTTATATATATCAAATGGTTTTAATTTTACTGAAATTAATATAAAATTATTCAAACGGAAGTCAATCTCCGATAATGTGCTATTTCTTAAATATTATAAATTTTCATGCACGTTCCCACCTGTAAGAGTTTAAAAAACTTAAGTAAATCATTTAAGTTTAGAGTGTACATTCTATATACACCAACTCTTACAGACCATGCTTAAATCAGGGCTTGGGTCTATTGTGTAACTGATGTTATAATCAAATATTCAATTGTACAAATTTATTTAACCCATCGCAGAAGAAAGATAGTGTCTCATTTTTAACTACTTACAATTAGACAAACATGACTTATAAATGTAAATCTGTTATTATAAAGTGCTGAAAACTTTTAAATTATTCAAACAGAAGTCTATCTCTGATAATGTGCTATTTCTTAAATATTATAAATTTCTACACACTCGCCCACCAGTAAGAGTTTAAAAAACTTAAGTGAATCACTTAAGTTTAGAGCGTACATTCTATATACACCAACTCTTACAGACCATGCTTAAATCAGGACTTGAAATTAATATAAGTATGTATATAATTTTTATCAATTATAATAAATATAGAAGTAAACATATATTCTAATTAAAATAATGAATTATAATGGTGATAAAACATTTTATAAATAACTCTAATAAATTATAGAAGTACTTTTAGTTAATTTCTTAATCTTCAATTAAAATCATTTAAATTCAAATATAATGGAAGTAAACACCATCACATCATATTCTAGATTCATGAATTTTAACATTAATAAATTGTCTATTAATTATAGATGTCTTATTTCTATTTATAAAAATTATCTCCTTAATTTTTGTTTATTATGGTTTCTCTCTTCATGAAGAATCTTAGCATTTTCAAGATACAAAACTTAAAGTAAATTCACAAGTTTTTTTCCTTATCAAAGAAAACCAAAGCTATTATTAAATAATTATTACTCTTATTTTTTATATAACATGTGAGTTTAATTTCAATTTTGATCTTGAAAATGGCAAGATTCTTCATGAAGAGAGAAACAATAATAAACAAAATATTAAGAAAACAATTCTCATAAATAGAGATAAGACATTTGTAATTAATAGACAATTTTCAAATATTAAAAGTCACTAATTTTAGGATATGTCATAATGATGTTTATTTCTCCTATATTTATATTTAAATGGTTTTAGTTGAAGAAGATTAAGGAATTATCTGAAACTACCTCTATAGTTTATTAAAGTTATTTATAAAATATTTTATCACTGTTATAATTCATTATTTTTATTACAATATTTATTCCATAATGAAAATTTTATTTTATTTATATTTATTCTAAGTAAGGGTTTATGTAAACATACATACAATAAAGTTATTTGCATGTTTATATATATATGTAAAAGGTAATACCATGCTTTTTAAATCTAAAGTAAGACTGCTAAACAGTCAACAATGCTGCAGGGGAATTAAAGTTATTATAAAAAGTGTGTGAAATGAGTTTAAGGATTTAATATAAGCAATAAAAAAAGAATGAAAAAAGTGTTTAATATCTTAAAATAAGATGATTAACAATATAGTAAAAGGAAATACATATATATATTACTAATATACATAAAATTATCTATTGAAAACTTCACAGTGAACAATCACAGAACTAATAAGTAAGATAAGTTTAATTATAAAATGAATATAGAAGTTCCAAAAAAAGATAGATGCAATTTCATATATAATAAAATAAAATAGATTCTTACACTATCATATTTTTGATCAAGTGAATAGTTTGATATAGATGCATATTATTCCTACTTATAAAATATGAATATTAAATAATTGATGAGTTGAATATACTGTATATATATTGTAACCTTTTGCTTTACTCACTATTCTAAAAAAGAATTCAAATTATATACAATATTCAAAATTTTAAATGTATTACATACATAAGTGTATCTATATTGATTTTTGATTGATATAATATATTATAAGCTTAAATTGTATAATATTAAAGTAAGATTTTGTGGATTTAATCAACAGACATAATTTAATAAAGGCCATACATAGATAGATTAATAGTCTTATTATTTCAATTGTAAATTTTAATTAATAGCTATTTCTCTATTTAAATCATAGTTATTCATTTCATAAATATTTAATAAACTTATCAGTAGTCATCATATGAATATTTATCTAATTTTATTACAGTGGTCCTTTAAAACTGTGTGATGATACATTGATAGAATCTTATCTATTAAAAATAAATACATTTTGTTTCCCTATGGGAAATAATATTTTAATTGTTTTAATAAAAAATATTATTTTTTTATATAACTTTTAATAAAAATAATATTGTCTTTTAACAAATTTATTAAATATATGTGTTTGAATTTAAATATTGAATTCTTACAAAAAATAATAAATTATAAATTATGTTTACATTTAAAAACAATTATATTTATTCTTAAATATAAATATTTAGCATTTTAATAATATTTGTAGACAGAAGTTAATTTATTCAATAAATCTCTAGTAAATTAATAAATAATGACCAATGAAATTGATCTAAGCAATAATCTGATGTCATACTGTCTACAGTATAAAAGATAATGAGCAGATAACATTAAATAGAAGCTAACAAAATTGATAGCAGTTAGTATTTTAAATATGAAAACACTTTTCTAGTGTTTTGTTTTAAATAAGTAAAAATAACTTTTTTAAAACTAAATACTGATAAACAAAAAAATGTTTTTCAAGGATTTTAAATAGTAATGGAATAAAAATTACAATTTTTTTCACTAAGAGCTAATTATCAGTCTTAAATGTTGAATTATTGTCAAGGCATGTTTGTTCTTAAAAGTAAAAGGAAATATAAGCATTATTTGGAAAAAAGAAAAAAAATTAAGTATCAGCAAGTTTACAGCATTTACAAATCAGGATATGTAAGAAAATATTTTATTTTCTCTCTAATATTAATAAATTTAACAATTAAGAGGAACTTATATTTACTTAAAAAAGACAAATGTTATAAATTTATTTAAATATTTTATCAAACTTTAATATTAAATATATCACAGTAATTATAAACCTTTTTTTAAAAAAAGAAGAAATTATGATGGAATAGAGTAAATTGTGTGTTGAACTGAAGTTAAAATTAAATAGTAAGAAATACTACATACATCTGACAACAAAGAATTAATTTGCTATACTTATTGACATGTGTATATAATGAAAATATGAGAAATATTGAATAATACTGGCATACGTTTAATTATATATATATCTTGTTTATAATAAGTTTCAAGATTATCATAAATGAAGAGGAAGAGTTATTAATTCACTAAGAATATTGAAGAAAATATGAAGTGTGCTATTCTAATAAAATAGAGATAATAAAGATAAGTGTTTGTCAAATTATAAACATAAAAGAGACTATGAGTCAAAAAGAAGTTTATAATTATTAGTTAGTTAAAAAGAACTAGTATTCAATATATGTTTATCATATATAATGGAACATGAATATTATAAATATTTATATATGAATGAATATTTAAAAAAAAACAATTAAAATTTCTAATTACAAGTGCACAAATGGAGAGATCAAGAATCCTGTGATAAACTTTAATTGAGCTCAACAACTTTTGAAAAAGAAGTAAAAAATGTTTATTTGTTATAATTATAAATTTATTAAACGCTCACTATTATTTCAGTAATAGTTTTAACAAGGCTGTAAACCTTAGCAATGAGCGTCTGAAAAAATCGTCACTAGGGACCTCTGTAGGTCTTTAAAACACATGCTTACGCTATAGGGACCTCTGTAGGTCTTTAAAACACATGCTTACGCTATGAAGAAAAGAGAGAATCCCTTTTCTTCATAGCGTAAGCATGTGTTTTAAAGACCTACAGAGGTCCCTAGTGACGATTTTTTCAGACGCTCATTGCTAAGGTTTACAGCCTTGTTTATTTGTTATGTAAATATATATTTTTTCATCTTCTTCAAAATTGTACTTTAAACACTGTGCACAAGCAGGAAGATGAGAAACTTCTACCAGCATTGAAGTTATAATTGCTGACTGTCACTATGAAAACAATAGAGAAGTGTGGTTCGAAAATATATATAAAAAGATTGAACTTTTCAATCGAATTTTTTTTTAGAAATATTTTAGCATTATATTTTATATCTAGAAAACAATTAGTTAAGTTATAAATTTATTAATGTTGGTTTTTAAAAATGTAGTTTTAAGATAACATTGGATCTTAAATGTATATAAAATTATATTATGCTTAAAAAAATATTTATTTTATGGATGGACTTGAAAAGTTGAAAGACAGTAATAGGTAACTAAAGGGTATTAATTTATGCATTCTATATGTCTTAAGATTAATGATTAGTTATAAGAAAAGTGGTCTATATCCAATTATTAATTTATGAAATAGAAATATATTTCTAGTGGATAAACCTCCTAATTGTCATGAATCAAGGGGAAAAAAGTATATTATTAAACCAAATCTTTATTTATGAGATATGTATAAAATTCTAAAAGAAGTAATGATATAGAATGAATGTAATAATGGATAAAATTATAATTTGATGTCAAATATTATAAATGTAAAGTGAATATTATGACTTTGTCATGAGTAGAACTATTATTTGTTTTAGCAAATGATCAATTGTAGATATACATTTTAAAAGTAAAGGAGATAAAATTATATTCTGAGATTGAAAATACGATCTATACTGATGTTAAAAGTTTAGAAATTCTAATAGGATAAGTGTGAAATGTCAGAATAATATAATGTAATCTGGATGAACTAATAGTATATGTGATTGGTATAATCTAATGAAAACCCATATTATTATAGGAGCAAATGAGGAATCTTATAATATAATAACTGTATTAATCCATAAGAGCTTCCAAAGAAAGCTAGGATGGATCATTTAAAGAGTAATGATCAATCAGAGATTATATTCGTTTATAGTTGAAAGATATTAGCCTTTATTCCTCTTATATAAAGTTGTGTAGTAAATTAATTTCTTATCCTGAATATTATTTTGATAGTAAGGCATAATGAAACATCATATGGAAGGGTTCAATATAGGAGTTTATAGTTTTATTTCCTACAGTTAATATTAATAGTTTAAAGAAGCAGAAGACATGACCATATGCAAAACAAATACAATAGATTTTTAAAATAGAAGAAAAAGTTATTATCTTAATGATGGTATGAGGTCATTGCTAATGGGGATTGTAAGAGAAGAATGTGTGAAAGTGTGAGAGAAGAATCCATAGTTAGAAAATGATATTTTTGATTTGTTTGATTATTTAAGATATATTATTGATATTATAAATCATATAAAATATATAAGGCCAATCAGTAAATAATAACCATATATTGATGTAGGAATTTTAGAACCTAACTATATTGAAATTATAGTAATTTATGTAAAAAAAAAAAAAAAAAGAATAAAATAACTGACCAATGAAGAATAAAGTTTCAGAATTTTTTTTTTTTTTTTTTTAAAAAAATAAAAATATGATGGGTAATTAATTTTACAATAAGAATTAAAATATTAGTCACATTAAATAATTCTAGTCAATTTAATCTAATATAAAACTATGGAAAAAATGTATTTATTTATTTATTTTCAATGTACCAATGTAAATATGCTATTATAGTAATATAAATTATTTAAAGAGATTATGTTCTAATGGTTTTCCTTATGGAATCATAAATCTCACAATGACATATCTGTAAGCACATGTCATAACAAAATCCCCATATGAAATTTATTGATTGAATATTTTTTGATGTAAAATTATAATAAAGAATTTTATTGGTTAATTTGAATTGATAGTTGAATATAAATGATATTAAGTTATTTTACTTCATGTAAAATATAAGTGCTTAAATGATTATTTGAACGTTTAACATCTAGAGTTATTATCCATGTATTATGAAAATTAGCAATATAATTAATGTCACATATAAATTTTAAAGTTCATTTAAATTTCACAAAATAATAAAGTCATAAAAGAGTTATACAGTTTGTTAAAATGATTATATTTTAAATAGTATAATGTTTAAGCTATATGAAATTATTAAGAATTTTTGATGTTTGTTTAAATGCTGGAAAGAATCAATAGGTTTAAAAATTAATTTGTATAGTATTAGACTTTGTTAATAATATGAGTTTTGATTATTAATCTATGATTATTCTATGTAAATGGTCATCATTTGTGAAAATAGATTGTGAAGTGAAAAAAGTATTTCATAAATTGTTAGTACAATGCAGTTTATTAATTTATTTATTATTATTAGTGTACTGTTAGTTATATTTGCAAAGAAGAGAGTGGGAATTATTTGGATAATTGGATTTCAATAAAATCTCATTTGCTGTTCAATTATCAACTTGTTATTCATTATTATTTTGATTAAAAAGAATAATCATTATCCTTGAGATATTAATAGGAAAGATCAATAATTAATTCAATTGATTTAATTTGTGTTATTTAAAATTTATCACTATTATAGTTTATAATAGTTACCAGGATAATCTTAATAATTATTTACCATGAAATTATTATGTTAGTCATTGTATATTATAAAGGATTTTCCTAATGATTATAATAAGATGATAGCTGGAGAGTTTCTATAATAACAATGCAATTGTAAAGTATAGTTGATATACTTTATAATGTTAAAACCTCTATGATTGTGACAATTCCTGTTATTCTATCTTATGTCTAATTATTAGAGTCTCATAGATTCAACATATTGTGTGATGTGATATGTAAGTTAGATTGCTATATTGATAGTTGTTCTGACCATGTAATGCAGCTGTTTGATAGTGCTGTTGCTTGCAAAAATAATGAAATGTAATGTTATCAGGCCGGTAATTTTTTGCTTTCTGCTCTCCACTAACTTTTCAAAGTATTTTTAAAAAATTTCCAATGGTATTTAAAAAACTTTTCATTTAAAAAAATATATAAAACAAAGAGTTTTAAAATGTGTATTATTTTTTGAATGAAAATTAGAATAAATATATGCACTAGGCCAAGCTGGCAGTGCGTAGTGTTGAAATGTGCAGGGGGGACTCTGATGGTTTTGATGATCCAAAGGATTGTCCAATATATCCACTAGTCTGAGCGAACCAAGCTGATAGCATGTAGTGCTGGATGTGTGAAGGGGACTGATGGTTTTGCCAATCTGAAGAAGTGGCCAATACATGCTCTAGTCTGAGCGAACCAATATTATGATTTCCAAAACAATGGACAACGGCAGCCATTATATTACTCTCATAGCTGTTTCCCTCAAATGTGCCTTTTCATGTGACTTATGTGAAATGCTTCAATGACATACCTGTTTGCAATTATTTTCACCTTCAAAGATGTGTAGGGAAACAGGATGACAGATTTACAATTATTAGTATGTAATAGTACATCAGGTAAGGTGGAAGATCCTTAATTTTAATGCACCTAAAAACACTTATGGCCTGTTGAATTTCATATACCCTCACATCCTATGGTAATGATCTATGAAGTGTGTGCTATTTCCATAGTGATGTGAAGCACAGTGTGCAATGGCATATATGCTTAACATTGGCTAATATAAACAGAACTGTTCTATAGGCTGTAAGTTGGGTCATGTAAATGGCATATTTCCATGCTTTTGCAAGCAACAGTACCATCAAGTAGATGCATTACACTGAGTATACAACTGCCGGTCATTATATTTTGGGAAGATTACAATGTATACTACTGCTAAAAATTATAGATTCAAAATTAAACTGATTAAAATTGAGATATTCAAATGTTTTAAATATCCAGTTCTCTCTATGAGAGTAGCTTTGTTGCCGGATATGCATAAATAGTGAGAGAGATTGATCGGTTACACATTTCACAAGATAACAAGAGTGAATTTATAACAATTATATATATATGCGCATATGTGTATCACTTGATAACACACCAAATTTATCTACACCATACATTTTCAATACATTGTCAAGACAACTTCCATAAGTATTGCCTAGACAACAGATTGAAGATTTATGGTTTGATTAAGCTTGAGCTGTTATCATTTGATTTTCATTTGTGAATCATTTAGTTCTGTGAAAAATCAGATTTATTATCTAAATAATATATATATAACAATAATGCTTAAATCGTAGCAAAAAATAAAAATAATTATCCATGTTCTCTTTAAATATATATATATTAATACTTTAAAAGATCAAATTTCAATGTTATATAGAAAACAGAATGGCTGGCTATTCAACATATGAGAGCCATGAGAATCTAATTCAAAGCTTACCATGCAAAAAGATAAGCAAGTTAATGATTTGACAATTGGTAGTCTGGTTTAAAAGGATATGAGCTTGACCAAAACATCACGATCAGAGATTCTGAAGGATTTGCTAATATGTAGCGATAATAATAAACAATTGTGCTTGCTGACTACAAAGAATCCAGGACCATGCCAGGGTAAATAGACTGCGATGAAAGTAGTAGAGAGAGGAAATATAATAATATATACATGGCTACCCCAGTCAAGTAAAAAAAATTCCGACAAAATAACAGTTGTCGACATATATATTGTTTTAGGCACACACACACGTAAATTAATAGTTTTACACAATGCACGATATATACAAGCACTAAAGTATTTCAGTAAATCTAAAATCAAATTACACACATATAAAATAAATTAGTTAACACTAATTAAAAGAAAAGGTTAATTTTAAACATTATTACAATCTTCTTGACGAGATTTTGCAGACTGATTAAACTTTAGACTTGTTTTCTTAAAAGAAAAAAAAACACTTAAGTTTTAAATCTTTTAAGTGAGGAGGGGAGTGGAATAAAATTATTAAACTTCATAAGAACTGTCAAAACTTTCAATGCAAAGAAAAGAATTTATTTCAAACATATTTTTTAAAACATCATTAATTCTAAATAAAAGCTTATTCTAAAAGACAGAAAAATATTCATATATGGTTGATATATATACGATATTAAATAATGGATGCATAAAGTAGAGAAACTACATTTAAATCTAATATTATGGTTGATAAAAACAAATAATGCACATTTACAAAAGGAAACCCCTTATAATAACCCGTGGCTTATTTTAGGTATATAAAAGTTTATATTGCCACTAAGTTCATCAAGGTTGTTGCACTAGCTTTCTGCTATTAATTGAAGAGTTAGCTACCTTTGTTCATTTTATAGTTGTCATTTTCCAGGTGGTCAGTTGAGATTCTTCTTGATATATTGGCTTTAGGAGATTAGCTTTCTAATAATTTAATATTTCATACCATGTTGGAGTATGAAGGTTCAACCTTAGAGTATGGAGTTCATCTTGGTGAGGTGCCTAGTCCAGCATATTTTGAAGAATACCATTAGGAAAATTTGGTTGATTTATTGTACAGGCCACTTGTCATGAACAAATCTCTAATGAGTAGAATCTAATAAAATCTACTGGCTGAATCCACTAAATTAATAAATGATTAGTTTGAATCTGAATAGACTGAATTAAGCTTGAATGTTTTCTGAATAATTTTTGCCTAGCTTGAATCTTTCAGAATAACACAATAGATTTTATGGAGGTTTTATACTCATTTATTCTATTGTTCTATCACCTAAATTTTTCTAGAACTTTCATTATCATCTCAAAATAGCCAGATTGTCAAGCATTGGCAGTCAGTGGTCAGCACAGCTGCCTTACAAACAGTTGTCCCGGATTAGTGGGTTCGCTTCCTGGCTGATGCTAAGACACAAGAAAAAAAATGGCCAAATTTTTAATAATTAATAAGCAAGACTTTTAATTTCTTAAAATCAAACGCTTTTATATTTCATGCTAATTACTTTTCTTACATGTCTTATCTGAACAATGTTTAATTTTTTATTATAATGGAATAAAATTTTATTTGTAGATTACACATGGTTATACAAAGTTTTAAAATAATTTTACATAAAATATAACAGATTTATTTAAAAACTTTATTTTATATATATAAATTGACATCACTCTTTATTAAACAAAATTATTTTAGTGATTTGTGTGTGTACATAAATATACCTGCAGCCACACTAAATACACGTTAAATAAAAATTAATTTAGCAAAATTTTTAAATTAATTTGAAATGAAAATTTTAACTGAAACCCCTATTCTACTCTATATATAGATTTGTGACATAGCAAAGCATCCTTTTCAGTACATATAAATATATTTTACAAATTTTATTTATTGAAATGTAATGTAAATAATGTCCATTTGATGGAGGGTCTGTAGGATATTAGGTCCTGTGATTGTATAAAAGGAAACCACTTGAAAAGATTCCATTAAAAAGTAAAAGCCAGGATGATATATTAATTTTTTTATTTATTTATAGTGAGTTGTCTGTTTCAATTTTATTTTAAATTCATTATTTTTATTTTTTATGTATAAATTTTAACATTGAAAATTGATCATTTAAAGTATTTACAGTTTTGATTGTTTGCATGTTAAGTAATAAGAAATGTTATTCTACAGCAAGGATTGATAGAAGAAAAAAAAAAGTGAAGTAAAAAATAGAAATAATTTTTTTTTGGAAAAATTTAATCATGGAAAATTATGGTATTAATAATGTAGGGACATTTTTATATATAATTTGGATAATATTTATTTTATTCGATTTAAAATGTTATGAATATACAAAGAAAAATTGAGAAACTAAAACATCAATTGTCATTTTCAAATAAATGTAAAAACAATGGAATTATGACCACATCATGTAGATTTGGAATTAATAATGAGAAAATTAATAAGAATAAAAGTTTGTGTAATAAAATTTAGAGAACAGTTGTGGAATGGTTTTTGAAAGAAAAATATATAGAAGTAGATTTCAATATTAGGAAATATAATAGACAGAAAAGTATTTTAAAAGCACATACATCTATAGAATTACTGGAGTACATTCATCATAGTTTATTGACTAATAGTAGCAAATTAAAAAATAAAATTTATAAGAAATGTGATAATATATTGTAATGGTCACTCAATTCCCCTTTGATCATGGAGGGTGCTACCAGATCACTGCATATCTGGAAAATTTGTTCACCATAATCAAAAGTGGATGGTGATGGTTTTCACTGACTAGACTCAGGGAGATAGCAAGAGCTCATGAATATTGTTCAGACAATTGAGAAATAAAAGTACTAAGACAAACATCAGTAAAATTAAGTTTAAATAATTTTAAAGTTTTATTAAGAGTATTATAAAATTTTAAAATAGAGCTTTACACAAAATAAATACGGTTATATCAGGTGTGTACTAGCGAGAATAAAATGTCAATGTGCTGGAAGACAGACTAATTTTTTAAAAGTGAATTAGAAAAGGAGAAAACAATTTTCCTTCAGCTGTCAATTCACCTAAGCAATTCTGGTTTCCTTATTCATAAGTTCTAAAATGAGAAGCAAAGGAAAGTTTCTTGCATGAATCAATAAAATCAGCATAGGTGAGCTATCACTAGCTTATTGACTAATGATGTCATAATGTCCACAGGACTTGCTACATGGCTAATCACTTTTAAGATCAATGTTGATTACAATGCAAGAACACATAAATGGTAAATGAATATGACAGAGTATGAATTATAAAATGGAAGAAAACTTAAATCTCCAATTTAATGATATAGTAAATTAGAAAATACTCTGGTGTAAATGATTTAAAATTAATAAAACATTAAATCCCTGATTTAAGGAAAACAGATATATAATATGGGTAAATCACCAACCAAATGATTTGGCCAAAATTAAGCTGAGTAATAATAATAATAATAATAAAAAGTCTCAATAAGAAACAAGTAATTTAGAAAACTATGTCTGCCCAAGCATTTATCAGAAAGTGAAATATATTAGAATTACAAATAACTTTACAAACTAAATTCCCAGTACATGCTCTGATAAATAAAATTAAAAGCAAACTTGGAATCCTAAAACTACGATTTCAAGACACATTATAAATACAACGAAAAGCAAAAACAGATTGTAATTATGGGTTAAAATAATTATTAAAACTACAGATTTATTTTTAGATTGAACGGAGATTTAATTAAAAGATTTATATACCCTGGAAAGAATAAGAAATATTTTTACCTTAAGGTAAAGCAGAGTCCCCTGGGTTTTTTAAGGAGTGCACACTTTTATTTTAAGTTCCAATTTTCAGGTGTCTTCATTTCTTTATGATAGCAAGTGTAGAGGCATATTTTGGGGTCCTTTTTACTTCAGACTTTCATGGCATGATCAAAGAGCAGTGTGGAATCAGAGATCTATCCTTAGGTAAGTTAGCAAAGCATGTTGTAGGTTAGAATACATATAGCAGTGAATTTTGACATCTTTAAGAAACAAAATCTTTTATTAACAGCAAATTTTGAAAGGAAATTAAATGTCCAAACTGCCAGCACAGTATGAAGCTCAGCAGGCTAATATAAAGTGAATAGTGTAATTATAGGAAACTGAATCAATCACTTTGAATAGCTTGTTCCAACCAAGAATAATCTAAAATGTCCAAAATTTTTGGGGTTATTTATACCCTCTCTCTATCTCCCATGTAAATTTTCTTATTTTTCAATTATAAGCCTTAGCCCAAGGCAAATCCTTATCTCCCACTCAACCTTATTTAAGAATTCTAATCAGGGATTATCTTATAGAAAGACAACAACACAAAATTAAATCTCCATTTTTAAAATCAAACTAAAATGGATCGTAATTAAAATAAAAGAAACAGGAATGCAATTAAAAAGTTTGCTTGCTTTTAATTAATTTGATAAAAATAAATAAAAGCAAGCGGTAAAAGAAAACTATTTTAGAAATCCAATTTATAAAAAAAATTAAATTACATATTTTAAACATAAATGACTATGTGTGTTAATACACATACTCTTATACACAACTTTTAAATAGTTTTAAACTTTAGAATTTAGTGGAAATAAAAGTCGGTTTTATTTTTGTAAATGAAACCATTGAATTGGATATATAGAACCATTGAATTAGATATATAAAAGTAGATTTCAATATTGGGAAATATAATATACAGAAAATTATTTTAAAAGCATATACATCTATACAGTTACTGGAGTACATTAATCATAGTTTATTGACTAATAGTAGCAAATTAAAAAATAAAATTTATAAGAAATGTGATAATATATGGTGATGGTTGTGTTTTTAAAAAATGGAATCTAATAAAATAATAGTTAATAGTTTTATGGTAAAACATTATAATAAGAAAGAAAATGTTAATAATTTTTAAAATATATCTAATATTCATTTTACAAATGAGCAATTGCAGATTTTAAATAAAGAGACTAAATATATACTATTTTTGGGTAGAGATCTTCAAAAAACAACAGTTGTTAGTGTGGAAGCTGCAAGTATTAAGAATAGTTTGAAAGCAGAATTACAGTCAAAAATTAATAATATTTTAAATAAAAATCATAAATGTATTAAAAAAAAATGGAAGAAGTCTAATATAAGATAAATTATGGAAAAGATAAATAAGAAGCATGCAATAGTAACAAGTGAAGATAAAGGGTCAAGGGTTGTTGTTTTAAATGAAATGGATCATGATAAGAAAATAAAGATATTGCAAAGCAGAGATACCAAAAGATAAATAAAGATCCAGGAAATATAATTAAAACAAAATATAACATTTTATTAAAATATATAAAAATAAAACAATTAATGAAAAGGAATATAGACTTTTGTATTCTACAACCTTTGAATAACCATGTATATTTGGTAAGGTTAAAATACATATGGTTGACAAGCCAGTAAAAGTAATTTTAGACTTTATTAATTATGTTCTTAAGAATTATGTGACATAATATATAAAAAGATTTTCATTGCAATAGGTTTTAGCAAATATTGTATTAGGAATTCAGAAGAACTTATAGATAAATTAAATTATGTAGAGATAAATAAAAAAGGAATGATTGTATCATTTGATATTGAAAATATGTATCAGTGTATACCTAGGGAAGACTGTATAAAAATAATTATTGATAAATTAAAAATGAGTAATGTAATTTTAGAAGAATGGATATATGCAATCAGAGAAGCATTATAATTGATAAATTATGCTTTATATTTTAAATATAAAGAAAAAAATTTAAATATAACAAAGAGATGGGTTATGGATTGCTTTGTTAGTAGGATTGTATCATCAATTATGATTGTCTATATAAATCAAAATATAATTGATAAGTATATAAAAAATAAGGAAATTCTAGAATATTGTAGATATATTGATGATATAATTTTAAAAGGGTAATAGTAAAAATATTGTTAATGCATTTAAAGAATTGAACAATAATAAATACCATATTAAGTTTACAATGGAAAAAGAGGAGCAGGGATTAAAGTATTTAAACATTTTTTAACAAAAGAAATTAATGGTGAAATACTTATTAAACATTATATTAAGTATAAAGAAAAAAAGAGGTATAATTGATTCAAATTTATATCAGTCATGGTCATAGAAAATAGTAGCTTTGAAAACAATGAAGTTTTAAAATGGTAGGCTAACATTGAATATAAAAAAAGCATTTGAACAGAAATTGAAAGTTGAGAATAATTATTATGTTAATATGGGATATAAAAGAGAAGATATTAAAAAGATTTTCAGAAATAAACATAATAATACAAAATGACCTTTACAATATAATATATATATATATAATACCCATAAGTGAATCAACTACCAGCTAACAGAATAGGCTGATAATTAAACTGTACTGAATAAAATCATAATAATAATCTAACGATATACTCCATCATCCTGATGATGATGATGATGATGTATTTAAGCTAAGCTCAATGGGTTATGTGTTATAATTATATTTACTACTAACACATGCATTAAAATAAAAGGGAACTAAATAATGACAAATGCATATCATCATAATAGACAAACAAATTAAGAAGAGGAGAAACCTCACTCATTCTTATACACAATTTTTAAATCAACCAAACTTTTCCATATTAAAAATGCATCCCCAAGTAGTATAGGTACTTTGCATATCATATAGAATACTAAAAAAAAATTATTCTATTGGAACCTCTCTAAATATCTTGAAAACAAATGTTAATCATCAAATAATGCATATTGCCATGATCTGATCTGAAATAACTCTTATAAAGTAAGAGCTAATGTGCTTTTCTTATAGTACAATTAACTATAATTGATTTGTTAATGCCATACTATTGATATTTGCAACAATAAGAGTAATTTGGATAATCATAAAATAATATGTGATAATCTTAGGGTTCTTTATCTAATAATTTTAAGTATTAATTGTCATGTCATGATGTTGAATAAATAAATGACATCCTAATAGACTAAAGGAGACACACACTTCTCTTATAAGTTAATGCATCACCAACATACTATAATAATGATGACAATGATGATGACAGCAACAGCAACAACAACAATAATAGCAGTAGCAGTAGCAGTAGCAGCAGCAGTAGCAGCAGCAGTAGCAGCAGTAGTAGCAGCAGCAGCAGTAGCAGTAGTAGTAGTAGTAGTAGTAGTAGTAGTAGTAGTAGTAGTAGTAGTAGTAGTAGTAGTAGTAGTAGTAGTAGTAGTAGTAGTAGTAGTAGTAGTCGTCGTCTTCATTTGTAGAATAATTAAATAATATGCAGTCTTAAATGAACATTCATTCAAAATAAATAAGTTTTATTTTAACTGCAACTCCAACCTTTGGAATTGTAATTCTTATGCAACTTTGCATTTTTAAGTTTGGATCTGTATCTTATTTGCATTGTTTATATGATTTAAACCAAGATTTCTATAACATAATTAATAATTCAGGACTCAAAAAATCATTTATAGAAACAAAGACTAAAATTTAATAACAATAAAACACATTTATTGACAGTTGACATTAAATTCACTTTACATAAAATTTAACAACAAAATTTTATAAAAAAGAAAGTATTCACAAACATAGGCACTGTTGTACAAGATGCATAAATAATAAACAAAACAATCACATATCTACTTGCAAAACAATCCATTGTACAAAAGTTTGGATAGTTTTGTCAATTAAAACTTGTTCATTTTTGGCTAAACATCTAATTTCACCATCTAATTTGGCTAAACACTATTTTATTCCATTAACCACTTGTATTAAAGTAAAACAATTTGCTACCATGTTAATTTACTTCTAAACATAATCTTCATGCTATTCCATTGTTATAGAATAATAGAATAATCGTTTACTAAGGCTTTTAGAAATATAATTCACAATAATATCTGAGATATACTTTCATGTTCAGTCTCTATTTACAGCATTAAAAATAAAATTAGAAATTTAATCCTTAATTGGTATTGAAACAGTAAGATTCGTATTCGAATCTTAAGTTTCACCTTTTTCTGTCGTCTCTCACTGACCGGTCTATCCCACCCAAATTTAAACTTTTTGGTATCGAATTGTGTGTGTAACAATATTAAAAATGTATAAATATATGTAGAATTCAACATAAACATGCACACATTTCGATCTCAAATTAAAGGCAATAAATACGGATAAAATAATATAATTTAGATTTCTTGTAGTTAAATAAATTTTGTGTAATATTAATCATTTATTTTGAATTTATAAAGTTCGTATTTATTGCTTAGTTTAAATTTCGTTAAATAATAATTCTAACAAAATCTGATGCAATAATTAATTAAAGTTAAAATAATTTTATTCCCTTTTGTCTTTGAAAATTTAAAAGCATCGGTCAGTGATAGATAATAAATTAATTATAGAAAAATTCCAAAAAAATGTAATTAACGAATGTAAAAGAAAAAAACAAAACAAACAATAGCACAGCAGATTTCTTTCTAATTAAAACCAGCAAAAGCATTGATTATCCTGAGGGCAAGATAAATAAAACCTAAAAATATCTCAACAGAAAAATTAAAAGATCAAGATAAAAAAAGGAGGCCATCTTAGACTTGCTGGAGACTTTCACTTGAACTTTAGCTTTGCTCTCGAGTGGAGAGTCTAAAATATCTTAAAATAAATTGATATTGCCAAGGTATGACCGAGTAAGCACCGAGATTATTCTCCATCGGAAGATGGCCCCCCCGTATGCCGAACTTCACATTGCCCATCGTAAAAACACCATAATGATCTGCTACCTGAAATAGACAAGAAAGCCGCTGCTGTTAAAATCAATAAAAATGCCAAAGACAAGAAAGAAAACTGCTAATCACGAACAATCTACTATTAAACAAATGGAAGAAAACATCTTATAAAACAGGTACCTGTGTGTGTATTCCAAATTATAGAGTACTCTAGTAATAATAAGCTATAGCTCATCTCCTACTATTTGTATAACTTCTAAAATGTTAAAATTGTAATTTTGTGAAACTAAAATTTGAGAATTAATGTAATCTGTAAATTTCTCGCATAATCTAGCTTACCTCCCTCTATCCTTAGGTGTGTATTTCTCAAATCTACACTTTATTTATAATTATCATTGAAATATTACCTTCTCATAATTGTCTTAGTTTTATCTACACTTTATTTATAATTATCATTGAAATATTACCTTCTCATAATTGTCTTAGTTTTAAAGCTAAATCTATAATCGCTTGAACAGTGAATGCGTGTCAAATTGTCATTAATATTTGCTTTATAAATAACTTAAATTTCATATAAATCGACACGCATTCAAAGAATCAGTTATTGTAATGCAGGGTCTACTACTTCGTAATAGCGGGCATACTCGGTGTAATAATTCCCCTTTTAGATATTTTTTATTATTAACTTTTAATGAATAATTACGGAAGTTTCATTTCTTTGAGAGTCATCAATTTTCTTTTAATCAATGTTGATAATGGAGGGCCGAGTTTGAAATCTAGTTAAATATTACCATAATCTTTTAGATCTTATACATGTGTTACGTTTTGAAGCCACGATGACTCATTCCACGCCGTGAATACTCCGGATTCTATAGGGTTGAATTAACCCCAGTCGTCCTACACAAGTGGACATGATAATGTTCCCGTAGGGCTTGACGACCGTCACGCAGCCAGCTGGCAAATTGCGACACGGACCGCTTGTCCCTGGTTATGCTCATGTGACACCTTACCTCTTCGGGTCGAGGCAGAGACCAACCCGAAACCCTTATAAACTTATTCCCGGCATTGCAGTTTCAGTGCTGCCATTTTATATCGCCCTTCTAAAGCGTACCACGTGTTCCTTTATTTAGTTTATCATTCTCTATATCACTCCGCCTCGGCATTATCTTCATCATCTACTCTCAAATAAATGTTTGCCCTTAGTCGTCAAATAAATATTTTTATTAAATAAATGTATGTCCGCCGCTACTGATGACTCTTGCAGTGCAAAGTATAAATTCCCTACAGCACGCATTAGAAATACTCACTCGAGAACCTTAGGTAGCTAGATTACGCCTTCATATAAATGAATGCTCTTTATAAATAAATGTATTTTTATATATAATAATCTTGCCAATTAGCTATTGAAACTCTGAATATAAAATATGATTAATAACATTAATAATGTTTTTTTTTTTATTAAATACGTAAATAAATAATTTTAACTATACGTCTGCAGTTAAGTTTTCATTTATTCGATGCCCATTATATATATTTCCTCGATTATATATGTTAATTAATATTCGTTTGATTGTTGGCCAACTCGGAAACAAAACCATGAATCTCGTGCATCTCCCTGACCACCGTGCCTAAAGAAGTGTTTACTTATGTCGCATCAGAGGCGTTATTCCGTAGATTGTATTGTGGAACCGATAAACTATGTTCGAACTCGGTACCATGGATGGCTTCGCTACTCGATGGTGCTGCTGTTCTGTGTGGTGGTCGAATTCTGCACTATGTTAATGAGATACACATGTTTTGACTGTTACAGTATATGGCTAAACATTTTCAGCACATTAACATGATAATACTAATTATCATACAAGATATAGATAAGAAAAATATTGTCTGGCATTTTGCTAACCTAATAACAATAAAATCATAAAACTTCTCAGAAATCCACACACACAACATTCTAGATTTTGCCCATGTTCATATAATAAATTATTTAAACCTTTAATTGTCTTACCAATCCATCATCAAACTACTTCCGGATAGTGATGATGATAATATTACATATGTGAATCTCTTATTATGTTATCCTCATATATTAACATTAAATTACTAAACATATTTATTGGGTTTTTTGTAATCTGCTGGCAAGGCACAACAGTACAATACATAAAATTACTTTACTATACACTATGGATAAAAAAAGTGTCCCTCAAATGATTATACACTTAAATTCTAACTTATCAATTGCCATAACAATTTTAACACATACATTGACTTCATCTCATGATGGAATATAAACTTGATGTCTTCATGAGGGAAAGGCTTCTCAGAGCCACAACTACACAATTTGAAAATAAGCAATGACATATTCCAACACCTTTTTCTCAGGTAAATATATGTGTGAACATGGTCCTAATACATAGAAAATGGTATATAAACCAAAGAGAAAAAATCCTATTTAAGGATCTAACTATGCTAGCTGAGCACAAAAGACAATAATAAATATCAAACAGAATCCTCTCATTAAAAAAAAACAAACATTGGGAAGAGCAAATCTCAAATCATCCAATGTACAACATAATTAGAACACAATGATAATCAAGCCACATGCATACCACAATTGTAATACAGGACTAGCAGATATCCTTGGCATAACCATGGCAAGGTAAAAAAAATTATCACTGAAAACTAGAGAAATAAATTTTCTATCTCTAAAATACATACACTGACTAATGTGCAAAACCAACAAATAAATACAAATCAAAGTGACTTTAAAAATATTTTAAATAGCACAATAAAATTTCACAAATAATAAGAAATATACATATCTAGTTAATACAGCATAAGACTTTAAAAGTAGAGTGGACATAAATAGCAAATGCAAAAAATACTAAATATAATAATGATAAATACATTATCATATTAATAACCTCATAATAAAATTATTATATTATAATAGTTGAAATTTATGAGTTTCTGATAACCCAGATATTGGCTGTTTATCCATAAATAGTTAAATTGTGTCTTAGTAAAATATTATCAGTGACTGTAAAGGAATATATATTTTTACCTGGACATGTATATCATATATAATTTACTTTAAGCCAAAATAATAAAAAAATGTATAAATTTTACCATATAATTTAAAAAAAAAACACTTTTGCAAAAAATTAAAATAAAATAAATAATAAAATTATTATTTTTTAAGCACCTATAGTTCTTTATCCGATATCCTAAATGGTGAGTTACTTGATGTGGGAAACAATATTCTTTGGATGGTGAATCATTTTTAGAAACAATGCATCCATAATTTGTTATATTTTAAAATAACACAAGCACTCATGGCCTTCCGGGGACAAATGGTACACAAAATAACAACACTTAAAGATTTACTTCACCAGATTTGAATCTCTTTTCATCCACTTATATATTTATTTCATAGAGTTTACATCTCTTTTTTTATTACTGTTATCCCAGCAGCAAATATATTATTAGGGATATTTTCTTTAACATTTCTGCTGATACATTTTGGAAATTAACAGTTCATTTATTCTAGAAAGAGCCTTTCATATTATTATTTAAGTTATTATTGTATTTATCCAAAAATAACTAATAATTGTAAGTAATAAATTACTTTTTATTTTAAAATAAACAGTTTGAATAGTTTTCAAGTTCCATAATATCTTTGAAATTAGTTTTTCTTTCTATTTATTATTATTGTTCATTTGCAGTAATATTTCTTTAAAGACTTTGTAACAATGCATCAACTTATTCCATATTAAAATATTCTCTTGGAAACATTAATATAATTAACTTTTCAGAGATTAAATGAAATAAAGTTCATTTCATTTTTGTGAAATATGTGAGTCAGCATTTAATACCATTATAAAGAGAATGTTTTTTTAAAAAAAATACTTCATTAATTGTCAAGAGTTACTCATTTCTGAGTTAGATAAAGTTAATTTCTATTGAAGCATTTCCTTCTGTTAATTTTAATTTAAATTTAAAAGGCTATCAATAATAAATTGTAATATTATTTTACTAAAGGTAAGGAATAAACAATGGAAATATTCCAGTATAGAGTTCATTATATAGTTTTGAATAGATAACAGAAAATATATTAGCTTTACTTTCTTTAAGTATTGGCTCATGTTCAGTTGGTTATAATTACTCAATAGACAATACCAGTTTTTCTTAAGCATTTTGCTAATTTTTTTTCTCAGTGATGAAACTTTATTCATCAAAAAAAAAAAACGTACAAATACAGTTAAATAAGAGGTTTACAAAGAATGGTAAAAATGAAATTCAGGAGCAACATGGTGAAAGGGGAAAGATACATATGAAAAGGGAAAGGGATGTGGAAAAGGTGTATATTAACCATACACACCTTATTTGTTGATATTAATTGGGTTCTGCTTTCTATGATTGGATTTTAGATCTTGCTTAGTAATCAAGGATTCAGTTGTATAATCTGAAAGTTTGTTGTTAAACTTTGGAGTGTTCTTAATAATTATTGCTTGAAAGAGGATTCTAAAACATTATTTGGACTAATTTTGTCTTTGAATTATTACTTTTTTGCTCATGAATCACTTCGTTGTAATTCTGTGTTGTTTTGGAAAAAAAAAAAAAAATAAATTTTTTTTTAGGCCCCCAATTCACTGGAAATGGTCTAATAACTTCTGTTCTGATCATTGCAGAAACCTGATTTTTATGCAGGAAGATAGCTTGAGTCATAATCTATAATGTTCAATTCTAAAATTGAGATCGAATTAAAATTTAAAATAAGTTTCCAATCAGCATTGGGAAACTTCCAGTTTGACACGATGATGTTGTATCTTTTTTCCTATGAACAATTTAGCACTGGGATTTCTTTTTTTTTTCTTTAGTTTTATGATTAATTTTTGTATCTATAATAATCTCTGGGTCATTTTCTGTCTTCCCTGACTGGTTTGCAATCATAGAAACTTGTTTCACATTTCTAATATCTGATGCAACAATGAAATTCTTAAAACCGTCTTTGTTAATATTTTATTTTCCACGTTTTCTATGAGCTTTGATGTCCAAATGATTTCTCTGTTTATTCTAACAAGACATTTGGATTTCTAGTGTCTTTATTCTTTTTAGAATTATTTGGTTTGTTTTAAAATTATTTTCTAAGGTTTTATGTTGTTCTAATGATTCCTAGAATTATTTAGCCTAGCTTTTGCCTATTTCTAATGGCAGACATTTGCATAACTGGACCAATAGAAACTCTCAATTATTCTTGAGTGAAAACTGTTCTAAAATTTATTGTAAAGATGAAAAAACAACAAAACAGGTATTCACTTACATCTTGTAAACTTTTCTTTTATGAATCCAAAATTGAACTATGACTTTGGTGAATAAAACGGGGAGCCTGTAAAAGCAAAAACTGGAGTCCCAGGCTCCCTCTAGTGGACTGCCACCAGCATTTTGCTAATTTCATTGAAAATTTCCTGATTAGGCTAAAGTGTGAAAAAACCTAATATCTTCTTTTTTTCTAGCTGCACATAATTATTTAAAAAATAATAAGAGTTTATAAAAAATATTACTATTAATTTAGAATAAAAATTGAAACTAAATTTTAATGCCTTCTTGTTGAGGATTCTTTGGTTAAAATGAAGAGGGAAACATGAAGAGAAAGAACTCCCCCACACACTAAAATCCCCTATTTATATCTTCCCTATTTTGATGGGCATTTTAATTAGCCTCACCTCTAGCATTAATTATCTACACTACAGTCAGAAACTAAATAAAAAATTACACAACAGTGACCTATTTTTAGTTATATGATAATTTAAACATTTCCATTAGTCTTTTAATTTATCTTTACTTTTAAACTTATTTAATAATAATAAATAATAAAAATGAATAATTTAATTATTTTTAAATTATTATCTTTATAAATTATTACTTTTGTTTATAAGAATCTCTTACATTCATTTATTTTAAACACTTTTAATACTGAATTAAAACCATAAATATTCTTAAATAAATAATACTATATATATATGTGCTGTATGCACAGATAATGAAGCTAGTATATATAATCGAAAGCAAATATAAAATACTATTTTAGCTGAGCCCTTTCAAGAGACTTTTTGCTCTCATATTCATAGCTACTATCTTGTTAAAAACTGCATTATTAGAAGGAAAATTTATGCAAAACAATGCAAATTAGTTATAACTGCCACTTTTGGGATAGGGCAAAACAGGCTTCTCTTCAATTAATGGACTTAGAATCACTTGCTATGTATAATGTTTCTCTGATTTTGCATTTAGCATCATGTGTTTCTGAGCAAATGATGTTAGTGTCAGCAGATGTGGGTTCGAATCTATGCCCTGTTGTTTTTGATGCTCAGCAAAGATGGAATTGCCTTCCTGTTGGTTTTAGTTTTATTGTAAAGGTATTTATGCTGAGCCAATCTGTTGGCAATATTGCTCCTGGTATCCCCATAATATGCAGCCTAGCAGTTTGCTTATGGGCAAGTCATTTTATACAAGACTTGAGGGGTGAGTTCAGGTATGATTTTGTCCTTGGAATTATTGGTAAGTCTGTTTGTATTGGGAGGTGATTGACATGTGATGGTGAAGTCCTTAGGTAGTTTTTAGGAGTTGAATGTATAGTATTAGAATTCTTGGCTTGTTGTCCTTGGTGTGGTTGTGGTTGATTTTGTGATAAAATTTATTTACTTTCCTATTGATCAAAAATTGTGAGTAACCTATTTTAATTAGATCAGCCATGTATTGGCTAAGATTGTGTCTTTTGTCTGTTTCATACTTACCTAACTCATGATTTCTGAACAAAAATAAGGATAAGCCTGTTAGTTTATGGGAGCAGGGTGTGTACAATGTAGGGTGTGTTATACCTCATATTTCAAATGGCTTGACTGTCATAGGGTAATCAAGGTGATTATGATTTCTGCTTACACATATTTCCAGGTAACTGACCTGTTGTGTTTGATTTTCAGCTTTGTAGGTGTAAATATGTTTGGAGATGTTCTGGAGATTAGTGTGTAGTTCAGAAATAATGTAGTCAGGAGCTGCAACAAATACATCATCCACATATATTGGGTATATGAGATGTGGGGTTGAACTTTAGAATCTAGGTATTGTGAGCTTTTTGTAATGGTTTAGTACAATGCTAGAGATTATGCAGCTAAGCAGTAGACCCATTGGCCAACAGTTGATTATTTTGAACTATTTATTCCTGAATGGTGCAACTATGTTCAGGTTGAGCTACTTTAGAAATTCATAAATAAATTTAGTGCATGTGGGTGGACAGTTACTGGCTATGAGTGCATCATTAATGATCTCAATAGATTATGTGTAGTCAATTGAGCCATAGAGCTCTGTGATGTCGAGAGTTGTTAATTTAAAACATGGTGGAATGATTGCTTGCTTGATTTTCCCAATGAATTTGAATGATTAACTTAAAATAAATAATATTTTAAAAACCTACATGGATGTATTCAACTAATACACATACTGGAACTTACTTTCTATCCTTTTTAAATTTAATCAGTTTATAATAATTCACCTGAGCATTTGTTCAATATTTTTTTAAAATAAACTAACTTTATTAAACTATTTTGAGCTCTATTCAAACAAATTATTAATCAATTATAATAATAATTTAACAATAACATTATATCATTAATAAATTTACTAACTAGTTTATAATTTTCTAAACATAAAAATTAGCTTTAATCAGTCTTACAATATATCTAAACTTTACATAGCTTTAATTTTTTTAAAACTAAGTATGAGATAAACTCCAATTCTCATCTTATAAGTATATTTAAAAAATGCAATACAGAGAGTGTACTATAGCTCAAACAACCTCTTAATTAATAAGTGCAGTATGAGAAAATGATTAAAATCTCTATCCAGAACACTCTCATCTCCAGACCAACTTGTTTTGAGCTTATGGCTCATGTCAGTAGAGAGCTAGAATATTTGGACACTAGATATAAAATATAAACTCAAAACCCAGCACTTATTTCGAACGTATATTTAAGTAGAAACTAAAATTTTCAGACATGAAAATGTATTTAAATCCAGCTATCTAGCTTAAATAGCTATATGGAATTGAACTAAATTCAGATCTACCATATTTTAAATAAGTGCTAGGTTTTGAGTTTATATTTTAGATATAGTGTCTGAATATTCTAGCTCTCCACTGGCATGAGGCATAAGCTCGAAACCAGTTGGTCTGGAGATGAGAGTGTTCTGGATAGAGATTTTAAATATTTTCTCATACCACACTTATTAATTAAGAGCTTGTTTGAGCTATTGGTACACTCTCAGTATTCCATTTTTGTAATTACAAGCTTATAAAAGTAATGTTACATTATAATTTTACCTTTAAGGTTTTGGCTATGCTGAGGCTATTAAAATATGGTATATCTGAATTTAGTTCAGTCCCGTATAGCTATTTAAGCTAGATAGCTGGATTTAAAGACATTTTCATGTCCGAAAATTTCAGAGTTTCTACTTAAATATACATTTGAAATAAGTGCTGGGTTTTGAGTTTATATTTTAGATCTAGTGTCTGAATATTCTAGCTCTCCACTGACATGAGCCATAAGCTTGAAACCAGTTGGTCTGGAGATGAGAGTGTTCTGGATAGAGATTTTAAATATTTTCTCATACCACACTTATTAATTAAGAGCTTGTTTGAGCTATTGGTATGCTCTGTGTACTGTATTTTTGTAATTACAAACTTATAAAAGATAATCTTTGTCAGTAAAATTTTATACTAATAATATCACAATAAATTTTATCATGCTTCATTCTTCTCTTATTTTTTTAAATAGCATAAACACCTTAAATAAGGCATTTAAATAGTACCATGTGCAAAGCACAGGGTCACAATATATATATGTCTATTAGGAAAAACTGTCATGGAAAGTGGTACAAAGCATGATAGGGAAATTAACAGAAAAGATATAAGATCAGGTCAATATATATATATATTTTGGATACTGGACATAAAATGAATTGTGAAAAAATATTCAGGTAATAAAATATCTAAAAATTACAAGAAAAGAAAATGTTATGAAATTTTGTAAATTCATGGAATTGTTAGATTATTGAAAACTTTAGAGTTATAATTTTAAAATATGAAGAAATATTTTTTTAGATTATTCTTTACATATATACATACATATATATATATTATGAAAAAAAGAAAAAGGATTGTAATATATTTAGTCAGTTTTAGATACATATATGTATTTTATTAATTATATTTATTGTAATGTAATGCAAATTATGTCCATTGAATGGGGTTGTCTTAGGATTGTGAAAAAAAACATCTTGAAAATGTTCCATTAAGAAATGAAAGCTGCATTTATGTATTAATTTTTTTATTTATAGTGAGTTGTCTGTTTCAATTTTGTTTTAAATTGATTGTTTTTAATTTTATATATATTAATAAACTAAAATTATAATATGAAATAAATGGTGCTACAACCTAATATCTATACTAGCTTACTATCAATCAACCCACCAACTGAATCAAAAACTAACAGAAGTCTTCAAGATGAATTCAAATTTTTATTTGAACATTCTTTCATTGCACAGCATATCAATCATCACCTGATTCTCAGAGGAATATTTAATAGACACATTAAAATATCTTGGGGAGGTCACAGTAAAAAAAACTGCATTAAAGATTGCTTATACCTCAGAGATACATTCCTTAATAGTACATGCTGAAATTAAAAAAAAAGATCTGCATATTTGGCTTTATTATATTTATATAAAATGTATGATTTTTAAATTTATTTTCAGTTATAATCTAGAAATTATTAAACAAAAAATTATAAAAATATAAAGATTGCAATAAGAAAACTTGCAATGATGTGTGTGTTTATCTGAGAGCTATATTCACTGAATGTGCTGAAATGCAGAAAAATAAAATTGGATATCAAACATCCTTACAAAGCACATGATATAACCAAACTAATGGCTTAAATATTATGGTTTCATATTAGTCTCATACAATTACATGGAAAGTCATGATTGAATGTATGCATCTGATATATATAATAATATTTAAGAAAACGTTTTTTGTACCTCTCAGATCAGCCATAACCTAAAAAAGGTTAAATCAAATACTAAGTAAAATAACACAATCCATGGTTTGTTTTATAATGAAAATAAGACAGACCTACATATTTTATTTCGTAAATACATCTTTACAATATATCACTTATGCCGATTTATATTATTTAAATAACACTCAAATTTATTATGTAATAAATATTGATGCATCTCAGTTAATCCAATAATGAGAAGACCTGTTATTACCATTTTATAATAAAATTAAGATTACATGATCATTGTGATTATCAGCTGGTGACTCTAATAAAAGCTCATTTAAAAAGAATTCCAAATCCCATGTGAAGATCTATTATATTGTTGTTTGATGGGATAAATTGATTTAATAGTGTCAAAATCAACTATTCCCATTAGTAGCTTAATATTTTCTGTACCATTTATTATATATACAAATAAAAGGATAAAACAGTCTTTAAATAACCATCTACAGGACGAAAATCTTTTCAATAACATTCTAAAAAGTAACAGTATATATATAAAAAAAATTTGACTAAGTTTTGATGATTTTTTAAGTGTGTTTATCTTCCACATAAAAATGGGTAGACATCCATTTATCATATAATAAGTTGATGACTAATAAGCCGGCTATGATGAACTAGCTATAAAATAATTATCTTTAAAAAAATGCTAAGTAATATCTTAACTGTAAGAGTAAATTAATTTATTTTAAATTTTCATATGGTAATGTGTTAACAATTTATTTTAAAAAATAAAACTTAAATAAACAAAAAGATTACTAATAGATTAAATGATTTTTTATGGGAAGAACATCTTCGGTTTAGAAAGAATTACATAAGACATGTAATTGAAGTTGTATGAACTATTATTGACAGACATTCAGGTTAAAAAGATTTTTTTTTTAAAACTCGTCTTTAAAAAAAAAAAGAGTCATTGGAATTTTTTTCTTATACAATCTTATTATAAAACATAATACTTATGACATTATTGCTTGACTTACAGTTCATATGTAATATTTGTAAAGAAACGTTATCCTCTATTTTTTTTATTATTTGCCTGAAGAAATAATAAATAAAGTCTGATTAGTAAACAATAGATCAAAGAAAAATGTACAAACAGTTTGTAAGAAAATAAATGAGAATAAGATTTATTCAAATAATTGATTATAAAAAAATAATAATTAAAAAAAAAACTTCAGAGAATAAGGAAATATTTTAAAATATCTAAAAAAAATTGATTTAATGGTGAAAAACATAAATTAATTAAAATGAGAATTTCAATGGCTAAATAAACTTAATAAAATAAAATTATTTACAAATTTAATGAATCTGGCTTAGGAATATTTCTTTATAGTAAGTGGGAACTTCATTTAGTAACTGGGAGTTTTTATGATTTTAATTTGGATAAAAGTTCAAAATTATAGAGCATATAATAAATTAGAATAGTGAAATGATAAGTAATAAGGTGAAAAAATAATACTTAATTAAAGAATTAGATAAGATATATCTTAAAGATAGGTGAACTATATAAAGTATGAAAAAAAAAAAGGAAATTGATAAATGATCATAAGAAAAATGTTTGAATTGGTTTCAGTTTTGAATTCCAAGTTTTGAATGATAAAGATAAAATCTGAAAACTAGTCTGGTACTGGACTTTAAATTGTACTATCATCTGGTAACAACTGATAACTCAAAATCACATAAATAATGTTGGAATAATAAGCTATGATAGTACCAGTGTTAACATTATTAGCCAGAAAAAAAAAGTTGTGCTCAGTTACAGTAGAAATGAGACTACTATATGCAGTTATTGATCTGGTATAAGATGTATACAATTGTACAATCTGCTTTGCTTGGTCTCAAAATGTTAGCATTTTTTTAATTTCAAACTAAAATCTCAATAATGTTAAAAGTAGCTCCCAGTTGCATAATTTCATTAGTTCCACTTTAAATTTCAAGTTAAACATGGTATCCTGTAAAGATTAAACTGTGCTACTAACTGAAAAATAAGATTTGAGAGTCAAGTAAAATATTTTTGCTTAGTAGATGAGTAAAAACGATGGACAAATTCAGAAAGAATTGTCTTGAATAAATTGAAAAAATACTCTGTGCAGTTTAATGCAGTGGTAGTGAAACAGACTAAAAAGTTGAGTTCTTAAATCTACACTCAACCTGTCAACTGACTTTCTGAGCAATTAAATATTCAATGATTGGAGAAATCTATTTTTGGAGAGAAATCCAACAGCATCCATATTATATATAAGCAATAAATTATTTTCTTTTTTTAATACTATTGTTTTATATTACACTTTTTTTAAGATGAGATTTTAGTCAACCAAATAATTAATTAAAACATACTATTCATCAAAATAATAATAATAATAATAATATATTATGCATAATTTCACACACACACATATATATAAAAATGTTTAAATAAATCTTTAAAATGTAAATAAGTCATGGACTCATTAACAAATAACTCATTATTTATTTATAATTTTCTGAAATAGTTGAAATATTTTTTTCCGCAAAAAATATTTAATTTATATATAAGTAAATACAAATAAAAAAGCTAAACTTAACAATTGTTTTAAATGGCTTCCCTGGCATCCACTTTATAAAGCCTGTTAAATGAATATATTTTCAGAGTAAGTCAATAATTTAAATTAGTATTAATTTCTTTAGACATAAAAACAATAGTATCATGACCACATGAAAAAATGCATCATGAGACTATTTTTATTTTTCTAATGAAACCAAGAGCTAATTTAAATCATAATTTTAAAATAAATTTGTTTAAAAATGAATGTGAGTAAAGTTAATGCATTTGTGACTAAAATATTTTTAATTTTTAAAATTAAAATGTATGTCATAAGTTAAAAAACTTTACTAATTTCTTACTTAAAGAAAATTTATTTCATGTTTATGGATAGGAATACAAATATATTAATACTACAATGGAACACAACCACCCCACAGGATGGTTAGGGATATTAAACATTCTGTAATGGAACTCAGTCAATACACTAAAAGATATAGAAAGGGAATCATTTACACATAAATTATGTATATGCTTGCCCAATTAATTACTATTTATATTTTATTTATTCATAACTATTTATTTGACTAAATTTTTAAGGAATGATTTAGTACCAACACCTTCATATCATTTGCTCCATGACACCATTACAGCAATCTAGCTTTCAAAATTTCTCAAACTTCAAAATGTAAAAGAATTCTATCTATAATATTCAATAATATAATTTTAAATATGCAATGATATGTTGATATTTAAATTATATTACTCATGCAGTTCACTGATGATGACTGATCCCTTTAATCAATCTTCAACTAGTATATTTCTTCAATCTAACAATAACTTTATAAGATTATGAAATACTCATACCTAAACGCCAATTCTAATTAAAAAATGATAATATCTGAATAAAAAGCAATTTTTAGATATACACTTCTCCCTTGTTGGTTGTTTGCATACTTATCAAAACTTTCTCATTGGAAATCAGGAACTATAAAGGATAGTTATAAAGTATACATTTATTTGTATGGAAAGAGAGAAAATCATCCAATCACAAGAAAGATTTTAACAATAAACAAATTTTTTTTTTAATTAAACACTTTATATCATATATATATTTAAATACACAGCAGATTAAAAATGTAAATTGATATTAAAAAATAAATACAAAGAAAAAATACATTTAGAGTTAATTAATAAGAATAATAATGACATTTTCTATTAATAAAATAAAATTTCATCTTACTCAAAATCATTAGTTAATTAGACTGGTCTTTAAGCATGGAACCATGTTTAGGAGAATTTGACTATTATAAATTCATATATGTAATTATTAATGAATATTAAGTTCTTAAGATTCCATAACAGGGGAAGGTAATTCTTGTTATGACAGATATAATGGAATAAGCCTTATAAGTGAGCTACCATATCTTCTCTCACTTCAGATGATTTTCCACAGGAGGGCTACATGATCCAGAATATGGACTGGAACACACCAGACTTTTAATACTGCATTCTTCTTGATTTCATATATTTAATGAACTTTGTCATCATAGAATGCTGTCAATTAACCATTGTTTAGCTCCAAATGCTTATAGACTTAATTCATACTGCCAATAACAGTTTATTGGCTATAAATGCTTCCAGGTCTATTTCTGAAAACAATAGGAATAATAGCAGGAACACCAGAATGGTTTGAGCAGGAACAAAAAGAAAATGTTTTGAGCAATAACAAAGTGCAGAATCAAGAGATAGAGTGACTTGTACAATGCCTATTTATATGTCCCCATAACAATAGACCATCCTATCTAATCACAATTTATTTTAATCAATCAAAAACAAATTTTTCTTTTTTAAGTGATTAATAATTTTTTTTCTATTACAGTATCAGCACATTACAAGACATATAATAAAAGTTAAATTTAAAAAAAACATTTTTGATCAAGCGTTATAAATATAATATTTACAAAAAAAAAGATTCTACTTCTGTTTATTTTTTTGTTATCTAACATTTTTTTTTAATAAAGGAAAAAAAATAGATAAGGTCCATTCTCCTTATCTTTAAGCAATATAAATTAATTAAATGATTATATTTAGTTGCAATAAATGTAAAAATTTTATATTACTGTTTTTTTTTATGGCATAGAAATATATATATGAACTTACGTTATTTTATATTTATAACACTAAATACAATTATCATATTTCATAAAAAAAAAATTAACTTAATCATTTACAATTCACATTAACAAAAGTGTATAAAAATCATTTTTTAAAAACATCAGTTATTGTTACTACATCAACTTATACTTCAAATTTGCTTCTTTTTTTATTAGTTATTTACTACTGCATTGTAATATCTAATGATATCATATTGATTTCAGTTTGATAGTATTACAATACATAGAGATTTTAATGTTTTGCCAAACATGAATAAAGTTTATTTTAGTAAAGTAAAAACTATATTTGCTTGAACAAACTGAACGTGTCTAGATCTTCAGATTTTATACATTAAAAATATATTATTTAAAGTAAATTAATATTTTTATTAGATTATATCCAATAAATATAGCAATAATTCATTCACAAACAATTGTGAGTGATGATGGTCAAGTTGTGAAACTAGTCACTTGCATGTCAGAGAATTAGTTTTTCAAAATTAATCTTTCATAAATTCTTTTTAAAAAATAAATTCATATTATTGTGAAAATAATTACAAGTAGATAATGCATTTCAATTATTCCACTTCTGACATCTTGTGTAAGCTTGAATAATTAATAGGTGCAAAGCTAAAATAAAAGATAGATTTGTTATCTAAAAGTAATGTATAGGCAGAAATTATATGAGATTTTGTTCCTATTAGTAGATATAAATATTATAAACAAGAAATATAAAGACAAACCACTGCATTCATTTTTTTAAAAATGGGAACAAAAACTATTGCCAACACTTTTAATTAACATTTTAATCAAATCCATTGGGTTAATATTGTTAAATTGGAATTAAATTAGAAAGTTTATTTTACATGACTTGAAAAATTAATAACAGTTAATTTTGAAAATGGCCAATAAGACCAAACATTAATTGTTGTGAAATAAAATTTTACTATTCAAAAATAAAAAAGAGAATGCAGTAGTTTATTATCTGTAAATAGAAAACAGAGTAGAAGGTTCTTCCAGATGAAAATGGTTTTGCAGTTTATAAATATAACTATTTGAACTACAACAAACTATTCCATAAGTCAGGATTATTTAAATTTTCTTCTTGCTTTTAATATTAAAATATTCATGTTATAAAATTTTTATAAATGTTTAAACATAATTTATGTATAGACATTTTGAATTAAAAAAGAAAAACTGACTACATCTTAATTTATTCAATATCATTAATAGATAAATGTAAATTTTAATTACAAACAAATTTATATATATATATAGTAATAATAAAATAAAAAATATTTTTAAAATTATATCTGACAACTAACAAATAAACTATGTGATATATTTATGGACTCATAAGTAAAATAATATATATATAATCATTCTCACAATTACAAGAAAAGGGTAATTCAATTTCTCATGTTGATAATCTCAAATTAAAATAAATTAACTGATAAGTGGAAAAAGTGCTTATGCTGTACCTAATAAATTATAAAACCAAATATTTTAATTTTTTATTTGATGAATTAAAATATAACTTTAGAAAACTCTTCTTATCTGTCTTACTCTAAATGCTTCATGTTTAAATTTTTAAATGACTTTAATTATTATATACAATCTTACTTAATATACTGTTAATATTGCATATTATTACTTAAACTCTATATTATTATTATTATTATTATTATTATTATTATTATTATTATTATTATTATTATTATTATTATTATTATTATTATTATTATTATTATTATTATTATTATTATTATTATTATTATTATTATTATTATTATTATTATTATTATTATTATTATTATTATTATTATTATTATTATTATTATTACTACTACTACTACTACTACTACTACTTTTCAAAGAACTTTATTAAGCAATCAAAGGTTACATAGCTTATTACATATAGTATGATACAGGAATTTGATACATTTAGTATAGTAACAAAGGTATAATAACATGTACATGATAGATATACAAAGAATATGAATGAGCACTAGAAAAAATACTATAGCATTGTATAAATAAATACATAATTATAAAAAAAATTATATATATATGAGAAATTAAATGAAAAGTCAGTTCATCTTAAATTAAAGTACATACATAAAAAGCAGAAAATCTCAAACTGTAAAAAAATATATAAGTTTATTCACGTCTCTTTCATCATCACACTGGGGTGACAAAATGAGACAATTGTCATTACTTTAGGCTAGGATCTAAGATTTTCATTCATTAAAGACCAAGTGTCTTGAAATACTTTTTCTGATGTGATTTTCTTGTCCCTTTCTCTAATACTTTCCAATTTGATTGAAAAAGTGTTTGGGTGTTTTCTAGGGTTATTATTGTACATGAATGTACATCTAGTGTACCATAGTGCATATAGAATAAAAGTGCTTGCCTGAATTTGTGCATATATACCCTTACTGAATGTTTTAAATAAATAGTGCATATTAACATGAGTGTTATTGAATAGTCTAGGGATTGCTATCCATATTATTATTATTATTATTATTATTATTATTATTATTATTATTATTATTATTATTATTATTATTATTATTATTATTATTATTATTATTATTATTATTATTATTATTATTATTATTATTATTATTATTATTTAAGAGTAACTTGTAGACATTAAAGCATATAATATCACTTAAGTTTTACATATTTAAATAGTGTTAGATTCATAGACAATGGTTTAAAATTGAATGATCTAATATGCATAAAGCTGTGGACAATGCATACAAAACTTCTTGTCAATACATGTCATTTGCAATAATATCAACTTTATTATGAATAATAATATTATAACTTGTTACCACAGACTTACTTTTCTATAAAGTGGTGAAGATAAGATATGCATGAAAAATTTACAGACATAAATCAAAACATTAAAATTATGATCAGGTGAATGTAACTGAGATTCTTCTCATCAGTGAAGTCATAATGATAATACATATCTCTTAATGGATATGACTGCAATTCAAGTTGCATGCACAAATATATACATCTGTATAATACACACTAATATGTAGAAACTACGCATTGTACATCAGACCTTCTGAAATATAAGGAATATATCAAAATATAAACACTTGCATACATATCACTATTTTCAATGTAACAGAAATATTCACATCTGTTGGCATGTATATTATTATTTTAATATAAATTAGGAATACCACATTTTGCATTTATATACTCAAATAGAACAATCATGGGACCCTTACTTCAGGCTTATAATAATTTAATGTCTTCACATCTGTTACTAATATTGATTATATAAAAAAATATATTAGACATACATACATTTCAAGCTCAAATCTCCATAAATAAATAACAGATAAATTCATACATTTAAATTATTTAAGTTACATTATTATTTTATAACAAAATTCTATAAAGTTATAGCAAACATTTAATACTTAATTATTCAATGAGTATAAAATGAACTTCAAAGAATTATTTAAACTCAAGTCATTCACTCTATCCAATGATCTTAATTGTTTATTCAATCTAATCCTATATTGATCTATTTTATTATAAATTTATGTAAGATTATTATGACATTCAAAGTAAAATTGTTTATATATTATTAACTCGGATTTTGATAGTTTCATTTATTTGAATAGTAAATAATTTATTCATTTAATAATAACAACCATAAACAAACTTATGTGAAGCTTTTATTATCTCAAAATGAAATATTTAAATCTTAAATATTTTAAAAAATAATTATTAAATTTATGACTACAAAATATACATCACTTTCAAACTCATAAAACAACAATAATTAATATATGTATAATATTACTATATTAAAAGTTAATTTGTAATGACTGAAGGAAGCTTGAAAGTCTGGGTTCAAATCTCCTCTAATTAAAAGTTAATTTGTAAATTTATTTATTTCAGAGCTCTGATTTATATATCTCAGCTGTTGACTGCAAGTTGTTTATTTCTTTTGTTTTTCTCTTGAATTTCATATATATTTAACATTGGTGATTCTTTTTTTTTTTAAAAAAAAAAAAACTTATTTTTTGTTTAATTGCTCTAGAAGGTGAGGCAATTCACAATGTTATTAAAGCGTTCCAAAAACTTTCCATACAAAGTTAGTTCCCATATCTAAAAAACATTTTATTAATTTTAACCTACTATCGATTTTATCATTGATAAGGAAGCAAATTTTATGAAATTATTTGTTAAACTTAAGTTTTAGTGGCAATTTAAACACTTGCAATTGATATAATTTCCTTATCAAATTGCCAAACTATTGAATGTTTCAGTGAAATAGCTTTAAATTATTTTCTTTTTTAAATTATTTTTTTTGTCAAGCATTGGTGGTCAAGAAGTCAGCGATGCATGTTTTACAAGCAGTTGTCCCCGGTTAGTGGGTTCGCTTCCCAGCTGATGCTATGACACATGGGGAAAAAAATTATTTTCTTTTAAATATTAATGTTAACATATGTTTTATGTGCATTTATAAATTAATTAACAAAACTTTTGCTAGGTATTTGATAAGTTTTGAAACATTAATCATACATTTCTTTTTTTTATATTGGACTATTTCCATCATCTAGTATGTGTATTGAATGTCTTTAGAAAAATTTAACTTTATTTAAATATTCCAAATATATTCAACTTTTAATAATATCATACCAAACAGATTAGTATATGCATAATGTTTTGAGAGGTATTATTCTCCCCTCTTTTTTAGGAGTTGCTAGCCTGATCAGTAACAGTACCAGCATGGAATTCAAACCTGGACCCTTAGATTCTTGAGTATTGAATTTTAAGGTAATGCTCTAACCAATTGAACCATCCTGCCGAAAGCAACAGTCTGTAGAAATTTTATATACTTATCTATGAGTTTTCTCCTGATTTCTCCATTTTTTCCTAAGAGCAAAGTTTATTAGTGGTTTCCATACATTGTGTATAGTCACACTAGGTTGGATTATGGGATTTTTTTGCCATTGTCATGTGAACAGCTTCTTTAAATTTTCTTCTTTGTACTTTTTCTTTTCTATCCAATATTTTTTGTATTTTCCCAATTGAACTTATGTTTATTGGCATATACATGGTGTGCATATACTAACCTGTTTGATGTGCTATTACTAACAGCTGAATGTATTTGGAATATTTTAATAAAGTTAAATTTTTCTAATAACATTCAATACACATATTAGACAATGGAAATAGTCCAATATAAAAATACAATTAGAACACCTTAATCACAAACTTTCAGGAAAACATTAATCAAACAATATCAATATTATTACTATTATCTTTTTTTAATAATTAAATTCTAATTTACCTTACACAATATTAAAATTACTTATGTAATATTTTAAAAAGTCATTATAATATATATATATATCATAAATGTATAATAAAAAGAAAATATTATATACACACATATCTACATATTCATATACATAACTCATACCTATTTGTTCATATTATAAATTGGTTACTTCCTAAAATATATTTTACTATTATATTTAAATGATTTTAATTATTTCTTTGATTTGCTTAATTTACCTCTAAAGAGTGGATTCCCTATGCTTTATTTGTATACAAACCCCACCCCCATCTCTGCTTTTATGAAATAATGGGTGACTATAATCATGTGAAATTATTATATCATTTCAATATATATATTATTCCTTGATATATCTTTACTTTGTCAAAGATATTTGTACTCGATGAAGAGGCTTGTGCATTCAAAGTCACCCTAAAAATAATGATGAAAGTGGAGGTTTTGTTGGTTAGTTCTCTTCCACTTCTAAAAGTTCTGAATTACCATTATAAATGTATCATGTAAAAAATGATAGTAATAAAACTAGACCATATATTTTTAAACTTAGAATATATAGCAGGTGAATTGGAACTGAAAAGAATAATATATTCAATTTTGAATGCATTTTCTATCAGTTAAATTTAAAAAAAAACCTATCCTTAATGCATCTAGCTTATTTCATGAAAGAAGGTTAATTACGAAATGCATGTATAATAAGAAAAGATGGACTTATTTTTTTATGCTAATAATTATGATATAATGGAACTTGAGATGATAGGTACACAAATAAAAATTAGAATATTTGAAGACAAAAGCTCATTGTAAATGTAAGAAAATTTAATTCAGTTCTTTCAACTCTTGTAAATATATAAAAAAAGATTATTTTCATAAACTAGGTCACAAAATAAAAATGCAAATACATAAATATAAAGATTTAAAAGGTATAGTGAATCCAAAATAAAAGTTTAATATAAATCAGCCCATTTATATAACAAGGATTTAGAGAAAACAATTGTCATAATTAAAAGACAAATTTAAAAAAAAAAAATTTCAGAAAATAATCTGACTACCAATATATAGAGTTAAAATTAAAAAAAATAAAGAAAAATCTTCATTCACAAGAGATTGTGAAAAACAAAAACTTGATTAGAACTATTTATTGAAGATAATCCACATAATATTTTATCATGATCAAAGAAAATACATGCTGTAACTCAGTAGGAGGTAGTTACTTCCGCTTTACAATTTACCGATAAAAACTTATACTCTTTTAATTGTTTCACATTATTGCATTTTAATTCCCCATTATATGAAGTAATGCATTCTCACATATTTAACATACATAATATTATTTATTTATTCCTTATGTATCATATTTTTTCAAATTATTCACTATTCTATTAATATTAGGCAGATGAATTCACGGTATGTTTTTTTTTAATAATTTTAGCTTGAGCTTAGGAAGAATATGTAATTGATATTCTTTTTTTTTTTGTTATCATTAACACTTTGTTTTATTTAATTAATAAATATTGTTTTTAAATAAACATACAATATAGCTAATTTGTTTAATACCATATTCAACTTCAATCAGCTCTTTTTTTAAAATTGCTATATTCTGTGATTTATCACTTCTTAACAAAACAACTTATCTCAAAACAAAGAAAATCTTAGACATGCCATCTTATGTATAATTGATATTTATTGATTTATAATAAATATATATATACAACTTTTTTGTAATGGTGTAATTAATAATTTTTAATTTAATAAATCATTAGATTTTAACACACATACATCAAGATATTTAATATTTTTATTCTGGTTTTTTTTCTTTCAAATCATCCATTTTAACTAATTTTAATTGTTTAATTTATTTTTAATGTAATTCAAAGTATCTTTATAACGACAAATAAAAATATCAAGGATATTTTCTATAAATTTTAATACCTATAGAATTAATAGAATTAACAGCAATAAAAACATTAACCTTGTATATAAAGAAAGCAAGACTACACTCATGCAATTATAGAAACATCCTTAAGCCAACTATTAGATATCTTATAGCATTTATTTTCAAAAAAAGCAAATATTATCTTCAATAAATTTTAGAGAATTAGTAATAAATTTTTATAGTGTACTGGTTAATTCTTTTAAATATTAAAGCATGGTCAATTATTTTATTAAATCTAATCTTTTTATGGAATCATATAACTCTAATATCCATTAAAATAATTATATTATTTTCATCAATTACAGCATTATTATATATCAAATTACTTGCTGAAGGTTTCCCAATGTATTTTGATGTAAAATATATAAATTAATCACCAAAACAAATAATAAATTTCAAAAAATTCCCAGCTTTATGTAGTTTTACATTTTCAAAAGTATAAGAACATACAGAATTTGAAATATATATATATATATAATATGAAGAATATATATTCCATTACATATTCTCTGATCTTCCTTAGTCAAACATTTTTAATAAGTTATTAATGAATTTCATTCTTTGATATTCTTCAGTTAAAAAAGACACGGTATTAATATTATTATTATGTTTGCTGCTTTCACTCTTTTTTATCTGAATAGGAATGAGAAACTTAAAGTTAATTATCCAATATAAAGCTCTGACTTTTAATATAATAGCAGAGTAGTTGATTCAAAGTTTCTGGACATCTAGCAAAGTAAAAGTAAATAAAAATAGCTTTAATACTTTTCAATTGTAGTGCAATTGTTGAATTAAGGTTGAATAGTCCAACCAAATCAAGTGATTTCTTGAACAACCGATTTGTCTATCTGCCACCAAGCTAACAGTTCAAATGTTGAATAAAGAATAGTGCACAATATTTTAATCAGAGAAATTAAAAATAGATTGTATAAAGAATAAAACAACCCTAAAATATCATACAATTTTGATTTAACAGAACTTTTAGTTAGGTATTTAACTGTTTTAAGTTTATTTATACATATATACAGACTATATATTAATAATGAGAAAATCAAATGAAATTTTTTTTAATATCTTTTGTTTTTTAAAAAAGGAAAATTTTAACTTATTAAGAATAATTAAATTTAAAATATATTTTTTACACATATCTTTTTTAAAAAAAAAAAAAAAAATTAAGCTTGAATAATAATGTATTCAGTTTTAATCACCTTGAATAAATTTTTAACTAAAGATTAATGTATTATGTCATTTGATGTTTAAGAAAATGTTTATTTTTAGATGTATAATTTTGCTTCAAACTCTATTAACCTAAATATTAGTATGCATCTGGAATTGATTTAACTCAACACAAACATAAATTTAAATAAAACTTCTGATATAAAAAGCTGCAAATTGTTGTTGTTGTTGTTGTTTTTGCAATTTTATAACTTTAAATAATAAAATGCATTCTATAAACTAAAACTAACATAAATATTCATGCAGCTCTTATCATACAAAAAACATTACAGGATAATGATCCATACATTAGCTAGCTTTGGCTATAAAGTATGGCTCGAATTCAAATAGAACATTGAGATTTTTTTAAAATAGATGATTTTCAAAATAAGCCAAGCTTTTGAGAGAGGTATTCCATAATTAATCTATATAACATTATATATAACAAAATGCCATATTATTTCATTAGCTTACATTCAACATGTATAAAGTAAGTCCATGTAATACTAAATAGGCTAATTAATAATACTAAAGATAAAAATTATTACACAGAATATTCTAAAATTGTTTATTTTATTTAATATAATACTGCAAAATATATAGCAGTATACTAAGGTAAATTATGAATAAATATTTCAACAAGAAAAAAAGATCTCACATAAATATTGATTTTTTGGGACTATGAAAAGTATATATTGTTTGCCCCTCAAATAACTAATATCATTGCAGTCAATGCAATGATAGAAAAAGAGATATGAAAGTCACATGAATAAATGAACAAATAACATTCAACTAACACTGAATTATATATATATATAGTAGCCTTGAGGTTTGCATAGAGAACTGGATATATGTATAATGTGGATATATTTGAAACAAATTTTATATATTTTATTTTTTTCAAAGAGGTCAATTTATATATTAGACATGAAAATTATTCTTTATGTATAAACTATGATAAACAGAGTAGTAGTTTAGACGTGAAGAATAATTTTCATTATCTGACAGATTTTTTGTATTATTTATATATTAGACATGTAAATAATTTAATAAGTTAAATTTTAGCTAAAGAACTTTTGCTATAGGCTATTTCCTTAGATAAATTTAAATAAACAGAAGTTTAATTAATTTTAAAATATCAATTAAGTTAATTTTGTAATTTCATATGTTTTAAATCCACAGATTTAACATTTCTAATAGTGTACAGTTCATTCTTAGTTTAAAATACAATTCTACATTAGATATAGTTTAAAAAATAAAGTAAATAAATTATATTAAAACAAACATTCTAAATAATTTGATATTTCTATAGTATTTTAGAATATAAATAGCAAATTACAATTTATTTAAATATTTCTAATTACATTTTCAATTTTGCAAGTGTGTGTATCTATATAATAGTTACTTTGACTGAGAGAAACTTAATCAAAATTGATTATAATTAAAGTTCATTGTTTAAACTATTTAATATTTAATAATATTTAAACTGCAATATTGTTATTAAAATTTTATTATTCTTTAAAATATTTTATGAAATTTTGAGAACTTCTTAAAAAAGTTAAATGTACTATTATTATAATATTTAATTTATTGCTAAATAATAAATAGCATTTTAAATGTAATATTATTTTATGTCTAGAAATCCAGACAGTTTAAAAAACATCTATTATTAGAATATGTTACCTTGATGACTAATTAAAATCATATTAATTATCAATTAATAATGCCCCAAGTTTGTAGATCATCAATTTTATTAAGATCACATGATTTGACTTATAAATGCAATTTACCACATGTTGAAAATTATTCTACTTTTCCCCATCTACTTTCTTTCTACTTATCTACTTAATTATCCAGCTAACTAATGAGCTTGTTAATTTATTAATTAGTCTATTGTATCTCTAACATAATGGAAGGTAAGAATTGTCTACTGAGGACCACTTGCAAATGGTTCATTTAATACACTGCAATATATCTGCCAAAATATATACAATGATAAAACTTTAACAATTAATTTACTTTATTGAAGAAAGGAATTGTCAAACTAAAACATTGATTTGCTAATATCAGAAAAAGTATGTCGTTAGAAATTGCATTATTATGAACTATATCAACTATCAATTTATTATTTTATTCACACTTGAATTTAAATTGAACATTATTGCTGATATTTTTGAAACAAGAATTATGTTTAACTGTGTGAAGAATTTATCAAGTCAATCATCCTGGAACTAGTTATATGCAATTATCATGATATATTGTTATAATATTAGTCACAACTTTATTTTTCTTCATGCTAAATTATTGGCTAAAACAAAAATTTGAACTATATGCAGACTTGAGGAATATTTAAATAAGCTAATAAAAATAGCTGGTGAACTTTTTTTTAAAATTATAAATATTTGAGATATATTTACCTTATCTTTATTATGTGCTATTTTGACCATGATATACTTTCATAATTTTTAAAAAAAAAGTTTAACATATTACAAAAAATTGTGTTTTGTTTTCCAAGAATAATGTGAAAAATTAATGCTTATTTCACACTTATATCAAAGTTAAATGTATTTGCTTAAATGTATTTTATTGCACTGGAATATTCTATTTGCTGTGGTATATAAAAAATAATATCCTCTAAACTTCGTATTGTTTTGTATTGTATTAACTGTTTCAAAATACAGTGTAACGCCTTTCACATTTCAGCATTTTCTGACATTTTTCTTTGTCTTACACATCAATGTAAAATATGATAAAATGATTATTACTTTTCAGAAAATAATAAATTTGACTTCATTTGATAGATATTTTTGTTTACTACTGAAATAAATTTTAAATGTTCACATTTTGTTTCTGTAAATATTAAAAAATGATATTGCAATCAAAACAAAGACTTTACACCTCATCATTTCTAGAAAGATTATTTTCAGTTTATGAAACCAATGAAATATTTTTTAATTCTTATTATTTTTAAACATTGAAATGAATAATTATTTATTTCTCTTATCTCTAACAAATTATGCTTTAAAAGTTTAAATTTTTTGAATATTTATTGCAAAAATATGATTTGTTCTTACTCATAAATATAAAGTAGATTGTTTATATCAAAGATAGTCTTCTAATTTGCTTCAGGTCTATTTATGTTAGCAGCTAATATAATGTTTTATTTTTGAAAATAAAGTATTTCAAGTCAAAATAAGTCATTACTAATTTATATTTCTTGATATCTAATAAATATAGTGCAAATTATTTTTAAAAAATATCTAAAACTGTAATAAATTCACAAATAAACAGGTTTTTGCATCATTGGAAACTATAATATCATAAAATTCTGAACATTTTACAGCCTTGGAAACAGAAAATGGCTGAACATATCAGGGCAGGGCTTATGTCTATTGTAAGAATGGGAATTTTGAATTTCCCACCTTTTAGCACAGAATTTTTGGGAAAAAATTTACTATAATAAAATATACTGTTTTACATGCATTTTAATGTATAATACAAAAAAAATCACTAGGGGTGAATTGGCCAAAAGATAAAATGATTTGATTCAATCGCTCATAAAGTTATTTGCTTTGGATTTTAATAAATTGCTTATCCAGTTGTGATCTTTAAATATTAAGGATATTTTAAATAAAATACTCTGGATTTGAAATGCAATCATTATATGAACTGAAATGTTTTAAAATGTGTTTTTACAACAAGTGACTTAAGAATTTATAAACTTTCTAGGATTGGTAAAATAAAAAAGAAATTATTTTCTTTTTAGGTATAAAGTAATCTGTAAGTTTTTTTTATGTTTATAATATTTTTGCTAGCAACTTATTTATTATTTATGTATATCATATATGAATATTGGAGTTGTCAAATTATATTTTCATTGTTGTAACAAACAAAGGTAATATGAACTTTTGGTATAGAATTGTTTAATGAATAGTCTGGATGAATGGATGTGCATTTGGAGATGATGTATTATTTTTGATAAAATTATTGATTTGTAATTATTTTTATTGCTAACATAATATATTTTATCAGTCTTTTATATCACATTTATAGTATTATTATATGATACATAGTATGTTTTCACTTCATGTGTTATTCTAAAATATGCCTTTAAAGTACAGTTCATTATGAATGACTTATATTAAATATTAACAAAATCACACTTTTCTTTATTTTACTGTAATATTCTATAAATACAATTTATTCAAGCCACTTTAAACACTTTTTAGCAAAACTCTTTATTTGTACGTATATACATACACCTTACATTTCGGCTGACCTGCAGTCTTCTTCAGGGCTATGATATAATAAACAAAATAAAATAAAATACATAACTATATAATAATATCATAAAAAATGTAAAAAATAAAAAAAATAAAAACAACATAAAATATATTAAAAAAACTAATAAAACTGAAATAAATAATCAAACCCAAATAAAACAGTTAATATAAAATAAAATAAAATGTTTTTTGAAAAAAAAAAGTTTTTTAAGAGATTAAAATGAACTGGGAAAATTCAAATATTATAATGTTTATAGGTTTTAGATATTAAAAAATAATAATAAATATAAAATATTATTTTTAACCGATGAATGAATGAGGCAATAATAGATATTATATGATTTAAAATTAAAAGAATATTAGTTGACCATAAAGTTTAAGTTTATGAAGAATAAAAATAATTAGTAGATTGTTAATAATAATAAAAATAGATAATATATTTAGATTAATAGTTGTCCTTGAATATATATATATTGTAATGGGCACATATGCCGTTACATTTTTTTTTTTTAAATTAGACATGAAAAATAAAAGTTCGCATATAAAAACTTCTTTTTTAAGAATTAAAAATTGAAAGTTAAAAATCATCTAAACTCTAATATAAAATCGCACAGATGAAAAATTATTAAAAGAAAACTTTATTAAAAAAAAAAAGTTTTAAAACTAAATATTAAAAAAAAGACTTGAAAGATTTAAAGATAAAAACAATGTACAATAAATTAATTAATGCTATTGTAAAATGGAAATGATTCTTTTAATTAGTTAAAAGTAAGCTAGCCCTTGGGCATTTCAAAATGTATAAGCAACGGTCAGATAGGAGAGAAAAACAATAGAAACTAATAGCCAATAAAAGAAATCCCTCAGGAAATGGACCTCAATGAAAAGATCATCATCATCATGACATAATGTCCACTGAATCCAAAAGTTTACAATAAAAGGAAAAGTTTGGAAATAAAAAAATTAATTAAGAGAAGATAGAGATGTAACGGCAGAGGTGCACAATATGGTATTAGTGCAGAGAGGGTTGAAGGTGAAGGGATTGAAAAGATGCACTGTTCAATCCCTTCAGTTTTGCTCGGAAAAAAAGGAAGAAAAATAACCAATCATTTTTCTATGTTTCGGACCACAGAACATTGGGGGAATTAACGGTGGATCCCAAACTGCAAGCAACTGATAAAGATGAACTTTCTTTTAAACCATAAGAACTTTATGAACTCTAATGAATATTAATTAATTTGAAAAGAATAAGAACTTTAATTCTAAAACTTGTTCCCTATTTAATAAAAATAGAATCCTATCTGACCAATGTAAATTATTTATTAATTATTCTATTGAATGTATTATTATTTTTTGTAAATCATTTCCGTTAATTTATTTTTTCTGTTCTTTTAAGTTTTTATTATGATTTTTTTTCCTTTTAAAATAAATTGTATAAATGTTAAACTTAAGTCAGGCGTAAATGGCTGCATAGATTTGTAAAGTTATATTAGTTTAATTAAGGGAGGGTAAATCTTAGTTTATTTGTTTCGTAGTTAAATTGGGTCAATGGATTGGATATATTGGTGTAATTAATAAATGTAGTATGAGGTCCACTATGTGCAGGATCGCATTATACACCGCACACCCCCTTTTTGCCTATGGAATGGGATAGTAAGATGGACACCCCCTTTTTGCCTATGGAATGGGATAACCATGCTGTTCAGATGTACATTCCTGACAGTATGGTATTTGTGCTGTCGTATTTCATGCTGCATTGAATACATCGATATATCAGATGGATTGACGTTAGTTTGACTGCGAACTTTTGGCCTAAGGTTAAATAAGGGATAGAATATTTTCTTTTCAAATGCAATCTATGTAGTCTATTCATACTCGACACTTTAATAAAATATTAAATTCATCTGTGCGAACTTTCAAAATAAAATAAAAATAGTTAAATTGTGAATTAAAATCTCAGGTAAAGTTTTAATGTTTTATAAAAAAAAAAATTAAAGTAAACATACTAAAATAATAATGCTAAATTTTATATATGTTTATCAATGTTTGTGTGTGTTATTACTGGCAGTGGCTTCTTTTTTTTTTAATTGAAATATTATTAGATAAGAATTTATATTTTATAAATCTCTGCATCTCATTGAGCTAGTGGCATTGGGCTGAGGGTTAGAATAAAATATATATAAAAAATTTTTTTTCTTAACTTACGTATCTACCTACTATATAAATTTTCCAGGTTCAAATGCCTGGTGGTGCCCTGTATGGCAGATACTGTAAGACTTCTCTGGTTAATATCCAACATTAGGCACCAATTATAACAGTCAGATATTAACAAGAGAAGTCATACCATATCTGCCATACAGGGCGCCACCAGGCATTTGAACCTGGAAAATTTATATAGTAGGCAGATACATAAGTTAAGAAATTTTTTTTTATATATATTTTGTTCTGACCATCAGCCCAATGCCACTAGCTCAATGAGACACAGAGATTTATAAAATATAAATACTTATCTAATAATATTTCAATTAAAAAAAAAAGAAGCCACTGCCAGTAATAACACACACAACCATTTATTAAACATAAAATTTAGCATTATTATTTTAGTATGTTTACTTTAATTTTTTTTTTTATAAAACATTAAAACTTTACCTTAGATTTTGATTCACAATTTAACTGTTTTTATTTTATTTTGAAAGTTTGCACAGATGAATTTAATATTTTATTAAAGTGTCAAGTATGAATAGACTACATAGATTGCATTTGAAAAGAAAATATTCTATCCTTATTTAACCTTAGGCCAAAAGTTCACAGTCAAACTAATGTCAATCCATCTGATACATCGATGTATTCAATGCAGCATGAAATACAACAGCACAAATACCATACTGTCAGGAATGTACATCTAAACAGCATGGTTATAGAAGACATTGACTCTCATCCAGAACAGGAATACTACATCTGTCTGATGAGAAGAGCAATAATAAAAAAACCCATAGGAAGGGACTGCGTTTTCCATCTTACTATCCCATTGCATAGGCAAAAAGGGAGTGTGCAGCATATAATGCAATCCTGCACGTAGCGGACCTCATACTACATTTATTAATTACACCAATATATCCAATCCATTGACCCAATTTAACTATGAAACAAATAACCTAAGATTTACCCTCCCTTAATTAAACTAATATAACTTTACAAATCTATGCAGCCATTTACGCCTGACTTAAGTTTAACATTTATACAATTTATTTTAAAAGGAAAAAAAAAATCATAATAAAAACTTAAAAGAACAGAAAAAATAAATTAATGGAAATGATTTACAAAAAATAATAATACATTCAATAGAATAATTAATAAATAATTTACATTGGTTAGATAGGATTCTATTTCTATTAAATAGGGAACAAGTTTTAGAATTAAAGTTCTCATTCTTTTCAAATTAATTAATGTTCATTAGAGTTCATAAAGTTCTTATGGTTTAAAAAAAGTTCATCTTTATCAGTTGCTTGCAGTTTGGGATCCAGCATTAATTCCCCCGATGTCCTGTGGTCCATAACATAGGAAAACAATTGGTCATTTCTCTTCCTTTTTTTGCAAGCAAAACTGAAGGGATTGAACAGTGTGTCTTTTCAATCCCTTCACCTTCAACTCTCTCTGCACTAACACTATATCATGCATCTCTGCTGTCACATCTCTATCTTCTCTTAATTAATTTTTTTTATTTCGAGACTTCCTTTTATTGTAAACTTTTGGATCCAGTGGACATTACATCATGATGATGATGATCTTTTCATTGAGGTTTATTTCCTGAGGGATTTCTTTTATTGAGCTATTAGTTTCTATTGTTTTTTTCTCTCCTATCTGACCGTTGCTTATACATTTTGAAATGCCCAAGGGCTAGCTTACTTTTAACTAATTAAAAGAATCATTTCCATTTTACAATAGCATTAATTAATTTATTGTACATTGTTTTTATCTTTAAATCTTTCAAGTCTTTTTCTTAATATTTAGTTTTAAAACTTTTTCTTTTTTTTTAATAAAGTTTTCTTTTAATAATTTTTCATCTGTGCGATTTTATATTAGAGTTTAGATGATTTTTAACTTTCAATTTTTAATTCTTAAAAAAGAAGTTTTTATATGCAAACTTTTATTTTTCATGTCTAATTTAAAAAAAAAAAAAGTAACAGTGTATGTGCCCATTACAGTATACAATTAGGAATAAACATGTATAAAAATGGTGATCATGTGATGTTTATATGAATAATTGTATTTGTGTTATACATTTCATTTTATTTTATTTTATTTTATATTAACTGTTTTATTTGGGTTTGATTATTTATTTCAGTTTTATTAGTTTTTTAAATATATTTTATGCTCTTTTTGGTTTTTTATTGTTTACATTTTTTATGCCATTATTATATAGTTATGTATTTTATTTTGTTCATCATATTGTAGCTCTGAAAAAGGCTGCAGGACAGTCGAAATGTAAGGTGTATGTATATATGTACAAATAAAGAGTTTTGCTAAAAAGTGTTTGAAGTGGTTTGGATAAATTGTATTTAATGACTTATATTGTGCTGAAAAGGGTTTAATCTTGTCAAGTTCTTTTAAATTAGTGTTATGATTATAATAATGCTAATTTTGCACTTGTAGATAAGTATGGATGTTTGATTATCCCATCATTTTGCCAATCCTATTTATTGGTGTTAGAGATAAGACATTGAAAGCATGTGAGTTATGACCTCCATCTTTATCTGTTCTTGATATTATAGAGTAATTTTTTAAATAATAATGGTGTTAATATTCATAGCATGAATATTATATATGCAATGGCTTGGATAAAACATTCTTTGTTTAAATTTAAGTAGTTATTTTGTATATGCATAGAAAGTTATACATCCTCCCCAATTATTTGTTATTCTTTCATTGGCATCATATTTTATTAAACAAATGATTGAAAGATTCTTATACTTTTTACATATTTAGAATGATAATCAGATTTTATATAAAGAGGAAACTTTCTTTATTCATAGGTAATAGCTATTTTCTTCAAGAATTTAAATTGATTATTAATATATTATTGTAATTATTTTTATTTGAATTTGTGATTTCATAAGATGGTCATAATTAAACCACTAAACATCATATGATCATTATTTCTTATGCTTTCTCATAACTGTTATTAAAACAGACAAAACTCTCCATACAGTAGTGTGACTCAGTGCAAGCCAGAGTTATCAATGGATTTTATACACAATCCTTCTGGCATCCATTGATTACTCTGCTGTATGAAGAGTTTTGCCTGTTTCTATGGTCATAATTATTATATATGATATTATTAATAAAATGTTTATTTTATTTTTAAGTTCTGACTTTGTCTTCATTATCATCATTTGCATAAACAGAAAATCCAAATTGCACAGTTATAATAACCTTTGAGTTTTAAGATTACATAGTACATAAAAGTCACTTCATTAAAGTTCTTGTTGTATAGTATTGAAGTTATATCAATGTTTTTAAGATTATATTGATTAGATTATTTTTATTTTAATTATAAGAAAGCTTAATGTGATATCTGAGAACTTTTCTTACTCATTGCATCACTAGTGTTAGATAAGAGTAATTGAAATAAAAAAGGCTCATTATTATGTTATAACTATTTATTTATGATTTGTTTTTAAAATAATTAGCATAAAAAGAAGTAATGTTGTACAATATATGTTGTTATTGTAATGATATAATTCAAGTCTGAGATAGAAAGAAATATTATATTATTGTACATAATATAATAATAGTAGTTGGCTTTATTTGTTGAATGTGGACTAGCAGCAGAAGGGAAGCAGCTGTGAATGCTGCCTGAAGGTTACAATTGTTTTTGAAGTTTTTGGTACCAATACAGGGTCCTCAATTCATTTTGTTTGTTTATTTAAAGTATTGATATGAATGGAGAAATAGATATTAATTTCACAACTCATCATTATGAAGTTATAGGTTATAGATTGTTTTTGTATAAACAAAAGGATTTAAATAATACATATTAATGTTGATAACATGTTTATTAGTTTTCATGCTTGTCTAATTTAAATCCTAAAATTAAATACTTGTACCCTATTCTATTATAGTAAATCATAGTTTTTTTCCAATGTTATGTTCCATTTAAGAATTTTTTGTGTGATATTCTGATGAAAATGATAATTATTTTATCATAAAGAGAAATTTCTTTTTTCTCGTCTCACATTGTTCATTTCATTAAGATATATCATAAAGATCTATGAGGATCATCTCAAAGGTGTTACCTATACCTTGGTAAATATTTAAAGAAAAAAGATTATTTGAGATTTCATTGTAAATGATTTTATTGTGTATATATAATATATTTTTGAAATTCATTGTGGTGAATGATGAAGGTCATGAAGTAGGATGCCTAAGTAAATTATAATTATAGTATATTTAAAATTTTATATAACACTTGTTATAGTATATAACAATTATTAATCATGAACAATTCTGAGGAAACTAGTGATATGGAATTGTCCCTAAGTGTAACATTTCCCAATCTTCAAGATCAGATTTTGAAAATGTTGAAAAATATCTCTGATCAGTTAGGAGAATTAAAATAATCTTAGAAAGAATTAAAAGAATTGCAAGAGAGCAGTTTATTAGAATTAAAAGAATCTCAAAATAATAAATCATTGCAAGTGAGAGAAACTCAAGTGAGCAAATTATTAGAATTAAAAGAATCTCAGAAAGAATTGAAGAAATTTCAGATAGAGTTGAAAGAGTCTAAAAAAAAAGCCTTAAAAAAGATTTTGAAAAAAAAAATTGAAAGTGCTCAGAATGAAATTGTGAAGAAATTTAATTATATGTTTGAATTATTGAAAATTAACTGTAAGAATGCTAAGAATGATTTTAACCAAAAATTAGAAGATATTAATGATTGTTTATCACAACATTAGATAGAATCAAATGCCAAATTTAATAATTTAGGAGCTAAAGTAGAACAATCTAGTGCCAAATTAGCTGAGCAAATTGTTGTTATTAATACCAAAATTCAGTGTATGAGGGACAATCCAATCAATTTATAGAAGATTTTAAAAATTAATTAGAGCACAAGTTTAGAAAAATAAGTGATAGCCATAATGAGATAGAGAAAGAATTAATCCAATCTTAAGAAAACATTCAAGTTAAATTTCAGTACATGAGCCAGAGATGCAAATTCAAAATAAAATAGAAATTGAGGAAATTAGAAAAGAGTCAATTAATACAGTAAATGATTCAAAATATAAAATAAAGGAAGTAAGAAAATCTAATATAAAGCTTGGTGGTGACCTAAAGAAATTTCAAAAAGAGTTAAAAGAAATAACCAGTAAATATAAAGAGTATAGGAGTACTTTGAGGAACTAGATAATTTTAAGCAGAAGCAAAAAAGTTTAGTTGAAAGTATATTAGAACAAATGCAAATAGAGGCTAAAATCAAAAATGTCCATCAAATATTTGAAGAATTGCAAATCATAAATAAACAGAATTTAAATATAATGAAAGCTAATCATAAATATAGTCTAGAGAAAAAAGTAGAGACATAAAGATAGGTTTAAAGTGGATAATGAGTTGATAAACCCTAATCATCAAAATACCCATTATAAAACTTTAAATAAAAATATTCCAGAGACTTGGTTAGTAAAAAAAGTACTGTAGGAAATTCTGTGGTTCTTAAATTCTTGAAAATTAAAGCATTTAGAGAGGAATGTTTAAAAAACCTATTGAATATTTGCAAGGCTTGGAAGAATTATTTGTTTTGTGTATGTTGGCAGAAGAAAAAAGGTTACCAATATCAAGTAATCATTTAGATGCCACAGCATAGGATTGGTGGCAATTTCTGTTTGCCCAATCTCAAACCTATTGGGATTTCAAACATTTAATTAGGTCTAGTTTTGGGGGAGAAGCCCATCAAACATTTGTAATCAGGTCTCCCAAGAAAAATATACTACAAATAAGGGTAGTATACTCACTTCTTTAGAGGGTAATCAGTCAAGCTAAAAACTTTGAAAACCCCTATTTTGTTTGAATATCAAATAGTTAAAATAAGACATAACTATAAAAATACATGTCAAGCGTTGTTAGCTGAGAGGTCATCGCAACCACCTTACAAGCAAGTAGTTGGTTGCAGATGGTTGTGGGTTTATGTCCTGGCCAATGCTATGACATATGAAAAAAAACTATCAAAGTGCATAGAACAAACTCTAATTGCTGCGAATAGGTATACAATTTAGGAAGTTGCTCAAATCCTTAATAATCTTGAGACAAGCAAATGTAGTTTTGATGCCAGGCATAAAACTATAAAAGAGTCCTATAATTATCCAATAGCTAGTATTAATCTTCACTCCCAAAGCCCTAGTATAAATAAAATTTCTAAAATTAAAAAGTATAGTAATATAGCCCAGTTCCTTACAATAAAAATCATTATCATAAAAATAAAAATAATGAACAAAAAGATAATTTGTACAAAGCGTCCACCAGTGGTGTTCAAAATATATCCAAAATGGGTGGTAAAACAAAGGGTAAAACTTGTGAATCAAATGTATAATCATGCAGTCTAAGACTTTTACCCTTTTATATTAAGTATATAATTAACTTTAAATCAAAATGTTTTTTTGTTATTGTATATAAAAAACTTTTGTATGGAATTAATTTTAATAATGTGATAGTACCAGTTAGTTGTGAATAATAAGTTGGTAATTTTGTAGTAGTTGCTTTAAGAGTTAAATATCTATCAAACATTATAATTTTTTTTTCATGGTTTAGTATAAAACTGTAACCTTAAGGTTTGCATAGAGAACTGTGTATGTGCATAATTTGTCTATATTTTAAATATATATAATTTTCTTCCAACAAGTCAATTTATATACTAGACATTGTAAATAATTTGTAGTTTTCATGAATAAATAATCAAAGTATATAAAATGTTTTATCAGTTCCACTTTCTCATCCTAGCTTAATATTAATTATATTACAATTTTGTTGTTGTTATTATTATTATTTTAGTTATACATCTTTAATACCCACTTTTTAAAAAAAAAAATCCGACATAAACAAAGTCTAAAAGATTATAAATAGAGAGGCTTCTATTATGTATAATGATAGAACTTTCCAATTACTATCATAAGAAAATAACATATATATATATTTAAAAACTAAAATCATGATAAAAAATAAATATTATTGCTTTTTAGAAAACTTATATAGAAGCCATAATTCCAATTGAAGAAACTAAAAACTTAAGGAAACATCAAATTATGATATAAAATTAATAAACTTTTATATATTGCAGTATATCTTTGATTATAATCTTAAAATGATAAAAAAATACATTTAATAAAATAAAAAGAGTATATATATATGTTTAATATTTTCGCTTTTAATTACATATACTGAACATTTCAGTCTCATTCCAAAGTAAGTGGTATTATTTTTATAATTATTTTCTAATATTTTTTTCAATTACTTAATGCAGAAGTTCTACGTAATATATCTAAAAAAGTTACTTTCCCATACATTATTTAATTAAAAGATGTACCCTGTGATAGGTGGCGCTGTGATAGAGTGGCAGACGAATTTAAATCCTCAGATTGTGTCAACCTCCTGAGCAATAAAACAATTATATTAGCCTTTTTATTTATTTAAATTATTTTTTTTATTTTATATTATAATTAGAGTAAAATATATAATATAACATTGTTTTTTGTCCATAATTTTGAGATAAAAGTGTACGATGACAGGATTAAATCCATGTATAAAAAGCATGTCATTGTAAAAAAAAAAATTAAAAATTTATATAAAATTGCAATAGATAGTGATTTAAATGATTGTTGAGTTAAAAATTTAAAGTTATCTTAATAGATATTAGAAGAATTGAACATCGGATTGAATATCTCTGTTAATGGAAGATATGGCAAAAAAATAGAAAAAATTCCACCTTTGACTCAACTGCTTGCCTGCTTTGAAGCTCATGCTGCCCAGCATGTCAGTACATGCGGCTTATCTAGAGATATAACCAATCATCTCCATCACCTGAAACTATATAAAGAAATTTAGGATGGCAAGTCAATTTGAATCTATTTAAGAATTATGGAAATTAAATCAGTTGTTTAAAAAAGTCAAATTGCAACTTTTAATATAAATTTGTCATGAGTTATTGTTAATATTGTTATAAGGGGCAACTTTATTTATTAAATATTTAAAATATTTATTCATATTATATAGCATATTTATTTGTCACATATATTTCTAGGGACGTTTCTTCTAAATATTAATGTGTTGTCAGAAAGTAATAACTAAATCTTTCAAATATTTAAAAGTATTGATAATAGATTTTAATGTAAACTATGTTTATAGCGATATGCTAAAATAATCAATTAATTAATTTTAATGACATTTTAAATTCATTATGTACAAAGCAAAAATATGTATATATGCTATTATTATTTCATTTATTAAATCTAATATTTTGTTAATTTATAGTCTTTCTTTTTTACTCCAAGTTTAAGTTATTTATTTTGATAGCTCATGCAGTTTCACTGAGATTCTAGATGTGTTTGATAAAAAAAGGTATTGCCCAAATGTAAAATAAACATTTAATTCCTGAGTAACATAGCTATTTCTATAATGTAGATATATAAACACACAATATATATATATATATTTAAGATCAAATGCTTTATAAATATAACAGCCCAACAGGACACATAAATAAACCACTAATGATATAAGTTAAATATAAAATAAATTTAAAGTCAATTTTCTGTTCTATAAATATATATATATGTGTGTGTGTAGTATTTCCTGCCATTCAATAACTATGATCATTTTATCTCCAGAAGAAAAAAATTCAAAAACAGAAGAATAAAGAATTATAATGATTATTTAAAATAAAATGAACTAATTTGCAGTCCTATATACAACTTATTTAGTTGTGATAGTTACATCTATGTGACAAAATATCTTATTCTTTAACATGTAGACATTTCTATTGCAATAACAACACAAAGGAAGCTCACTAATTTGATATTTATATATACATTAATCTAAATCGGTTTCAACAGTTAAAATAAACTATGCATCTATATTAAAAAAAGAGGACTCTGAGTAGAAATATTTTTGGATTCCAATAGAAAATATTACTTTGCATTTAATAAATTTGTTTACATTATCAAGCTCCTATAAGGAAGACAAATATTGGCTATGTCCTATACAATCCACAAATATCTACATTATAAATATATAAATAAATAAATCATGGTAACATTTGAGTTTTAAACATTAACTAATAATTTGCAGAAGTGTCTTAAAAATCATATAATCACTATCATCTGCTTATAGGCATATGCTATTGGTATATGATATTATATGTATTAGATAAATGATAGAACATTTTAGAAAAAAGTTAAATATTGTCGATAACAATAAAAATAAAGCATGGATTATAATACCATATAATGTAAGAGAATAATAAATTAATCAGAGATATTTATTTTGAGTATTACAATGTTTTATATATTATTATGCCTAATATAAATAGACTAATTAATAATTCTAAAGATAACATTGATAAAAATAATAAAAATAATGTAGTATATAAAATTATTTGCCTTTATGGTGCATTATATAGGTGAATCTTAATGTTCAGTGAAAAAAAGGTTTAAAGAACATCAATTATAATTATATAAGAGACTAAATAAAAAATATTATATAAGAAAATAAATACAGAATGTTCATACATCTTTTACATTGAATGATCATGAACTTAAAATAATGAACGATTAGTACAATATTAATAAAGTAAAAATAATGGGAAAAGGAAACAAAAGAAGAGAATAAAAAATTATTTGTACTAATAGCGAAGGTAATTTACTTAGAGGACAAAGTAATAATGTAAAAACTGTAGGAAAGAATGTGTAAATATTCATTATAATAATTAATGTGTCCATTTCATATTTGTATGCAGTTCAGGATGTTCATGTAGAATAGTTGAAAATGTTTCTGTAATTTATATATTAGCAAAATTTGAAAATTTAAATATTGAGATTTATGCATTACATATATTAAGTTAAAAATAAAAGCCTAAAACTAAACTAGTCAATAGAATAATCAAAATTACTCCAAATCCAAAACTAAGCTAGATTAGCCCAATAAACTATAAAACACAATCATTGGTTCTGTTTTAGAGTTTATTTCTTTGGCTAGTCTGGCTTAATTTTGAACTTGTGGTAATTTTGATATATTAAGTTGTGTTATATATATATGTACAGACACACACACATACAATATATATATATATATTGTAATGATCCAGAGAATAGGAGCTTAATGTATCTGCACTACAGGGCACCACTTAGTCATTTGAACCTAGAAAAATTTATAAAGTAGGCAGATACATAAGTAGTAAAAAAAAAAATTATTTTATATATTTTGATTCTGGTCATTAGCCCATATCACTAGCTCAAGGAGCAGCAGAGATTAAATAATATAATAAATTCTTATCTAAGAATATATATAAAAAAAAGAATAAAATAAGCCACTGCCAGTAATTAACACACAAACATTTATTTATGCACATATATATAAGATTTTAAATTATTTTAGTATTAGTTTTACATTTTAAAATTTAACTTACATTTTTAACTTTGATTTTTGATTTTAATTTACATTTAATTTTTATAAATTTACATTTTAATTTTTTTATAAGTTCGCACAGATGGAATTATAAAAGCTTGTTTTATAATGTTGAGTATAGATCGGTTACATAGATTACATGGTTAAAAACATTTCAAAATAAACATAAACGATCAAAATATAAAATCATTTGTGGAATTGCATGAGGGATTTCACAAGAAACCCAATAGCATTCATTATAAGATGCCCGCATTGACACCAATAACTTCAAAGACATCCGAATAAATACATTTTAGATACTCACTGTAAGGTATCAGTATTTACCGAATGTCTATATATTTTGATCAAATATGAAAACCAAAATCATAATTAACTGGTAACAAACTCATGCAAGCGTCTATACCCAACCTAAATTTAATGTATTTATATTTAGAGTGTCGAGTATGAATAGACTATATAGATTTGCATTTGAAAAGAAAATATTCTTTCCCTTATTTAACCTTAGGAAAAGTTTGCAGTCAGACCGGCACCAATCCATCTGATACATTTATGTATTCAATGTAGCATGAAAATACGACAACACAAAATACTATACTGTCAGGAATGTACATCTGAACAGTAAGTAGAGTTAGAGAAGACATTGTTTCTCCACCAACAGGAATGCTACATCTGTTGGTGAGTAGAACAATAAACAAAAAACTCCATAGGAATGGACTGTGGTCCTTTGACAACTTACAAACCCATCCATAGGCAAACAGAAGGTGTGTGGGGTATATATGCAATCCTGCCCATAGCAGATCTCATACTACATCTACTAATTACACAAATATATCCAATCCATTGAGCTAATTCAACTACGAAATGAATAACCTAAGATTACCCTCTCTTAAACTATATATATATAACTTTACAAATCTATATAGCCATTCATGCCCAACTTAAATTTAACATTTATATAACTAGTTTAACGAAAAACAGAAATCATAATAAAACTTAAAGAACAAACAAATAAATAAATAAATGGAAATGATTTTAAAAAAATAAAAAAATACATCAAATGACATTATTAATATTAATTTACATTGGTCAGATAGGATTCTATTTGTATTATTTACTAAAAGGTTTAGAATTTAGAGTTCTAAGTTTTCAAATGAATATAAAGTTCTTACGATTTTAAAAGGTCCATAATTTGTAGTTGTTTGTAATTCTGAACGGGAATTCCCATGCCATACTGAAGATATTTGTATCCAGTTAGCCATTGTTTTTTATTCATCCAGAGGTCTTTACTTTAGCTGGTCCTTATTGTAGAAAACAATGTCATTTCTCTTTCTTTTTTTTAGCAAAACTGAAGGGATTGAAGAGTGCGTCTTTTCAATCCCTTCTCTCACAACTCCACACTAATACATATCACCACTCTTAATAATAACTAACTAATAATTTCCAAAGTTTTCCTTTTAAATTATTTTTAAGGATTCAATTGACATTACGTCATCGATAATGATCCTTCCGTTGAGGTCTGATTTCCCGATGGATTTCTCTCATTTGCTATTAGTTTCTATTGTTTTCCTATCTGACCACTGCTTATACATTTAAATGCCCAAAGGCTAGTTCACTTAGACTAATTAAAATAATCATTTCCATTTTTCAATAACATTAATGTGTTTTCCAAACTTAAAGATATATTTTTATCTCTAAATCTTTTTGTTGAAAGATTTAGTTTTTTTATTTTTAATAAAGTTTTATTTTAATAATTTTTTTTTTATCTGTGCGATTTTATATATATACGAGTTTAAGATGATTTTTTAATTTTCAATTTTTAATTCTTAAAAAAGAAATTTTTATTTGCGAACTTTTATTTTTTTCATGTTTAATAATAAAACACAATGTAACGTCATCTGTGCCCGTTACAATATATATATATAACCTCCAGTTTTGACTAATGAACTAAATACTGTTTATCTCCACTTCATTAGATTGTCAACTATGCATAAAAGGTAAATTAAGGGTGCTAAAATGTTTATTAATAGTGTTTGATTCACTAGTCAAGCCGAGAAGTTACATATAAAATTAAAACTATATTTATTATATTAGATACATATTGCCTGATTACATTGATCTAAAAATTCATTAAAAAATTTTAATAAAAATATTAATATTTATATGTAAAAATATAATTATCTATAATCTTTATGGAAAAATATTATTACTAGATAGCATGATTTCAGTTGGCAATGCCAGTTTTTAATTGGAATCGTGTCCAATTATATCATACTTGAAATTTATCTAAATAATACATTAAGTAACCCTCTTAAAATTATTAATAATTAAATCTAAAAGTTTTTTAATATCTTATATATATATACAAATTTAATTTCTTTATATTTCTTAACATGTATTTATTCATGCAGTCCCCATCTTCATAACTACTGAATGATTATTAATCATTTCTGTTATATTAGAAATTCTACTTTATTAAATTTAATGTTTATATAAGAAATTTTAGGACTTTCGCTATAGAACATAGCTTTTCTTATGTTGACAATAACAATTTCTAAGAAAAAACGATTAATGATAAAGCATTTATTGAGTGATGATTACTTTTAATATATATTACACTAAAGAAAGCACATTAATTCAAAAATTTGTAGGTATGTGTTTACATATATAGCAATACTTGACTTCAATATTGATATATCTCACCCTATCTTCAACAAATGTACTAGTCCAGATTCCATCTTATCTTGATCAAGTTGAGCACTCATGTACACAGACCAATAGATATATGAATACAACAGAAGAAAGAGAAAATTGGTAAAAGTGTTCAGTGAATTTGATTGTTTTCATTATGGAAGGAGATCTGTCTTTAAATAATCCATCTAGTTGAAAGTAAAGACAGTCATCAACAATTTAATGTCAGATCTGAACAGCAATAAACATGTTATCCACAAAATGGCTAAAGTACCGGTTAAAGCAATGAGACAAGTTCATGTTAGAACTAGAAGCAGCCAAAACCTAAATCAGACATGAGGTATGCTGTCACAAAACAGCTGGAATTCTCACCAAACCTACACCCAAGATAAGTTATCATGGTACAGTTGGAAGTGGTAGGCAATTTAGAAGGGTATCTGAGATCCTTACATTAATAGTTGCATGGCAACTAAATTCTATACCGAACTAACAGTATCAGATGAAGATGTAACAATTGTATACATTATAAACATGCATTTGTATATTTGTTTTAAATTAATCATAATTTTAGTCTATATTTATCACAATCATGCAATAAACGTAACAAATATATAAATAATTATATCAATATCTGATTTAATATATAAATAAATACAAATTACTTTGAGGCAAAGTGTATTCAATTGAACACATCATATTAAAAAATACTATTTTAGATGCACAAGACATTTTTTCATAGAACAGTTAATCTTAAAAATGATTTGGTATTTCTTAAGGTGATTAGTCCACTCATTTTCTCTTCTATATTAGTATAAATAATCAAACATTTAGAGAAATTGCAAGAAAAAATTTAGTTACAAAAATGTCAAAACAAATCAAAACAACATATGCTCATAATTCTTTATGCTTACACAAGTTGACGATACAGAGGAAAAACTCTCCATACAGTAGCACCACTCAATGCAAGCCAGAACAATCAATGGATACTAGATAATTTGTGCATAGAATCTCTATCTAGTACCTATTCATAAATATTCCCAGACTAATTTGTAACTTGTGAATTTCATCAGCAAGGAGCCTTGAATCTGAGAGCACTGCACACTAGGATCTAATTCAAACATCCAGCTGCCATCCTTACCTTTTTGGTTAACTATAAAGCTTTGAGCCAAAATGAAAATGGTTACTCTGGCTTGTATTGAATGGTGCTATTGAGAGTTTTACCTCTCGGTTATCAGCTTGTGTAAGCATAGAGAATGTGATGTTTAGTGGTTTAATATCAATCCTGATAAATAGGATTATGGTGACTGTAGTTATTAATAATCAAAAACATCAAAATGTATGAATACTGAACTGTGTTCAGATCTATATGGCTATAAAAGTCTTTTTTCATTTTGGACTCAAAATTTATAGTTCTCTAAAAAGGTAAAAGGTGGCTGCTGGAAGATTGCATTAGATTCTCATATCTAGGTGCAGTGCTCTCATATCCAAGGCTCCTCATTAATAAGAGCCACAAGCTAGAAACTAGTCAGGGATATTGAATGAGTAGGCACTAGGTAGAAATTTTATGCACAAACCTTCAAACATCCACTGATTACTCTGGCTGACACTGAATGACACTAAGGTATGGAGAATTTGCCTCTGTGAAATCAAAATAAGTTCTGTATTTGTAGTACAATATGAAAATGAAAAAAAATCAAATAGTCATATTTTTAAAATAATTTTTTAATAATAATGGTGCAGGATTTTAAATCATATAACTTTTTTTTTATTTGCTATGCAATCATTTATGATGTACACATATATACATGCAAACAGGTCAAATAATGACAAAAAACTATTTTACCAATTTGAAGGTTTGACATCAGCTGATGTAAGAGAGAAATATTTTTAAAAGAAAAAAAATATCCATAAAGAAAATATGTTTTCATTAAGAAATATATAAATGAAATAAAAAGTTATATAAAAAAATAAAGCTCCATGATTTAAAAACATGGATAGTAAAATAGACAATAATAAATGCACTGCATGAAAACAACACACCTAAAAATACCTTTATGTATTGATGAATCTAATATTAAACAGGGAAATAACATTAAATGGAAAAATGACACCTTCAGTCTCATCTAACTATTCAAACCCATAAGGCTCACCAATCAGTTCACTATTATTTACAATTTATAATAACACATTTCTTAAAACAATAGAAAAGAAATAGTTGATTTATTTATCCCAGGGTCACAAACAACCATAAAGTGTATCACATATATGGATGACATGTTGGTCGTTTTACATTCTAAAAGACAAATTTCTAAACTACAAAATATACTGAATAACTATACAAAAAAAATATAAATTAACTTTTAACATGGAAAAGTCCTGTGCATGACAAATGTACAAGGGTATTTATTACAACAATCATTTCAAGGGAAGGCCTGCTTTTTTCCTAGGGTTTCCATTTTACTTAAGCCATACACAAATGAGAATAACAATACAAAACAATCTTAATAATAAAATAGAAAATACAATAAAGGTACTGTCAAAGGCATATCTCTCTCTATATGCCATTTTCACTAATCAACATACCAATCATTACCAGAATTACATACTATAGCTCTTTTATTTTATTTACAAAAAAAATCAATAACCACATTACTCACTTTGTAGAAAATTATTATGGCAGAAACATGTACAATTTCCTTAGGGATATTAAGAAAACACTTAATGCTCAATGGATTAGCTTTGCATTCACTAAATTCATTCAGAAGTCAAAAAACATTTAACATTATTTCATCATCTACAATAATGTATCTAAAAGCAATTACAACTATTATTTCCATCAATAAGTCATCTCCACTTGAGGGATACTTAAAATCACTTATAGACCCTTCGATAGCAATAAAAAGTTTAAATTTCATTCTACCATGTAATAAATTTTAATATTGGGAAGTTCAAAAATTAATTTTTCTTCAGCCATTACTACAAGATGAAACCATACTAAATCTAATGAACAAACAACTCTCTAAAAGATTCAAAGATTAGTCACTTGAACCAAAATATTTTGAATTTTTATTAAAACTGTGCATAGACATATTCCCCACAAAGTATTTCATTAAACATAAAAGTCAGATTCAGAACATAGATGAAATATGAAATTTATGCCATAAAGAAGAAGAAATTCAAAAACATATTTTTTTTGATTGTCCTGTTTTTGAAAAATTCTGTTTAATGATCCCAAAATTATTCAGAAACAAAAACATAAAGTTAATGATATTTTTTGAATTTTTAATACAGGTCATTTTGAAAAAATATGGGCAGCCATATTCATTTTGTATTCATTGTGATGCACAAGATGTATATATCTTTACAATGAAATCTATGTAGGGCTCATTAGTGTATTTATAAATAAATTAGAATCTATAAGACAAAAAAATAAAAGATAATGAATAATAAAAACTGATTGAAACTTGATCATTAATAAAACAACAATTAAGTTTATAACAAGATAAGGAAAGAGTATAAATAATAGCAATTTTTACCATGATTTGAAAAGGAGGAAAAAAGGGGGAAGGAAAGACTTGCTTAACTCTAATGTTTTCTCTGTTTATATTACTAAAAATATGATAATGTAACTAAATTCAAATGCAATTCAATGCAAGGGGAGAGGGCTAATGTAATCCAAATGTTAATAAAAAAACCATTGAAAACCAAAGATAAAAATTATTAGAGGTAAATATGATAAACTGTCTGTTCTGAAAGTATATCAATGGTAGTTTCATCAGATAAAGCATCATTTCTTTCATTGTTAAATTTCAATAACTGCAATAGAAGCAGTAATTCATTTTATGTATTCTACACCAGAGCCATCTGTTGTTAATTTGAGTAATAAAAAAATTCCAGATAATACATCTATATTCTTCTTAAGTGAGGATTCACCAGGACAATCATCATCAATTTATACCCATTATTTTGATTAACAACTGATTATTTGCTATAACAATTATTAATAAAAAAATCAAATTTTTTTTTTTAAATCACCATCTTGAAAATGGCAGCCATATGTAAGATTGATGACATGATAGAATAGTGGCATTGTATTATCTGAAAGATAAATGGTAACATTCTTCCTAAAAATGTACAATACAGTGTTTATTTATTATACACATTCAGTAATGATTTTTTTTTTTTTAAATTTTAAATGGTAGCCATTTTGGAAGATTGATGCCACCATAGGATAGTGACTTTATGTCATGTGAAAGAAAAATGGTGTTATTCTTTCTAAAGTGGATAATACAGATTTTATTTATTATATACAATACAGTACACAATATGACATACAGGATATAGAAAATTAAAATATTATTAATTCACAGTATTTTATTTAATTTTCATGCAGTATCATAGCAAGATAATCAATACATTCTTTAATGATATATCCAAAATAAAGTTTAATGATTATAAAAGTAAAAAATGAGCTTCATTCACTACTATAAATAATCAAAAACCTATTTTGATGATATAAGAAACATATTTTCTTTTTTAATATGTCAGAATTTTTATTTTATTTTTGAAGTTAACTGTGCATCTAGATTTTATAATGTACAGTTCTATTATTTTGCTACTTTTACACTATAATAATACAGTTAAGTAAGATATTATTAAACATTGATTGTTTAATTTTAAATCATTTCACATAAATAATATAACTGTGAATTAGCAATTTTTCAGAAAAACACAAAAGATTGTCAACAAAAAGTTTACTCTCCCTTTCTCAATTCAATTTTTGATATGTTTACACAGTGGAATCACTTATTTTTTCTAGCAATAAGTGATATTAATTTTTTTAAGCTTTCTAGAATCATATCAGCAATTACTTTTAACAAATATACCATATTACTTCTTCACTATATGAATCAAAGAAGCATTGCAATCTTCAAAATATATTAACTTCAACAACTAATGCTGTATTTTGTTGACACTGGATAAAGTCACTGAGAAGGAATAGATGATTACAACATTGAAAAGCTTTTGTGGTAACACATGGAAAAATTAACTAATGAAAAATTAATACAACTGCATGAAGAAAAAAATCAACAAGCCTGTAGAGGAGAACTTGGAAATAAAAACTGAAGTAATTGATTTCTTATAGTGAAGACATGAACAGCAATTTTTAAAAATTTGACTCTGATTTCTAGTGCTCCATCAAATCTAAGTCAATGAATGAGACTGTATAATATGTTGTATGAAAAGAATTCAGAGAATCAAATCAACCATTCATTCTAAACTTTTTTGTACAGAACTTCAGCCATCAATACCTTTGTGTACATTCTCCAAAAAAACCCAAGCTCATTAAAAGATTTAAAAGACAATTATAGACCATTAGAATAAGCAAGTGATGGCTCAGAAAATGAGACAAAGATGAATGTTGAATAGATGGATTATAAAAAAAGAACAACTTTAAAGTGTGTTTTTTTTTCTTTTTACATAGATTTAAGTTGCATTATCTTATAACCATTCATATTTTAACTGCATACATAGGTAATATACACATAGCACAAATTTCATATGCATATGGTACATTAAAAATTTATTTAGATTATTTATTTACTAGTTTAATTTTTTGTTAGTTCAATATTCACAATTTATAGTATAATTTTTATTTGCAGGAACAAACTAAATCTTTTCCCATAGAAAACCATTATAATCCCATGCTCTTTATGTAATCTTTTTGCTTTTGCTTTATGATGAATTTTGGAAAACAAATTGTGTTTGTTAAGTAGGGTAAAGGTATAATTCATTATTCACATCTTCCAAACTATTTTCTATTCTATTATCCATCTTCCACAAGAAATGGATTTTTACATATGTATCTAGCAATATTTGTTACCAATTTTATACTATTCAAAATAATAAAATGAAATTCATGTCTCAAGGTTTTGAACTCAAGCCAATTTGCTCATATAATTATATAAATATAATACTAAAATATATTTGTTGGTTAATTACATCAAATTTATTATAAAGTAAAAAATAGAATTTTGATTAATCTATGCAAAAACAATAACAAAAGTTTGGTGAGGTTATTGATTAGATGTCCAACGTAAATGCAGGTACAATTTGTAGCTAGAGTTGAAGATATAAGTAATAACGCAGACAAAAAAAAAACGTGAATGAGATACTGAAATAATGTCCTTTGCAGAATAAGATTTAAACAGGATGATTTCAGTGTCTCCTCGCTATAGCTCAAAAGAAGGGCAGTCAAATATAGGAATATGTTTTATCTATCCTCTTTTTTGATTTATTATTCTTATTTTTTTGTTGTTGTTTTTTTTTTAAATATTTTAAACATTTTCTCTTTTTCTCTCTCTTGATTGTAGGACGCGCCATGAAAATATTATTAATGTAAAAGATTAAAAACAGATAAAATATTTTCTTTAGATTTCTTTCATTACAAAACATAACTGATAGTTATAAAAATATTTGAAGGTAAATAATGTACTATTTATCAATTTAATCTTTATAGTTTTATATAATCATTAAAATGATTTACTCCAAGAAACTTGTAATTTATTCAAGAAGCACTTACATTTCCAATAAATAACTGAAATTATTCTTTGTAATTTCTGATGTATCGTTTATTACAAAATACGTAATGATACTTAAATTGTTAGTCATTTGTTCTAGAAAAACCTTACAAATGATTTATTTGTATTAAATTCATACAATTTTGAATGAAAATCAAATATTTACTGTTTAGATTGTGCAATGTTTTAAAAAAAAAAAATAGCTCAAAGTAAGTATTTCATTTTAGAAAAATTATTATTTCTGCCTTGAGAAAAGCTTATGATAAATACTTTTAAAAAATAAAAGAATAAAACCTAGTATAAAAATATATAGTATTGAAATGGGTCTAGACCAGCGTTTCTTAAACTTTTTTTATTCATGACCCCTTTTTATCATCGGAATTTTTTCGCGACCCCAGAAATTAAATATAAAATAGATATAGAAATAACTATTCCCATAAATAATTTATTTCTTTGATAAACAATATACATTTGAAAATAAGTAGTTTTAGGATTTGTTTTAAGTATACAACAATTAATGAAAGAAAATCACGTTTTAATGAGACGGATGTGCTTGTTTTTTGCTGCATAAATTAAATCTTGGTGAAATATTTGATACCACTGGACGTAAAACATCTTCAACGTTTTTTAGCGTTGAACGATATTTCGATTTAATATACATTAAAGCTGAAAAGGTCATTTCACATAAGTATGTGGTGCTGAATGGAAGAAAAACATTTATAATCATTTCAGAAATTGTGGGAAATTCAGTCCTAACTTCCATCCAGAATTCAATCAAGGATTTTTGTGGAAATTCAAGTTTTAAGTTTGAGTCACTTGATAACTCAGCAAATTCCTCTTGGGCTTTATATGGCAGGTGATTAATGTCAATCAAAAATGGTCTTTGAATCCAAAATAAATTTTTTAAATCTAAATTTGATATAAAGTATTTGCCAAACTGTGTTTCTATGGTTTTTAAGTGATCTATAAAAAATTTTGCAATTATAGTTTTACAATTATAAAATTGTCCATAGTCCAAAACATTTCCAATGAATCATTTTCCACCCTATTCCTCCAAATGTTGATCTTTTTAATAAAACCTTCAATATAATCATTTAAAATAAAAATATTGCTATTTTTTCATTGAAGAGACAAGTTAAGATCATTTAGCTTCACAAAAATGTTAGACAAATAGCACAGCTTTGATAGCCATAAGTCATTTTGAAAAAGAGCAGCAAGATCAGATTTATGTTCAGTTAAAAATACAATAATTTCTTCTTTTAATAACAATAATCTTCTTAAACTTTGCCTTCTTTGACATCCATCTTACTTCTGCATGTAATAATAAATATTTGTATTCAGAGTCCATGTCTTTAAAAAGATTTGAAAATAAATGGCTGTTAAGGGTACAGCTTTTAATAAAGTTTATAATTTTGACAGTATCCTGAAGCATATCATTCAATTTCGTTTCTAATTTTTTTGCTGCAAGGGTTTCTCAATGGATCAGGAAGAGTGTAAAAGTTACATGATTATTACCAGAAGCTTTAACAAATGATTTAAAGGCAATATTTTCACCAGTCATTGCTTTTGCATCATCTGTGCATAATCCAAAACAATTTTTCCATTCTAAATCTTCAGTTTTAAAAAAATTGTTTATTATACATGTCTTCTTCTCTTGTATGTTCTTCCAAAGAATGACAAAATAATTCTTCCTCAATGTTTTTTTTATAAATGTATCTGACATACACTAATAATTGAGCTATTTTTGAAATATCAGTTGTTTTGTCTAACTGAATTGTAAATATTGGTCTTTGTTTAAGTCTAGTAATAAGTTGCTCAAATTGGTCATTGCTAATTTCAGATATTCTATTAGTGACAGTGTCATTTGACATAGGAATTTTCTGAATTTCATCACCATATTTACTTCTGTGAAGTATTTCTACCATTTTAATAGCAGCAGGTAATATAAGATCTTCTCCAATGGTGTATGGCTTTTTATTTTTAGCAGTCAGATATGAAACTTCTAATGAGGGTGAATAAATATTTTTCATTAACAGTTATACATTTTTCAAAATAATGTTTTTCTTTATTTGAAGTTTTTAACAGTCATTTGAAATATTCTTTTGGTTTATTGACATATGAAGGATGCTTGGATTCAAAGTGCTTTTTTAATTTTGATGGTTTCATATTTTCCCTAGACAAAACATTATTGCAAATTAAACAAAGAGGTTGTGCATTATCATCACAGTTTTTGAAAGTAACACTAAATTGGAGAAATGTCTCATCATATTTTCTTTTTTGACTTGTAGATGCCTCTTTCTGATTATGAGATCCTGCTTGAAGAGACTTTGTAGCATTGCCATCTGCATCATTACCTTTGGTACTCAAGTTCAATCATTTATCCATGGGTAAAAAGTATTTTTATCCTAAAATATAAATAAAATAACAGTACTTATTAGTTAGCATAGACATCAAGTGGCAGCCATGTTTTTGTTTAATTATACAAAGCATATTTACTCCCGTATGTTTTATTTTTTAATATCCCCATATGCTTTATTTATTATTTAAAAAATATCAATAAATCAATTATAAATTACCTGTTAAGTTTAATAAATAGGAATATGTTTTTACTTGTTAATAAATAAATGACAATAAGTTTCAAACAAAAAATAATATTTTATAATAACTAATAGGATGATAAATTTTGAATAAAAAAGTGAGAAAAAAAGTATACAAGCATATTTATATATAAAAAAAACATCTTTCATTTGAATAAAAAAGTGAGAAAAAAGTATACAAGCATATTTATATAAAAAACATCTTTCATAATATTTATTTAAATAAATACTAACCTCAGTCAAGTAAAACAGTAAAATACAATATTGTATTGTTTTTGTGATGTGGTCACTTGTTGAAATGAAACCAAAACAAATAACTTGACTGGAAATTCATTACATAATCACAGTGGCACCAATCTTATTCTCACCACTGCAGAATATATTTTGATTCTGAAATAACTTATATGCTGAAATTACAATGCGACACCACTATTATGATGCTTTAGCATTATTTTTCAATATGTAAATATAATTTACATCTCAACTTGGCCATCATCACGATTTTATAATTGCACTGTACAGATAACATAATATATTAAATTAAAGATATAATGAGATATTATTTTATATAGAGCTATGTTTTTATGTAATAGTGATATTAGCGATTAAGCCAATGCACATGCACTTTAAAGATAAATTATAAATGAATACTCTCGATTTTTCCGACACAAGATATATTATTTTACAAAGAATGGAATGAATCCACCTATTCTTTCGACCCAAATGTTTATGTATGGGCAAATCTTAAGCATGTGGAAATAAGAGCGTGAAGGTGTTAAATGAACACTTTAAATTATATTTGTTATGTTTGAATGAATGACACTTGAGAACTCCTTACAATTTATGGCACATCTATCTTTAGTTGAAATTAAACATATATAATGAGATATTATTTTATATAGCACTATGTTTTTTATGTAATAGTGATATTAGTGATTAAGCCAATGCACATGCACTTTAAAGCTAAATTAAAGATAGTGAAGGTATTGTGATTAATATTTGTTTAAATTCATGTATCTGAATTAAATTTTCATGATCCCAACTTTTTGCTTTGCAATCCCATTTGGGGTCAAGACCCACAGTTTAAGAAATGCTGATCTAGACCATAGGTTTCCTAACTTTTTCAGGCCACCACCCACTTTGCAAGACATAAATTTTGTAATGCCCCACCCCAATTATAACAGTTTTCCACATTCAATCTGTTTGATATTTTTCACATAAATAGCAACTAATGTTACTGTACTGGATGATGCTGACCTCATACTTCATATGATGCACACAAAGATATAACATTATGTTAATATTATGCATCAGAATAAGATATCAACATAAAGTCAATATCAATAAAAAAATTAAAGTTATTAAATTTATGTTTAAATGAGTAAAATCAAACCAAAGTCGATTATATTTCATGATTTCTCACTACCCAAAACTTTATTAGCCTGCTAATTAGTACCATAAAGTTTTAGGCAGTACATCTTTGAAAGGCTAAACCTAAACCTCAACTTTATGTGCCACTTTTGGGAAGAAAAAAACACTTCCAAAAAGAAAATAATACTGCCAACAAAAAAACAAAAACAAAAAAAAAACAAATCAGTGTGTTAATAAATTTGCAATAATTGCATATAGAAATTACAAAAAGAATAATAGTAATTTCATGCAAAGTAAGTTTCTCTTTTCTCAAATAGAAAAGTGTGTTAAAAGCAAACAATAACAACAACAAACAAATATATATATATATATGCCTCAGCATACACACAAGCATTCCAAAAATTAATTTGGGAGAACTTTTTTAAAGTAGGAACATCAGATAATAATTTTAGAAAAACAAAATAAAAATAATAAAAAAATACAATAAAATTTATAGCAACAAGACATAATGATAATAAATAAAATATATAAAAATATACTGTCTGGCTTTCTTCTGATTTCTTTCCATTAACCATCTCTGGACTTAATACTTTTAAGTGTGCTATAAAATATGACAACAAGGTGGCAAGGGCTTCCCTTCTTCACATAGCAAAATGTATGCATTAAAGTGTTCATCATCATCAGCTAGAGTCTGTGGCTACATGACAGCAGCATAGTAAAAGTCTGTCTGGTGCACTAACATTGGGGGTTTACTTCATTAGCATTTTAATGATAAAATTTAGGCAATTTCTCAGCTTTCTCTAGAAATCTTCACAATAACGATAGCAGCCAACCAAGAGTTAATCATGCAATTCTGGAGAGACTATAATTTGAAGCTAGGCTCAGCTCTGCCTTCTTTCATAAAGTTCTCCACTGCTTCACAACTAAAATATTTCTCTTAGCTCAGCAAATCTTTAACTACCCAGAAGACTAAACATAGCAAATAACCCCCCCCCCCCTATCACCTGCTGAACCCCTTTTATACTACACCTATAACAATACAAATTGAGTACCCCTCTTTCACTATTACAAATGTTATCTCCAATTTCTTGAATAATTGATCCTAACACAATTGGTATAGCTTTTTACACCTTTTTATTCTTTCACTTCTTTCATTTTCCATTCAGACTCTTTTAATTCCTCAAGGAGTTTCATTTTATATATAGTTTCTAATTTTAATTCAATGGAAATAACTTTTTCTTTTTTCATTTCCATCTTTACAAAAAATTCAAAACAAAAAAAAAAAATTGAGATATGACAAATTTTTAGATTCTCTTAGTTAATGTTGACCTTAAATTGCTTTATTTTTTTAACAAAAAGTATAATGCACAGGATGACCACTTCTATCTATTAGTAAAATTTAAAATTAGCCATACAATAATAACTTGCACTCCTTTTAACTTGTTAATAGAGAGGAAAAAACATCAAAAATATGCAAAATATTTACAATTACTCTGACTATCCCCCTTTTTTTATATATTCTTGCATGTAAACAATTTATAAAATAACCATAATATCAACCAAATAACATAAAAATTAGCAGTTTGAGAAGAAATTAAAGCTGCTGATCGGTGCATAATGAGAAAAGGCTCGATCACATGAACGCCCCCAAATTTTTCTTCCATTGGATTGGATGGTTCATGACTTTCTCTGCTAGATCCTCTTCCTTGCGAATAACTGGATGCCAATAATTCTTTACAGATCTATTTTTACAATGAAACAGCTTAAACAAACATACATTATGTCCAGAAATCTCTCAACATACTTTCATGCACACACCCATCTCAAATAATTCTTTCTCTTCCCATATGCAGACACACACGCCTCAAATAACTATCCTCTCACAACTGTCACTTATATATGATTATTATTTATTTATCTGTATGGTCATGTTATGCTGCCTAATTGGCAATTACAAGCTGGGTTGATTTTCTTCATTTCCATCTGGGTCTGACTATTCTATTTCTTTCCTATGTAATTATTTGTTTTGTCATGCTATGGTTATTTTAATTATTATTCTCCTTTTGTTTCTATTTAAATTTTTACTTTTCATTTTTCTTTAATTGGTTTCCAGTTTTCAAGTACAAGGCTAAGAATTTTTCTTTTTTATTGCATGAGGGTCTGTCCAAATTGTTTTGACCCACTTAACTTTTGTCAGGTGGTTCTTTTTGACTTTTTACACATCCACTCTTACTAGGGATTTGGGATCTATCTGCTGATCCTAGCTTGATATTCCAGATGGCTATCCTTGGGGTTGCTACTAGTATGTCTGTCTACTCTTGTTTGCCTTGGACTGATGTCTATGAGGATTGAAATTTATGGCATTTATATTTGCCTCCCTTTGCTGGGATGAATCCCCTTTTCTTTTGCCCATAGCTTAGTCTGGCACTGTCAAATGTGTCTAATAACTCTTCCACTTGCTCAACTATCTTCATCTCTGTGTGTATAAGCATTTTCTTTATATTCAGAAGGAAGTTATGCCATACAATACATACAATTTGTTGTTTGGATAGTGGGATCACTGTTAGTTCTCTCAATTTTGCTACTTGATGACAAGTGTGGTATAAATGACTTGCCAGGATGTCATTTGTCCTGTGCCACCTGGTGCTTTATGTTCTCTTGATATTTCTTGCCCCAATAATTATTATACAGCACAAAAACATTAATACCACCAAACCTGGGACATGCTTTGCAAATGATTACAAGCAATAGCTAGGTTTGCTTCATCATTCATCATGTTTAATGCAAAATATCAATCCAAACTTCCCAAGTGTTCTACTGGGGATTCTCCCATATGACCAGCAATCATGCAAATCTTTAAAAATTGGTTCACAATGGTTGGGTTATTTTTGCCCAATGTGCCTACATTCACACCACCAGACTCATGGTCAGAGAAACCAATACTTCTGCCTTATTTTGCTCCAAATTTGAATTCTATTTGCTTTATCTTATTAATTATATCATTAGTATTTACTTTCAGAATTTTTATTAGTTTTTTATTTACTGCTTTATTGTCTGTTCTCTTCTCATATTAATTATATGCTCCTTTACTGTATTAGTTTTATGTTGTCTATTTCTTTATTTATAACTTTCCTCTACTCACTCCATATTTTCATTGATTTCTACTCTAACCTCATATTTTATTGTAGTCCATCCGGATTAAAATTGTTGCTCTAACTTTTCAATTGCTTTTGCCTGACTTTTGATTAGCTCTTTTGCCATGTTTTACTTTTTTGTATTATTTGATTTAAACCATCATTTAATTTTTTCATATTTTGCTCCATTTTCCCCATTATTTTATTTTAATATATTGATTATATTGTTATTTTCTACCTTGTTATTTTCTTAAAACAGGCAAAACTCTTTATACATATTGTCACTCAGTGCAAGCCAGAGTAATCAATGGATGCCAGAAGGCTTGTGCATAAAATCCCCATCTAGTGCCAACTCATCCAATATCCCCAGACTAGTTTATCACTTGTGACCTTCATCAGTGAGGAGCTTGGATTTGAGAGCACTGTACCTAGATCTTAAGACCTAATGCAATCCTACAGCAGCCATCTCTTATCTCTAAATAACTACAAAACTGTGAGTCTTAAATTGAAAACACTATAATATTTTCAGTTCAAGCTCATCAGATTATATAGTCATATAGGTGTGAACTCAGTTCAGTACCTATACATTTTTGTGACTTTGGACCATAGTCATTACTATCCTATTAGGCAGGATTGGTTTTAAGCCAATAAACATCACATGATCACCATTTCTTATGCTCGCTTATAACTATTATTAAAACAGGCAAAACTCTCTATATGTATTACCACTCAATGCAAGCCAGAGTAATCAATGGATGCCAGAAGGCTTCCAGATCCAAGGCTCCTCACTGACGAAGGTCACAAGCCAGAAACTAGTCTGGGGATATTGGATGAGTAGGCACTGGATGGGGATTTTGCACACAATCCTTCTGGCATCCATTGATTACTCTGGCTTGCACTGAGTGGCAATATGTATAGAGAGTTTTGCCTGTTTTAATAACAGCTGTAAGCAAGCATAAGAAATGGTGATCATGTGATGTTTATTGTTCTTTTTTACCTTACTTTCAATTTCAATTGATATTTCTACTTCCATTTTTGTTTTATATTATGTCTGCATTTACTTCTCTATCTTTTATCTACTAATACTTTGTTCTTATTTACTTCTCTGCTTTATTTGAATTCACACAAAGTGTTCTTCTGACTTCAAATTGCTTGATCCTCTCTACTTTCCTGCCTGATTTATCTAAAACCCTAACCATAATAATAAAGAAAAAAAAAACATCTTTATTTCTATGCCCACACTTCTCTGCTCTCTCCTTTTTATTTACATTTCAATCTTATTGTTATTTATTATTATATTTACCTTGGGTATTTTTCCCTTTACACAGCTCACCAACTTAAACTTTATTATTCTTATTATTACACATCTTAGGCCTTTGTAGTAATTTGGTTCTCAAAATTATTTATCTATGCTAAGCCATTTATGGCACATGGGCACCCACATTGGACAACCTTTGAAATGATCATGGAGGAGGATTAAAGAATGACAACACATTTTTGTTTGTAAGATGGAAAACATTTCTAATGGTCACTGTTTACTTTCTTTATATTTAATTAATATCAGTACCATTTATTTAAATTATTTTTAAGCACTCTTTCTTTCTTTTAGAATATTACATAACAACTATAACTTTATACACTTTATTATAACCTTTATTAATCTTAATAGCTTCAATTAAACACATTGCATTGTTTGAGTTGAATTTATAAGATGCAACTTGATAACATTTGTAAATATAAAATGACTTTGACCCCTGTGATTGTACACTCAAGCAGAGGGCTAGAATATTACCGATAGATTAATTATCAATCATACCTTTGAACATATTGAGACTGCATGAATGCAACAATCCTGATTATTTTTCATGATCATAATACCCCTCCATAATGGCTGGGACTATGTCAATCCTCAAAAGGCAATTTTTTTTTCAAAATAAATCTCAAATGTCACTTGGCCCTATAAACTTTATGTAAATGGAATGTCTGGACCAAAGGCATAATGAAATCCAACCTTTGGAAACCTATCCAGACTAGCTCCAACACTAAGAAACAAGGGACTCAGTATAAAAATCAGTAGCACCTATCAAACTTGCTCAATTCTCTAATATGGCATCACAGGTAAAGGAAAGAAAATAGACCAAGTAATATTTAGCAAACTTTTTATTTCTATACACACACACCAATATGTTAATGTTTTGATTACACACATATTTAACACTATTAAAATATATATAACACTAATTATCAACAAAATATAGTTTAACAAGAGTTAATTCTTCACATACTTCCATTATATAATTCTGACATTTGTAATACCAATAGTCCTTTCTTTATAGCACCTTATTTATACTTAATAATGTCTAGACATTTATCAACAGCATTTGATATAGTTACCTAAATTTTCATATGAAGATAAAGTCATCTATTTTGACAATTTGGTTAGTCCTTCCTTCGTGGTCTGTAGGCTTTTAAATGCAGGGTGTTTTCAGCATTTTTCATGGCTTGCTATTTGGTCACCAACAGCAGTTTCCTTTACTTTTTTAGAACTTCTGAATGGTGTTAGGAGAGTGTTTGCAGCAGAGTCTTACATTATGGATGAGGCATTAATAGCAAGAGAGAGAGAGCCTGATGTTGATAGAGGCTGGGCAACAACACCCAGATGTGCACTCCTGCAGTTTTCTTAGCAGTGGATGGTGTTGCTTTGCCAATTATCAGTTAAATGATTCATGGAATTGACTCCCTCTTAACCTCAACACAAAAATTTAAACTAACTCCCCCAACTACCAAACTTCTGTTTTATACACTTTCTCTCCTATAGTTCACTTTTATACATTTTGATTTTAATTTTTAATTAAATGATTAATCTTATATTTTTCTTTAGATTAATTTACTACTTTATTAGTCAGGTAATTGCATTCCTGCCAATGAGATAGTTTACAAAGATTACTTTTCATTCATTAATTTAATTTATTGTCCATTTTTACTTTGAATTATATTTTTATTTTAATTGACATATTTTGACTTTATATATTTCTTTTATAACATTAATTATTTTTAAGGATAAAAATAAGAGAGTAGGTTCTGAATTTTAACTTAAAACAGATTTTCTTTTCCTCACTCTTGTAATAAAACTCTACTAATTGATCTAATAGCCATTTTAGTTTATTTCTTAAAATAATATTTTCTTTCATTTATTTTTATTTTTTTATTTTGAACTATAAACACTCACATGTAATATATATATATGTGTGTGTGTATTACACAGTATATATGAGAGCATTACAATATTTATCAACTATAAGTTTCCTGTCAATATAAACTATGATATAGTTATACATTTTCAGTTATTGTGCCAGTACTACAACTTAATAGAGATAAAAAAATTATATTAAATGCTTTTATTGATTATGCATTAAAAGGAAAAAATAATTGTTTCTTCAACCATAATTGGGGTTTTTAGATTTAGTTTGAAATAAAAGCATGGGTGGTCCAGAAATTAATAGCTATTTTTTATAAGAAGGGATTGACTTAATTTATTTCTGGACCAAAAGTAAAAAAAAATAGTTGTTTCTTCAACCACAATTAGGGTTTTAGATTTAACTTGAAATAAAAGTATGGAAGGTCCAGAAATTAATTAAGTCAATCCCTATTTTTTATAAAAAGGGATTGACTTAATCAATTTCTGGACCACCCTGCTTTTAATTCAAGTTAAATCTAAAAATCACAATTGTGTTGAGGAAACAATTTTTTTTTCCTTTTTACTTTGCACAATCAATAAAAGCATTTAATATATTTTTTATCTCTATTATTTTTTATAATCTATTACTACCATTCCTTAATGCTTTTAAAGTTAGAAATTCAACCTTTATCAATATGAAAAGCTACTAATCCTATCATTATATTATTGAAATCTTATAGCACATTCTTTAAAAAAAAAGCAATGCTTGCTGTTCTTAAATCAACAGGGAGTCCATGTTTTACTTCCATACAGTAAATTAGATAAATTAACAGTCCATATACATTAAAGATTTTTATGGACTTAAGAAAAAATATCATAATTTTTCTAGATAATAAATCAGATAAAACTTCATCCATGATAGAAGATGATAATCACCCATTAAACAGGTGCTACAGCTACTATACTAAGGCTAGTAACATGCTTTACACATGGTAGATAGTGGAATAAAATACAAATATTAATTGTGAATACTAAATAAACAATGCCAGCCAAGAGTATTTCCTGATGCATTATAGGATAAGATGTTGGTTTACCAAAGACTAGATACTCGTTTCCAATGTCGACAATTTTTTCTTACTTCCATCACTTGTAAGGTCTGATCATAATGAATCTTATATGCCATCAATCATTTTTCTATAATAATAATAATAATGAAGATGATGATGATGATAACAACAACAACAACATGATTGTATGTTTCTGCAGCCACATTTCAATCCTTAAATTATATACACAGGATTTCTGATTCCAATTTTCTTTTTTATTTATTTTTCGCTTAAGCCTCAAAAAATAAAAAAAGCATGGATGAGAACAGAGTTAATATGTTGGCAGCCCTTAGTTATAATTTTCATTTAAAACAATACAATCTTTAATGAATCAGTTTGGAACTAAATTTGAAGTAGAAATTTCAGCTGGAAAATACTGTATATTTAGTCATCCCTATTTAGGGATCCCCTTTACTATTATGAAAGTGGAAGGGACTTAGAAAATGTGGTCTAAAATGACCTGTCTCATATAGTATGGTTAGGTTGTTCTTTCTGACAAATTATTGATTAAGGTAACATAAATAATGTCAATAGTAGTAGAAAAGCAGGAGCAGTGTAAATACTAAATAAAATTTACAAATATAAATCTAAAAATTAGTTTTTCTGAAACTGGTACATGAAATGTGCAAACATTACTGGTAAAAACTATTCAAGACAAGAAATAGAAAATAGCACAGTGGCTAAGGAACTGTCAATATTTAAGGTTGACATAACTGTTCTTAATAAAACATCTGTCAAAGAAAAAAAAATTAACAGTATAACAAGATGGCTACAAGTTTGTTGTAAGAGCAGATCAGTCAGTGAAAATGATCATGAATAGTGTAAAGTTTAGAATATTCCATTATTGAAATAAAATCCTTGTTTTTACTTCACTTTTGAGTGGTAAGTTTTAAATTGCGCTTTACACAAAAAAGTGAAGCTTAATATTATTAGAAAAGAATTATAAGGCATAGCACTTTTGGAGAACTTAGGTCTCCATATTCATAGCCTATCTTGGGAGTGTTGGCTTACATTGAGAATTTTAAGCACCAACATGGCTATGAATTTGGAGACCTAAGTTCTCTGAAAGCACTAAACCTTATAATTCTTTTCTAATAATACTAAGCTTCATTTTTTTGTGTAAAGTACAATTTAAAACATATTCCATTATTTGGATATCCTTCTGTGTCAATAAAAAACTAACATCATTAAGATTTACCTTGCACATTGGTGTTGGTGCTTATTTTATTAGTGCTTATGCTCCAACAATGGATTCAGAGAATTAAAAAAAAACTTTGATTTCTTACTGAATAGCATTATTACAGCAATACCATTAGAATATTAAACTTTTTTTTGGAGACTTTAAATCATGTGTTGAGCTAAATAGTTCATGTTGGCATTGGCAATAATAGTATTCACGCTGTAAATTCAATGAGTTGTTATTGAAATTTACCCATCATAAGAATTGACTATACAAACACTCACTGTAAAGAAATATGTATGCATTCATACTCAAATTAGTGGAATTTAATCAATTATATTTAGAATCAGACTACAAAAGAATTTTATATTATATAGCTCATTTGATTCATAAATAAAATCTAACAAACAATGATCTTTATGTAATTGTGGATGAACATAAACCAATAACCATATACTTAATGACTGTCAAAATTAAAACAATATTGGAAAAATTAAAGGACTTTGTAAAGTCATTTGTGAATCTATATTCTGGTTGGAATTTCTATAGATTTCTTTATTATATTTTGTTAATAATTAAGTTACCTATAAAAGAACATACACTGCACAATTATAATATTAATAAGACCATATTTAAAAGTTATTAAGGCTGTAATTCATAAAACTTTTTTAAATATTAAAATAAGATAACTTATATATTATGTCATATATATTTTCTTTATATGTTGATTAACTTTTTCTACAAAATTGTAATTGATATAACTGCTAAAAATGTCAAGTAAGAAAAGCTTAAAATAAAGTTTTATTATATTATGTTAAGCAGCTTTCAATACTTTAATCTTGATATCATACTTATAGCAATGACTAGTGAATAAGAGGGTTGCGGGTAAAATGTATAATGTAAATTGTACATACAAATGAATTATATGGCTCACTTTTTAAAGAGGGGGAAACAGCATTTCTTTTTATTTATTGAGTTAACACCAATACCTCTATAGAAGGGCTCAAAACAATTCAGACCACAAATCCATATTTTTACAACATGAAAACAAATTTGGACACATATTCAAGTCTACATTAGCTAGCATTATATGTATATAAATAATGATTCTAAACACAAGATAAAGGAGATTTGGCATAGCATCAACAATGTTAACTGAATAAATAGAAAGAATCCTGTTTCCTCCTCTCTAAAAAGTGAGCATATAACTCATTTGTATATATTTACATACAATTTACATTATATCTTTTATCCACAATTCTCTCATCCACTAGTCATTGCTATGAGTATGATATCAGGATAAGATATCAAAATCTGCTCTGCATAATATAATAAAACATTTATTTTAAATTTTTCTTACTCCACATTCCTAGTGCTTATATCAATATATTTTCTTGTAATTGACTTTTCTTTATATTCTTTTTTAGGTTACAATGATTATCAGAATATTTTTAAATAATAATTTCATATTTCATTGTTTTCACTTATTCTTTATTTAGCATAAGGATTTATCTTTTTTTGGATTAATTTTTAGCAAAAAATCATAAAGAAATTTGTGAATATTCAAATCAGAAGACAGAATTACTAAATAAATTATTAACTCTTTCAATTCTGTCACTATATCCATAAATTTGACTATTACATTTATGCCAGTCAAGGTTTATATTTGACAATATTCACATCAGTAATTGTCAAATCCCATTTATTAAGCAGAGGAATGCAACAACCATTGACTTGTTTGAATCTATCAATGAAACTAGTTGAATTTAAAAAAAATCAAATCCAATTCACTTTATTGTTAGATCTGGAAAGAGAAATTCAATTAGAATTATAAAATAATTCTATTTTATGTATTAATTTTTTGATTGTAGATTCTTGGTGAGCATCTAAGCAGAAGATTCTAATTTGAGATGAGACTTAAATAATAAAAATATATCTTGGATTATTGGCAAGTCCATTCAGCTTAGCAATGTTTTATATTCTGTAAAGCAATTTTCTTCTGATATTGGGTACTGGAATATGTGAAAAATGGGGAGCCATTGCCTTTTTATTATTATTGTTTCACTTTCTAACATTTCAACTATACTGTACATTTCTTCTGGGTCTAATTTTATTTGTTTGAATTGTTAGTTACATTTTGTAATAATTTAAAAAAAAAAAAATTATGTTTGGAAAATATTTCTAAACAAGTGAAATGTTGGTGGTAGGAAAACAAAAAAAAATATTCAAAGTAGTAAAGTCTAAAATTATTTTATCAATACTTCTTGAAAGATGATACTTTAAAATTATGAAACTGTTACTAACATTTTTGATTAAAGAAATGCTAATTAACAATGGAACAATCTTTTTTCAAAAAAAGGAAATTTGTATTCACATTGATTAATCTTTTAAAAACAATTCCTGATGTATTTAAATGATAAATATGTAGTCACCAATAGATTATTAAGGTTTAATTGATTATGCTTTTAAATAAGTTTTTAATATTTTGTCATTGTAAAAAAAATTTGGTTAAAGAATTTCAAATTATAGTCTCATGCTTTTGGTTAAGGTTTCTTTTTGTATATGTATATGAAACTATTAATTTGTTGAATATTTTCATGTATGGACAGATAAACATCATTTAAATGACTCATTCAGGATAAATGTCTTTCTAATAATTCCTTACAGAGCATATTATTAATAAGACATTTCAGTTGTCACAGTGTAAGGACTAGGTGATTTTAAATGCTTTTATTTAGTTATAGTGTATGTTTGTTTGTTTGAAACCCTTTTATTTGTTAGAATACAATTTTAAAATTGAAATTATATACAATAGAATTTGTTAAAATTTGGTATATTTGATATAAATCACTGGTGATTCAATATGACACTAAAATATTTTAAGTAAGTTAATTAGTTTCTTAAATACAGAGTAGTAGGTGTTTAGAACTTGAAATATTTTAATATATTTAAATGAACAAAAAATTTGAACATTTAAAGTATATAGATATTGTTAGATGGTTTGTTTCAGTTAAATGCTTTTACTGAAATTAGAATAAAATTTTAAAATCAAGATTTAATATATAATATTCAATATAATTTATTCAAATCTAGTACACTTCTTATAAATCACTGGTTATGCTATATGAAAAATATTTTATATAGGTGCAGTCATTATTATATCTGATTGGCTGTCACATAAGCATTTTAAGGTGCTTTTGTTGAAGGTTTAGCCTTGTACATCATTATAAGTTTGCATAGTTTTTTAAATAGAAAGCCATGATTGGTGAACAAAACAATGTGGTAAATAAGGTTAATTGAATACTTATAAGTTCGCTTTCAATTCTAAAAGTATTTTAGCATCATTTTAAATTGAAATAAAAACAAATTTTTGTTTACAATCTTACTGATAAAAACTAAATAATAATAATAAGATATAGAATAAAATTTTAAAATTGAGATTTAATATATTAATGTTCAAAATAATTTTTTAAAACTTGGTACATTTCTTATAAATCATGGGCAATGCAATATGACCCTAAAATATTTTATGTAGAGTACCTAGTTTCTTGACAGCAGTTTAATGAGAGAGTAAACAAAACTATATTGTAAACAAGGTTGATTTAAAACTTATCAATTTACCTTCAACCTTAAAGATATTTTAGCATCATTTAAACTTGAAATATTAATGATAACAACCAAATAATAATAAATATAAAAATATTTTATAATCAACACCTTTATTGACTTTGCACTATTTTTTTTTTCAACCACAATTGAAGTTTTTATATTTAACTTGAAATAAAAGCATCTGTTTAGAGATTAATTAAGTTAATTCCTATTTTTTATATTAAATGATTGACTTATTTAATTTCTGGATCACTTACACTTTTATTTCAAGTTATTGTGATTGAACAAATGTTTTTTAATGCAAAGTAAATAAAAGCATTGTTTATAAAATATTTTTTATAACTATTATTCATCCTTGTTTTATCCTCTATATTTGAATTGTCATTGATTAACCAATATTTTTTGCATAAATTTTTGTTTATCTGATAAAATGGTAATTGGATATTGAATAAAAAAATTTGTGCATTCTTCCTGTTTCATCAAAAGAAAATTTCTAAATTTTAGAATCAAAATTTAAGATAGTTTACTCCTATATTTATAATTCAAATTTGCATTCATTTATTCATCTGTGTAACAAAGTGGGTTCTTTCTTCTTTATAACCTAAAGCAGAGTGCATTTTCAGTGAAGTTTATCTTGATAATTTACAAATACAAATTATTAAATAAATAGATTTACTTATAAATAATTTTAATAAACCAAATTATCTTAAGTTATTCTTAATAAAAATGTAATTTCCAAAATTAATGATTTAATGACTTATATACTACACATCTAGTTGCTCAAATTTATAATTCATCCACTACAATCAAAATTCAGTTAGAACAAAATAGTTTATTTTAGTCAATACAAAAATTCCCAAAAATGTTACTTCAAACCAGCATTATAAAATTATACTATGCTTTTCATTCAAATTTGTTTTTCTTATAAAAATATTTCATTAAAAAATGACTATAACATCTTAGGTTGATATGTATTTTTTATTAAAACAATATATAGATATATGTGATCTAGAGCTTGTAGAAGTATTTTTATTATTACACATATACAGATATCACATCTATTAAATTATCTTCTATAATATTCACATAAGATAAAAAAAATGAAATACCTTTTAAAAATCCCACTAAAATCCAAAGAGCTATCATTAGCTCCTGCAGAGAAACAGCAAAACAAACAAAAAAAGCTTTGATCACTAGACATCAAATAATGGATGGTAAGTATTTTTGTAATTTTATTTCATTCTCATTAATAATAGTCTGATATCATTGATTTTTGGCTATTATCTAAATGCAAAAAAATGTATGCATTTAACCCAACTTAGATACACATGCTTTATTAGAAAGATTTTGTAAACAAAATTCACATTCTTTTTGTTATAGCACTTTAAAAGGTTTAAGGAGGAAGAAAATGGAAATAAATATTAAGACAGCACAAAAACAAATAAAATAATTGAATTTAAAAAGAATATGGATTTAAAACTTAATGCAATTATTATGCTTTTATTTATTAATATCAAATCATTTTATTCAATAGTTTACACAATATATTATAAAATAAGAACAGTTCTCTAATCTAGTGACATCTATATTAAGCTTAATTAATCAATAAATACCAGTTAGTGCTGTATTCAAATTCAAACCCAACTCACTTTTTGTTTTCTTGTCTTTATCACTGAGGCTTGTGATTCAAAGCTAAAAAATGCATAACTATATTACTTCCAGCTTTAAATCTAAACCTTATTGATAAAGCCAAAACACGGAAATTGGTTTGATTAATCGACCTTACTATGGATAGTACTAGAAAAAAAAGCTTTCTACTTTTTTTATTAGTAGTACCGATAAGAAAATACAATATTCATTACATTTTGCACTTCAGATCAAAAGTATCTGCTTCAGTTTTCCATAGAGAAACATTAAAGGAGAGACAATTAAAATTACCAACTTTTCCACTTGTTAGGTGGTGAACATTTGAGTGATTTCTATTTTAGATAATCATTCACTGCCCAATATTAGATGCTTAGGTGAGTTTTCTATCTTAATGAAAACTCCCTTTTTTATTGGAATATAAAAAAATTTCAAATTAGAATTAGAATTAGGATTTGAATTTCAGTTGGTTAAAACATTAAAAAAGTCATACCAAACCCATGTTCAAATTCCAAAGTATGTGTACAACAAATAAATGTGTTATTTCTATATCATGAGACTCTACATAAAACTATTATGATTTTCAACTTCTTGAAATTTATAATAATGATTCAAGTATGAGGTTTAGAGATAAGCCCACAAATAAAGTGCTGCATGCTTATGGTTATATCTATGTACTTTAAGTTTTTCTATTATTTGTTTGATGAATTTATTGATTATAAATAAAATATAAAATTAATTTTTGTAAAAAAATAATATCAATAAACTATGTTGAATCTTTAAACTCTTTAACAATTTTATTAGAATTGCACTTTCAGTCTCAGTGCCATTAATTCTTTTGAATTTAGACTTTTTTTTTGATTATACAGTACTTATAAATTATTTATGAATTAAAACATAAATTTGAAGTCATTAACATTTTAATACCCTTCTACGTAATAAATGCATTACAGAGCTACAGCTTACAATATCATGAATGAGTGCATTTAAGAGTTCTCTGTTAAATCATTATTTAATAAAGATATAAAGAAGCTTCTATTGAAATGCCCTGTGAATCTTATATTGTTGTAATTTATCTTTCAGAATATGTAGTTAATGAGCTAATGTAACATACTAAAATGCATAATGCATTCATTCATTTGTAAGCAGTTTTTAATATAATACTAACATACACAAATGTAACTATATTTTGATTAAATGTCTGTATTAATGATAGAATGAATAAATAAATATGTATACATTAAAAAATTTATTATGCAGTAGTGGAGTGATAGACTTAAGAGAAAGATTTGCAGATCCAAGCTCATCATGTCACATTTGGTGCTCAAACATCTCACAATATCCCAACAATTAACAAATTGATGCATTTGTTTTTAACAAATAAAAACATCTTTTCTCTCAGCCAAAAATAAAATTAATTTTTATAATAAATATTTTATATAAGAAGTTCAATTATTTTATATTATATTCTTTAAACAACAGAAGTCATTAAAAATTAATAATTATATAATAAAACAAATAAAGATGCCTTTAAATAGTTTAAGCAGAGAAAAGGTTCCTCATACTTCTTTCTCCTCATAGAAAACCGTAATAGAGATATATCATTCACTTAATTTTATAATTAGTGGTTGGTGAGAATTTTACGTTTTTTAAATCCTTACTTTACTTTCCAGATAAAAATAGTTAAATATCCATTTGCTAAATAATAAATAAATGAATAACTGAGTTGATTATGGGTTAGTTATGTCAAGAAAAAATAAATTAAGTATGGATGATTTATTATTATTTTAGTGCAAAGTTTGTTTTTTAATAATGAGATGGATATTATTAGAAGTTGTTACTCAAAATACCCATCAATTAAATAAGTAACTTTAAATGAGGCAAAACTCTCCACACAGTAGTGCCACCCTCTGCCAATCAGAGTAATCAATGGATGTCAGAGGCTTGTGTATAAAATCCCTATCTAGTGCCTACTCATCCAATATTCCCAGACTAGTTTCTGGCTTGTGGCCTTCATCAGTGAGGAGCCTTGGATCTGAGAGCATTGCACCTAGGTCTTAGGATTTAATGCAACCCTCCAGCAACCACCTTTTATCTCTACTTAACTATAAAACTATAAGAATGAAATTGAAAACACAATATTTTCAATCTAAGCTCAATAGCTTATATAGTCATATGGGTCTGAACAATTGTGTGCTAGTATAAGAGATGGTGATCATGTGATGTTTAGTCGTTTAACTTTAAATGCCCTGCATTGTTTATAGCAGACTCTGGAAAGAAAATTCTTGGATAAATGGCTCTATTTTTGTGACTTTAGATGTTTCAAACTTCTTATGAACTCTCAAGCAATAAACTATTCATTTTGTCATGTATCATATAGTATTAATGATTGAGTGGCAAACTATAGAATTCAAGTGCTGCAGATCAAGACTTCAGCTCTTTTATTTCTGATGTCATACTTTTTATGAACTCCTATACAATAACCTATTCATTCATTATTATTTACATCAATTTAGTTTAAGAAAATTAAATTTAGATAAAAAAATAATTAAATTAAGCTTTAGTTATCAATATCAATAAAATTATTTTGAACAGGAAATTGTTTTAAAAATAAACAAACATTCAATTTCAATTGTATATCAATGTCACAAATATAACATTCAACACCTTAGGGAGCTGTCTTACTGCTTCAGTTATTTTATTCTTGGAAAGCTATATATTAATTCCACTTCACATAAAACAGTCAACTAAGAAATAAAATTTGAAGAATTTTTAATCAAAAAAATAGTCTGCTTCTTCTGCAAACATGGAATAAAAAATTAATTCTTTTTACATGTTACATTGATTCATTCATACTTATAAAAGTAAAGAATACCGCAGTTTAAATCATACTAATGAATGATTTTGTAAATGTTTTTCTAAGGATAATATTTTAAGATAAATAATTTATTTATTTCTATTTATATGATAGAGATAAATTTAAACGCATTTAAGAATTTTACTATATAAAGTTAAAGTAAGGGGAACATGAAATTCTATATGTAAATTTATATTAATAAGGGTGATGTCTCTTGTCTTCAACTCTAGTGCCATTTATTGTGAGCTAAAGGAATCGGTGATTTACCAGATGGCAATCCTATTTAATTCCCATCTACAAATGAAGATTAAACTGCATTATTTTACATAGTTAAACTAGTTATTATCCTAGCTTACAATAAATGGTGCTAAAATCAAAGGGAGGGGTCTGGGATAAGCTGAAAGAATTAAATGCCATATTAGTTTTTAAATCACATAACCATTAAAATGTATACAATGTGCACAGTGTCTATACATACAAGAAACTAACATTGCAATAGTATTTTTTTACAATCACATTCATGTTGCCAATCTGTCTATCCCTGATCTTTATATACCATATAGTTAGATATTTATATACTGTCCAATATTGAATGACTAGCTAGGTTGATATTTTAAAAAATCTTGATTTTCTTATAAAATTTGTCATAAATATGAAAAGTTTTCAAAATTCATCAAATTTGAACTCTATATCAAAAGCTTGGCAAACTACTGCAATAACTGCTATATTATCATATTTAGGCACATATATGATACTAATCCATTGATCTGTAGGTCATAAATCCCCATCTCACTTCTGCCCAAATAATACAGAGTACTCATTTTAATTTTAGACTTAATAATGAAAGTTATTAATTTAGATTTATTTATTATAAATTTATTTTATGATTCATCTAACAATATAATAACGAGAAAGACTATCATATTTCAAAATTATTAAAAAAATAATTAAAATTTTTTAAAATGATTAAAATATCTATGATTATTTATTTTTATTTTCTAGACTGGTAAAAACTTCATTTCTGATTAATGAAAAGTTTTTACTAAAGTAAAAGTTAATTATGTTTAAGTCACAGATAACATCTTTATAGTATCTAATTTCCAGGTTAATCTTGTTTAGTCTTTTTTGATTTCTCATTGCAAAATCATAAGATCAAAAACTTCATTTTATAGTCATATAAATTACTGTTTACTTAATTTAAAATCTTTATTTAAATACACTTATTATTTTTAAATTTTTGTTTAGATATATGATTGATAGCCACAAATATAAGTTGGCAAATATTTCATATCTTATGAGAAATGAACTAATGTCTTATTTATTGAAAACATTTTAAACTCAATAGCTCTGACATTTATTTTCAAATTATTTATTTTAATGGTTTTATTGTAAGATTACGCATTGTTCAGTTTAATATAAAGTCTATTTTAAATAGTGCTTGGATATGTGATTAAAAATTAACAAATATATGTTGGTAGATATTATAATATATGATTTTGTTCATTGACAAAGATCTTATAAAAAATGAAGCAATATTTAATATATATATTACAAATATAATTTTTCTGATTTTATATATCATAAAATACTCTAATACAAGATTTAAAAAAAAACATGTAGGTGGAACTTAATTAATTTAAAGAACTGTAATTTAATTTTAGCTAAGAATACTTTTAGTGACATGTACTATTGGAATATATTATAGAATGTAGAATAAAGTTTTAGTTAGCATTTGCTATAAAGAAATCATGCTTGTATATTGAAATGCTATTGAGGTTTCAAATACTTCAAATGTGAAAATTGTTAATCATAAGCATAATGACTTTTTAAAAAAAATCAGTAACTGAACACATTATCAATTCAAATAACACCATTAATCATTATGATGATGACGTTCAAAATAAAAGCTTAGTGAATGACACTATATAAATTTAATTTTTTTAAGTAACTATTATTCATTAATAATGATATTGTACCTGGTAGTGAAAGTATATAAAGATAAAACTGTACAAATTAGTGAAGTTTTGCTCAATATTTTTCTATCTTGTATGAGTGTTTTATTATTTAATATATATATATATAGAGAGAGAGAGATTATTATGGTGTAGTAATAACATTTGCCAGTAATTCCTATGATCTAGGTTTTAATTTAGGATTGTTCTTTCCGGTTTCTGGCCTATAACAATTCAATACACCATTCAATAATGTGATTAATCAAGTTATGAGACTGTAATAAATATCTGTGATAGTAATGCATTCACTGTTTCTCTATGAAAGTCTATTAGAGAAACCTTTGTCTTACAATAGGCTATTTAAAGACTGTTTTAGTTAGATATTAATGAGATTCTCCAAGATCTGACATCTTTACAATTTTTTAAAGATAACATAAAAAATGCATGTACAAAAAAAAATGATCAAAAAGAAATTTTAAAATAAGAATATATATTTTTATCTGATTAGTCTAGCCTCTTGAGCTTTATCTCAAATAGCAATAATATTTTTAATAGTATTGAAATGTTATGCTTTCATTTTATTAATCAATGATAAAGAAGGTAGAAATTTGATGCTTGTAAAATTCCTTATAAAAAAGTAACATCAACAAACAGACTACTTGATAAAAATAGTATAATTTATACACAAATTTATGCAAGTTTTTAATTTTTTAATTGGATGGACGATTGAAGAGTTGGAGTGTGGAGTAGATTGAAGCCTGTCCATTAAAGTATGAGGATTGGCTATCTTAATATATATCTGAGCACTTATAGCATGTATGTGTAGAGATGGTAATCTGGACCAACTGATGATTGCTGATTTAGCATGAAATATGTATATTGGTGATTATTTATCTTTTCAACATATGTGTGTTCAAGTGTATCAGTGTTATGAGATAATGTGGAGAGTTGTGGGTCGTGTGAAAGTCTGTGCTCATATACCATATATATTGCATATATAGACACAGGTATGTAATAAGCCTGTGTGTGTTAGTTTTTACAGGTTTTTGTGTGAGAGTGTATGTGTATGGTTCCAATTTTTTACAAAACTCAGAAATTATTTATTTTAATAATCTTCATTCTAGTAAATTTGTAATTTGTAAATTATTGGAATTATAAAGAGATTTAAAACATGATTAATTATTTAATTAATGCATTTCTGAGCTTTATATTATAGTGCATATATATATATATATATGTGTGTGTGTGTGATACACATCAATTAAGATATGAAATATTGACTTTAAAAAAACCTCTTTCATCAGGTGTACCAAATTGTATTTGTATTAATTTATAATAAATAATAAAAATATATATAATAATTATACGCAAAAAGGCTTATTCAGTTCATGGTTTTGTGCCCTTTTCAAATGTTAAGTATCAGTTTTAATGTTAACCAATTATTTCAGATAATATGGAAGTAAAATAACAATAAAATAAAACATTAATAAAACTGAATAAAATCATGATGCAAAATGATTGAATAAAATTTTAAAGAATTGACTATTTAACATAACAATAGATAAAATATAGTCTATGCAACTTTATAAGTATTACCTTATATAATTTTGCATTCATTTTTATGTGACCCATTATTAGCTAAATTTATTGAAGTTTTTATAAATATTCATACAATTATTTAAATTATGTTTAATATAATGTTCCATCAAAAATAGAAAAATGTTTAATACATTATGCTACTTTTACATATATTTAAATAAATCATTGCAAGGAAATCAAATCAAATATCATATGGCATGCTCATTATATAACATTTAAATAAATCATATGATATAATAATATATAAAATATATTTATATAATAGCAGTAATATATATATATATAATAACAATAATAATAATACAAATAAAAGCTCATATCAGCAACTACCAATTTTTAAACTTGTCATTCCATTGGAATCCCTTTCCAACTACATATTGTATTGATGTTGTGATAGATTATGGTTAGTCTTGTGTAAAAGAGGTGGATGGAACTATGTATGTAATGTTTATTGTAGTTATAAAGTTATTCCAATTCATTGAAAAAGGCAAAAATTGGCATTTGCCAAAAATAGCTATTATGTGAATTATTATTGTTATTATATAAATTATTGTTGTTATATAAAGATATATTATATTATATCTTATGATTTATTTAAATATAATATACTTGGGTCTCATTTTATGTGGTAAATAGGTTCCACAGAAAACCCACATTAAAAAAAATTGCACAAAAATAGACTTAACTTACCTTGAAAAATGGGGGATAGGGTGTGTAATTTTCAGAATTCACATAAAAGCAAAGCAACAACAAAAAAAAAATTACTTTAAAAGTTGCATTAAAAAAATAAGCAAATAAAGTATGACTAATAAAAAATTTCAAATATTTGAAAAAAATTAATACAAGACAAACTTTTTTTATTAACTACAGTATTTAATTTTACATTTTTCATACATATTTTAATCATTACCACTAGCGTTCATTTTTAAACTGGAAAGAAATCAGATTCGATGTGATGTGATGTATTGTAGCTTCTCCTTAAATGATGTCAAGAATCTCTCAGCAATTATACCCAGAGAAACCTGTTAGCCACTTTATTTTTATTTTATTAGTGCCACTTTCAATCTTATGATGTGTTAATGGTTTTCTGTTTTTATATTAAAAAAATCAGATCTAAATCAAAACAAAAAGATTATACATTATCATTAGAAAGATTATTTTCAGTTTATAAAATCTTCGTTTTTCTATTTTAAAAATCTAAAAGATTATTTATTTCTGTTATATATAACAAAATATACATTTTAAAAGTTTAATTTTTTTGAATATTTATTGTGAAATTTTTACATGTAAGTATAAATCTATTATTATTATTTACTCATTAGTATAAGTAGGTTATTTACATAGAAGCTAAAATTGTAAATACAGCTTTAGGCCATATTCACGTTAACTGCCAATATAACGTTATATTTTTTAAAAAAAAGTATTTCAAGTGAAAGTAAGTTATTAATAATTTAAATTTCTTGATATCTAATAAATATAGTGAAATATGAAAGATATTAAGAAAAAACATGAATCGCATAACTTTAAAATCGCATTAAAATAATCCGCATAAAACGAGACCCAGGTGTATTTCATATATGTGTCTTCTTTGATCCTTAAGGTATTTTAAAGGTTTAATATTTTTATAGCATTTATTTTATGTCCATAAGTTAAATAGTGAATGTATAAAGAAGGTTTAGCAGCCCATCTATTAATTGAATTGTTGTGTTCTTTAACTTTTATCTATAACTATTTCTATGAATGATCATAGTAAATCATATTGCAATGGTGACAATTAGTTTTGTATATGATTCCTTTTTTGTGTTTTATATTGTCTCTTATTTTATAATTACCAATTATTTTTTTTTAGAAATTTGCTATTTGAGAATCCAATATTTATATGTTTATCAATATAATTTTTGTTTTTCATTGATATATTATAAATTTTGGAATAATATGAAAATTTAATCCATTTCTTATTTGAACTATTGTTAGAAATGTTTTTATTTAATATATATACTTTTTTATAATTAAAAGATATAGTTTTAATATTTTTAAGGTTATATTCATAATCTTTATATAATTTAATAAATTGATTCTTTTGTAAGTCAGCCACATTTTATCTATATTATATTTATCATTTCTATATTTAAAATTTTTAATGACTTCCATCCTTTGTATCCATGCTTATTGTCAATCTATAAGAATAAATTTTCTTAGTTTGTCTTTGTTAATAAAATGTTTTAATATAATTTTGTTATCATTATCTATGTGAATTTCTGTATATAAATGTTTAATTTTATTTTCAAATTCTACATTAAAAATGCTTAATATTTGAATAGCTGTTGTATGTGATATTTTTATTATTTATTATAATTTATATGAAGAAAAAACAGCTTAATAGTCTTCAATAATTTTTTTTTTATATTTATATTATGTAGATTTTATTTGTTTATTTCAAAATGGGAAAGAGAAACATTTATCTGTTAAATGGGATGCTCTTTATAGATAAATATGTTCTGAATAGGATAAAATTAAATCATTTTTTTACAAACCTTATTAATTTATATTAAGTGAGTCATAATTTGAAGTCATAGAAAGAAATGTTTCTACTCACCTAATCATAAACCACTATGGAAGGCAATAGTCTCTATTTTATATTACAAACTTATGAGTAATAATATTTGATATAAACATTACTTTGAAAAATTATAATCAAAATTGATTGAAACTAAGTAAATCAAAAGTATTATGAAGTAAAAGAATATGTAATAAAATGAAATATTTAATCTATTTATAAATAAATATATAAATGTTTTTCAGTTAAGCAACAGGTAAAATGCTTGAAATATTTACAGATTTAAACATCTATTTGAAATATTTAAATTTCTGATGCAATGTTTTCTTTTTATAAATAAATCTTGAATTTTCTGATGCAAAGGCAATTTTATTATTATTCTACTAATACATCATCCACATTTATTATTAATAACAGGTTTTAAATTAACCTTTAAATGTGAAGCTTTTTAAATTATTCAGCTATAAGACAATTAGTCATAGAAATTATATATTATTAACTTGCAGTTGTAAATCAAAATATATATTCATAACATCCTTATTTGTAATGATAACTTATTTTATTTAAATATTTGAGATCAAGCCCAATATTAACATGTTTGTTTACTAAAATATATATCATTATCACTTTAAACCATTATCTGCAGAATGAAGATCTCTTTGTCTTCTCTACATTATGCCCATACATCTCATAGTTTATCTATTTTTAGATCTTTCTTAATCTCTGAAAAACCTAGATTGTGAAAGACTAATGTAATGAGGTGAAGATATGCCATGGATCAGAAAAACTGGATTAAACTTGGAGAATTTTCATTCTACAAATAATGGGTAATAGCTTAAAATGTTAATGATATATATATATAATAAACAAACATGTTAATATTGGGTTTGGACTCAGATATTTAAACAAATAAGTTATCATTACAAATTAAGATAGATCATTATATATATATATTTTGATTTGCAACTGTGAGTTAATAAATACTATATATTTTCTGTGACCAATTCTCTTCTAGCTGAATAATTTAAAAGTTTCATATAGTCAAATTTAGAACCTGCTATTCATACTAAATGTGGATGGTATATAAGTAGAATAATAATAAAGTCATCTTTGTGTCAGAATAATTTAAGATTTATTTGTAAAAATAAAAGGAAATATCAGATATTTGAATATTTCAAGTAGATATTGAATTCAAAAATATTTCAAACATTTTACCTGCTATTTGACTGAAAAATATTTTTGATTTACAAAACTTCTAATTTGTAAACACACTTAAAACATACGTATAGATAAAAGTATTTTAAAAAACAAATAAACAAAGATTCTCAAAATGTATTTATTGGCTGAATGAGATGGCTTTAACTAGACATGATTATATCTTTCATAGAATTTATCATTAGAGTTTAATATTCAACTCTATAGAAACTTATGACAATTAAATTTATAAATGCAACATTTATGAATACCTATTTTGATATCATCTTTCAATAAATAAATAAATTATTATTATTAATCATTTATTAGGTTAAAGATTATAATATAACTTTTATTCAAGTTATAAATTTTAAATTTAATTAAAAATTAATGTGTTTATTATTAAAGCAAGTGTTACATTATTAATGTAACTGCGTTTTCTTTTTTCTACTCACGTACATATATTAGATGAACAATAAAACGTTTAAGTTTTATACACATTTAAAACAAATATGTGTAAACCCATTTTGGAAAAAATAATGAAGTAAAATTATTGTTCTAAACGTAAACTTCTGAACATTTTTTTAAAAAAGATTCATTTTTATATTTATTTCTCATAGACATATTACGTAATTCAGTTAACCATTCATTTACTATTCATCAGTAATTGAATATCTAGCTATTCTTAATTTAAAAAAATATGCATAATCCCCAATGACTTAAGAATTGTAAAGCTAGGTGAGTAACATTTTTTCTTTCACAGTTCCTTTATCAGAAATTACAATGATAGTGTGCTTGTGTATATAGCCCACCTGTTTTTAGCTTTTTATTACCACATTTTATTTTTGAAATCCATTATGTAACAACTATCCTGGATTGTACAATTTTTAGACCAACTTCTATTTTTATACATATATGTTAAGAACCACTCTAGTCATCAAATGATCTAAAGGCTTCAAATACAGTAATCTTTATGTCAGAAATAATAATCTGATTTTACATTTATTTATCTTAATTGTCTCTCGTTTTCATTAAAACTTAAATGTATTTGCAACTAGTCATACACATCTATATATCGTCAATAATAAATTAATGTGATATCATACACATTTTATTCAGAATGGAAACTAGTTCTTCCACATTATAATATCTATATAATAGTAAAATGTCACACATGAACAAGTTATAAATTTTGTAACTTGTTCTTAAGCTTGCATTTTATGATCATTAGATGGAGCTTTACCAATAGCTCTAAACAAGCTTTGTTTTTATAAGTACCGAAAGAGATAGAATTTAAAATCTCTATCATTATCTCCACCTCCAAACCAGCTGGTTTCGAGCTTATGGCTCATGTCATTGGAGGGCTGGGAGACTAAAAACTACCCCAGCCCTCCACTGACATGAGCCATAAGCTCGAAACCAGCTGGTCTAGAGGTGGGGATAATGATAGAGATTTTAAATTCTATTTTTTTCGGCACTTATAAAAACAAAGCTTGTTTAGAGCTATTGGTAAAGCTCCATCTAGTGATATATATATAAGATAATTGACAGCAGTATTAGAGAAACATCTTTAACCAATTAGCTTTCAGTTTTTTTATTAGTGCAGTCTTTGTTTTTGAAATACATCATATTACATCTTTCCTCAGTGTAAAATGTTTCAGATCATCCTTTTTGATTATTATTTATATATGTTAAAACAATTCTTACATCAAAAGAGCTTGATTTAAGTGAATCTCTTCTCCTGAAACAATAACCTAATTTTATATGACTAGTGGGAAAGTATAGGCATTTTTTTATTACTCTGGTGGATGGTTGCTATAAAAAATTAGCATTGTATTTATAAAAAGCTTGAAATCAGGATGGTTACATATGTTTATCCAATAATTCTATCAATTATTACACATCCTTCTTACAGATATTTATGTATATTATAATATCAGAAAATATAAAGTCCAGATAAAGTATAAAGTGATTAGAGAAAAGTTATACCGATGTTTTGTTAAATATATAAGATCCTCAGATCCTGAACTCAATTAATAAATAGGATGATAATGATGATTAAACCACATAATTTCCATTTATAAAGATTATATTGAAAAACTCTAAACAAATGAGTTATATTTTTAATCATAATTACTTTACAACAATCTATGTGAAGGTTAGTCTAAAAGTCCCATCACTTAATCAAGATATACAAAATGAATCCCTGGAGTATCACATCTCTTTATAAAACTCAACATATGATCCCAGTGCATAAAACTAGCTGAAATTAAATATCGAATATCAAATCACTCTCAAACATTAAAAAATTTAAGATACTTTTTTGCACTGGGATTATTTTTCATATATTTGTGTTGGGAGTTTGCAAAGATTAAAATGATTAATGTTTAGTCTTTCTTTGTTTACGTATATTAAGCATGTTTGTTTATGGCAATTTAATATCATTGCTTATTTAAATTTTACACTGTTTGTTGGAATAAGTCCATTCTTCAATGTATGACATCATTGCAGCTTAAAGTTTAAAGAGATAATTTTTTGGATTGGGTGTTTTGAGAGTCAGGCTTTTAACTATCTATTCACACAGGTAATACCTGAATTATTTTACTATTTGAGAATAATTTTATGTTGTACATGTATAAGTTAAATTAAATATTTATATGTATTGTTATTACAATAAAAAATAGAAATGATGACATTATATGCATTGTTACTAATTATTTTGTTGGAGTTTCTTGTTGAAGTAAAAAGTCTTCTTTTACTTCAAATTCTTAAATGGATTTAAACTCAGAAATCTGTTTTTTTATAAGTGTGAGAATGCAAAAGAATAACATCTTTTTTGACATTCTGAAATTTGCAGAGTTCACTCAATCAATCAATATGTATTTTAAAATAAAAATATTCTTACAATTATATTAAGAAAAAAAAGAATTAGGCCCATATAAAGCATAAAACACAAAAACTATGCACTATAGATAGACACATTATTATTATTACTATTATCATCTCAACCATGATTTAAGTCTTTATTCATTAGATCTAATATTTATCATTGAATGTTTGTGTATATCATTTTGTTTTTATGAGATGAATAATCAAAAATAAAGTGTCATGGATTTTTTTATAACTTATTGGCCATGATGGTTTTCCTTTCTGGACTGTGTTTGTTGGTAAATGATTTTTGATCATTTAAGGGTCCATTTGCTTTACATTTATTACATTTTAATAGAACAGTCATTTCCATTCTACTAAAATTTAAACATACTTTTGAATAGAAACTAATTAACATTATTATTTTCTTTTACATTACTTTAAAAAATAATAATCTTTTATCTTTATATATTTTTACTTTAGCTTACTTTTAAGTAATTATTTAATAGTTTACCATCTGTGCAATTTTATAACTATTATTTTAATTTTAATTTATATATATATATCAATTTTATTTACGGAATCTGTTACAATATATGAAATATAAGTCTGTGTTTCAGTTATTACATTGTAGAAATGTCTGCCCATTCTTGCATATGTATTAAATGGATTATGCCCTGTACATGTGGGGTTCAGATCGACCTTAGGTCAACATGGGTGTGACAAGAATCTCGGCCGCAGGGTGGTCTTTGAGCATTCATCATCAGATTTTCAATTGGATGGTTGAAGAGATGGATTGTGGAGTAGATTGAAGCCTGTTCATTAAAGTATGAGGATTGTCTATCTTAATATATATCTGAGCACTTATAGTATATATGTGTAGAGATGATAATCTGGACCAACTGATGATTGCTGGTTTAGCATGAAATACATATATTGGTGATTATTTATCTTTTCGACATATATGTGTTTAAGTATATCAGTGTTATTAGATAGAGTGGAGAGTGGTAGGTCATGTGAAAATCTGTGCTCATATACCCTATATATCATATATATATATATATATATAGACACAGGTATATAATAAGCCTGTGTTTCAGTGTTACAATATATATATATATTTATGCATACTACAGTTAATAATATATAAATTATATGTAACTAGTGAACAATATTTTATTAATGTTTACTCCTTAGACAATCTTAATAATTGAGGACCTATGAAATAAATACTATTCCAAAGTATTCTAAATATATATATAACTATGTCTATCATCTTACTAAGTGCCAATAAATTTTACATTATATTTTTAGTACTTTATAGGTATAATTATTAAATTATTTAATTTATTCTCATTTAATAAAATTATTGATTATATGTGTACTGTTTTAAACAATCAAGGATGCATTTATTATAATTATAATTAATATTTTATTCCCTTTTATACTCAATATACACCTATAATAATAATCTCAGGTTAAATGGTTTCTAATCAAGGCCTCACATTTTAGGTTGCCAAATCTGTAATGCTATAAATGACCCAACTGACATTAATAGGGTTACATAAATTGCACAAGGCAAATCTGTAACATCATAAATTAGGAAGTTTACATTTACATGCTCCAGGTCTTTGAGTATGCCAAATCTCTAATGGTATAAATGGGCTAACTGAAATTAATAGAACCACACTAATTGAGCAAGTCAAAATCTGTAACTATATACATTTAAGTAATAATTTTATCTAATCCCTACAAATAAAGAAAGCCAAAATCTGTACTGGAATAAAGTTAAAATGTATTAATAATATTTATTTATTAAATAAATACCAATGTGACTGAATCATTATTATATCTGTGCAAGTTCCTTACTGAATTGGCTATGTAACTGACAACTGAAAGAAAACTCTTAAGATTGTTAGGAAATCTTTAGTTATTAAAAAGAAAAATGTATTAATTTTGTTTCAATTGAAATACAGGTATTAAGCAAAACAGGCAAAAATACTAAATGTTGTGCAATGAAGGCTTTCAGATTAACGTTGTATGATTCATTATTTATTTATTTATTTAAGTCTATTGTAATAACAATTTTTATTTCAGCTTCACTTTGTAATTAATAATACACTGATGCGTTGCAGTGAAACTTTTTTATGTAATAATTTGTAGGCTTTTTTTTATATATTCTAATTTGCAGACTTAGCGCTTTCAAAGTTCTTGTTGCTCCATATTCATAGTCTTTTCAGATTATTAATGTTATATGCAAATTGCCTCCTATACTATCTATTTTTTGAAAATGGCAAAACAAGCGTCTCTTCTATTTATTGATTTGGCATCGCTGGTGATGAAACAAGCTTCCTTATTTTTTCTCGCAATTAAATAAAATGTTAATGCAAAATCCTATCAAAACATATGTTCAAATTTATGTATTATTTTGTAGTAAGATATAAAATTCAACTAAGAAATTGCCTGTCCTATTACTTAAATAAAAAAAAAAGTAAATCACAAATATTACTTTGAGAGGTATAGTCACAATAAACCCAAAATTAAAATAAACATCACTTAATGATCTTAAATAATTAATAACATATAAAGTCACGACAATAAATCTTTTTTTTAAAAATGTATATTTTAGAGCTAACCAAAGATGGTACAGTATATATAAATGTCGTTAATTAACTTCCTGCAGTAATGGCTTCTGTAACAGTTCTCCTAAAAAGATCAAAGAAGATATTATTCAAGAGGCTTACCTGAATTTTCATTCTTTAGCTATAGGGTGTCCATATTTCCACAGGATCTAACTAGAACACATGACAAAAAAACAACAACTTCATTGCAGATTACTGTATATGTCAGCACAGAATAAAAACAATCATAAAATATATAAAGACATTTACATTACTAATAATATACTTATTTCATAATATAAACAAAATCAAAAATAATTGTTTGTATACATATATTATCTATTAAAATGAACCTTGAGCCATTTAGCATAATTGGTAGAGTATGGGACATGAGATCAGGAGGTTCCAATATTAATTCTGACCCTCACAGATCTGGCATATGAACTCCCAAGCAATACATTCATATGCCTTTTTTTTTGTTAAAACAAAATCACAAATTGAAATTGTGTATTACTAATGTATCAAATTAATGGGCAGTCACTTCCATTTGGGAAAAAATACTGATTAATCCATCAAAATTAATTATAAAATATTAAATGAATAAATATTACTTTGTAAGAAATAAAAATAAAATGTAAAGTTGAAATTAAAAATTAGAAAATAAAAGTAAAAATGAGTGATTAAGAGAAATGAGATGATTAACTGTTAATATGCTGGGATACTGGGACAAGAGAGCTAAAATTGGGAGAATTCTGGGGAAATTGGGGCATATGGACACCCAAGCTATGAATAGCTAGATACCCATTTAGGAAATAATATTGGATTTTAATGGGTTATCTATGATCTGAATACATGAAAAAACTTTAAGGCTGAAAAAAAAATTAAGCCCGATTGAAATCTGAAATATTTTCTTATGTTATCCAAACCAGATTAAATCATAGGTTGATTGTTTTAATTCATATAGTAATATATAATTCTAATATTATATACAGAAAAAATTTCAGGAGAAAAATACCTATAAATTATTAATTCTTTTTTGAGAAAATTGTTAAGCAGAAATTGGTATGCAAGTATTCATGTAGATAAAGCAGATCTGGATTATATTTTGATTAACAGAAAATATATTAGTGAGATGTAAGATTAATGGAAATACAAAAGAGATAAAAATAATAAAAGACAATATTAACACTTAATATTTCTAATATTCTAAAACACTTCAATGAACTTAAATTAGAATTTGTAAATCATTAAAAATATTAACAGACTTTGAAAATAGTTCAGATTTTATTGAAATAAACAAGAAGATAACTGATGGTCTATTAAGAACTGGATAAAGAGATCTAGTACAAAAATGCAGCAATTCATTAATACATTTTCAACTTAGACAATTTATGATAAAAAATGAAATATGAAATATATAAAAGTGATCCATTAAAAAGCATTTTATTTCAGGAATTATAATATTGAAATACAAGTATAATGTATATACTTAACATAGATGTAATTAAAAGGGATTTGTTTGAAAGTTAGGGTTCAAATCCCATTTAATTATAGCAGGAATTTTATAAAATAATACAAAAAGAGTTAATAATAATATAAAAATGTAACTTATTTATTTTGTCAAGCATTGTTAGCCGAGAGGTCAGTGCAGCTGCCCTGCAATCAAGCAGTTTGGTGGCAGATGGTTGTTGTGGGTTTGCCTCCCACCGATGCTATAACATATGGAATAATATATATATAACTTATTTTATAAGAAAAGTTATAACACAATAATTTGCTATTGGAATAAAAGTTGTTTCAGCAATAAGAGAAAAGATGTAAAAGGGATGTACTTCAACAAAGAATTATATAGTAAAAAAAAACAAAAAACAAAGTAAGATCTACATTTTGTGTCTTACCAAGCCTTGGAAATAAAGAGCTAAAATAATGCAATTAAATATATGAAGAATGAAAAAGCTTTAGGAAATAATAGAATTATTATTGATGTTTTATCACAAATGAAAAAACAGAAAAATTATTGACAAACTATATATCAAAATGTATCAGATGATTGAAAGAATGCAGTAATGATAGGGTTATTTAATAAAATTTATAAAGTCTATTAAAAATTACAGATAAATCTACCAAAAAAAAAAAACTTGCTGAATTTAAATATGATTTTATAATGGATCATATCCAAAGATTGAGTGAAGTTATATCTGGTATAAATCAATACAAATTTATCTTTGGATGTGTAGATTATGAAAAAGCATTTGATTTTATAATCACTACAATATAGACAAGAAATATAATCATATTCTGAAGAATATTTACAAAAATGAAATAACAATATTACATGGTAACACTAAGAAGATTAACATTAATAAGGATGCGTGGCATAGTGATTTCATATCACCAAAATCTTTTTCAGCAGTTTTACATAAATATTTCATGGATTAAAATGGATGCTAAGAAAATGTAAATAGATAGATAAATTTTCAGATGATGTTAAAATGTCACAAAAGTTATTAGATGGATTTTTACAAACATATACAAATAGATTAATAATCATGAATTAAAATAAATTAACAACTAGTAATATCTTAATCAAATACTAATATAGATGAAAACACTAATGAAAATAATTATAAAATTAAAGTTAGATAAAATATTTTTGTTAAAGATAATTTAATATTAAAAGAAAATCTTTCTATGTGATTGAAAAAAAAGTCATTTTTATGTAAGTGTTTTAGCAGTTCTTAAATGCAGATCTTGGAATTGAATAGTTAACAAAAAAGAAGTACAGGGACTTCAAATTACTCAACAAAGTATGAAGTGATGTATGATGAAATTAATTAGAAGATACTAAAATTGTGAAAGAATAAAAAGATAACTTTGACAACATTGAAAGAAGTAAAGAATAGAAATAGAGTTGCTCTGGTCATATTCTAGAAGAATTAATAACATATTAACAATTTAAACTTGAAATTTAGAAGAGATAATAAGTGGATAGATGAAGTCTTAAGCTGGATTTCAAGTGATGTTAATTGTTTAAATTAAATAAAAAAGTTTATTAACATGTTGAAAAGTGAAACCACGGATTATAAAAATAGGATTACACTTATAGAAACATTCAGTGGAATTGCAGTAACTGATCATTGAAAATGATGCTGATAATATACAACAAATGCAAAGTGAATTAATATATAGTATAAGTTATAAAATATAAGGATGCAGAAAGGAGTTTGCTATTAACTGAAAGGAGACCCTTTGATTCCTCTTGGAGGCCTTAAAGGAACCGAGCAGGGCAAATTCCTAATGTCCACTCCATACGTTCTTGTTGTTGCAGCTATTATTACTATATGATTATTCATATAGTATACGAACATGGATGGGCTGCTCACCAACACACATTAGCCAGCATGGTGAGTTTATTGGCTTTTTACCTCTGAGTTTAAGATCAAGAAACACCATGGTCTTTCTTCTCAGTGCCTGATAAAGCAGAATGAATGTTTGTGTAAATGATAAATATTTTTCCAATACCTATATACAATTATGACAGACAAAAATAAAGAATGGCCCTTATTCCCAGGAGGCTGTAAAGTCACCAACCAAGGCAGTGGTTGGTGGCTGAAGGCGGAGGGTGCTAAGAATCCCCTGATTGCAGACCCAGGCTGCCATTTGATGACGACTTTTTATTTAGGTACTTACAACTGCAGATCACTTTCAAGTGAAGGAAGATTGCAAGAATTAGAAGAAGAACTGTCTTATATTAAATGGGACATTATTGGACTTTGTGAAGTTAGAAGAAAAGGTGAAGAAACAATTGATTTAAAAAGTGGACATATACTCTATTATAAAGGCACACATATTGGAAATACAAGTGGAGTAGGATTCATTATAAATAAAAAGTGGAAGAACAATATTGTGGAGATTGATGGTGTATTGGACAGAGTGGCAAGATTAGTTATACAACTTAATAGCAGATACCAAATGCAGATAATTCAGGTTTATGCCCCAACAAGTTCTCATAGTGATGAAGTAGTAGAAGATTTTTATATGGATGTACAAAAGGCTTTTGATCAGAGTAAACAACATTTTAAAATTGTTATGGGAGACTTTAATGCTAGAATTGGTAGACAAATGAAAGATGAAATTGCTGTAGGTAATTTTGGTTATGGTAATAGAAATGAGAGAGGACATAGACTTGTGGAGTTTGCAGAAAAAGAAAAACTTTATATTATGAATTCATTTTTTGAGAAAAATGTTAAAAGGAAATGGACATGGAAACATCCAAATGAAGGTACAGCAGAATTGGATTATATTTTGACTAACAGAAAATACATATTTCAAGATTGTAATGTTCTTAATAAATTTAACACAGGAAGTGATCATCGATTAGTAAGGTGTAAGTTATGTGTTAATGTAAAACTAGAGAGACAAAAATTATTAAGAAAAACAATATTTACAGTTGATATTCCTAATCTTCAGAAACATTCTAATGAATTTAAATCAGAACTTACAAATAGGTTTCAAGTGTTAGGAGATTTTGAACATGATTCAGATTTGAATGAAATTAATATGAAAATAACTGATACACTTTTAAAAACTGCAACAAAGATAGCTGGTAGAAAAAAGCAGCAATTGACTAATAAAATTTCTACTGAGACTAGAGAATTTATGAAGAAAAGAAGGAATATGAAGATATACAAAAATGATGTATTAAAAAGAATTGAATATCTCGAATTTTGTAAAATGGTACGGAAAAGAGTTGAAAATGATATAAGAAAGTATAACTGTGAAATAGCAAGGAAAGCTGTAGAAGAAAATAAAAGTCTCAAGAATGTTAAACAACATTTTGGTATTGGTAGGAAATTTATATCTGCAATAAGAAAAAAAGATGGAATTATTACTAAAAAGAGAGATGACATCATGAAATTGGTAGAAGATTTTTATCAAGAATTATATAGTAATAAAGAACAAGTACCTCCTATATCTATTACATCTTCCGAATTGCCCAGAATTTTAAATGAAGAAGTGAGACATGCAATTAAATGTATGAAGAAAGGAAAGGCTCCAGGAAATGATGGAATTATAATTGATATATTAAAAGAAGCAGGTGAAAAAATAGAAACAATTTTAGCAAAGTTATATACCAAATGTCTAAATGATAGAGATGTACCAGAAGATTGGAAGAATGCAGTAATAATATTAATATTTAAAAAAGGTGATAAAGAAGATATTAGAAATTACAGACCTATCAGCCTTTTATCAGTTTTATATAAAATTTTTACCAAGATAATTACAACTCGTCTACAGAGAACTTTGGATTTCCACCAACCAAGAGAACAAGCTGGATTTAAAAGTGGTTTTAGTACAATAGATCATATCCAGGTATTGAGAGAAGTCATAGAGAGGACAAACGAATATGAGTTGTCATTATGTTTTGGATTTGTAGATTATGAAAAGGCATTCGATTCTATACACATTTCTTCAGTGATTAAAGCATTGGATCATCAAGGTATAGATCCAGGATATTGTCATATTTTAATGAATATTTATAAAAATGCAACAGCAACAATTAGATTACATAATGATACTGGAAAAATCAACATTGAGAAAGGTGTAAGACAAGGTGACTCCATATCTCCAAAACTTTTTACAGCAGTGCTGCAAGAAGTATTTTGTGGATTAAAATGGGAAACTAAAGGAGTGAAAGTAAATGGAGAGTATTTAAGTCATTTAGATTTCACAGATGATGTAGTTGTTTTTGCAAATAATGCTTCAGAGCTGCAGGAAATGTTGCAGGAGTTAGCAGATGAAAGTAGAAAAGTAGGACTAAAGATAAATGTTAAAAAGACTAAAGTAATGTTTAATCGATTTGCTCAAAATATGAAAATAAAGATTGATTATGAAGAATTAGAAGAGGTTAACAGTTACAAATACCTTGGTCAGATTATTAATACAGATGGAAACATAATGGAGGAAATTAATCATAGAATTAAACTTGGTTGGAGTGCTTTTGGTAGAAATAACTTGATACTAAAAGGAAATATGCCTATGTGTTTGAAAAGGATGTTTTTTAACAAATGTGTTTTACCAGTTCTTACTTATGGATCTGAGACTTGGACACTTAATAGAAGAGCAATACAGAGACTTCAGACCACTCAAAGGAGTATGGAGAGATGTATGTTGGGAGTAACAAGAAGAGATCGAAAATGCAATGTATGGGTAAGACAACAAACAGGTGTTACTGACTTTATTGAAAAAATTAAAAGATTGAAATGGGCTGGACATATTGCTAGAAGAGATGATAATAGATGGACAATTGAAATTTTAAACTGGATTCCAAGAGATTGTAAAAGACTCAGAAAGAGACCACATGTGAGATGGATGGATGAAATAAGAAAATGTGTAGGGGTGTTGTGGAGAAGAGAAGCTAAAGATCGGAGAAGATGGATTAAACTTGGAGAGACCTTCATCCTGCAGTGGATTGATAATGGTTGATGATGATGATGATAAAATATATCCTGGGTTATAAATTTTAAATTTATTATATTAAATAATAATGTAAGAAAATTTAAAATTCAGTTAAAGTTGTTTAAAAGATTTTAAGAGTTTAAAAAAGGTAAAGTTATTTCAGAAAAATTACAAATTTTGAAAAAATAGAATTATATAAGTATAGTATATTGTTATTATTATATTTCAAAGGTAAACTTTATTTGAAACTCAAAAAGTGTTACATGAGTTACAGGAAAAAAAAACATGAGGCCTTAGATACAAGTTGATACATGATATTACACATGCAATAAAAATTTACAATATTGCTTATGATAAGAAAAAAGACAGGCTTACACTAATTAAAAGAAGAGTTATCATTACATAACAGGATACATGTGTCAAATTAGGTTTAATAAAATTTTTAAATGAAATCTTGAGAAAAACACATGGAAGCACATGATAGTATGAGGGAAAATGTTAGATTAATATATCATTGTATATAAATTGGGCCTATTTGGTGGGAAGGATTATAGTTTGCATGGATGTCAATGTGTTACATGAATTGCATGTCAAAAATGTGAATATTTAAATACAAATTGATATAACTAAGATTACATATGCAATCAGAGTTTACAATTTTTCTTATGATAAAAAATGGTGGTTTATAGTTGTAGGAAGAATAATAATTGTTGCATAAGAAGAGAAATATTTCAAATTAGATTTAAATAAATTTTACAAAAGCATTATGAGATAAATACATGAAAGCACATGGTGATATTTGTTAAGACATTTAAGGAGGGTGGATGGAGTTAGTGTTTTATTGATTTATGGTTGTACATAAATTGTGTTTATTACTAGATGAGCACTATAGGTGTCATAGCTAAATGTCATTGTTCATGTGCTGAGCATTTAAAGCTGATTTGAGGTAAGATGGTGGACTGATCTTGTAAACTTCTTTGAATCAGTGGGTTTGATTAATTGAGTGTACAATGAACCTCTCAAATGCTGCAGTATTTATTCCAGAGTTTTCCCTGGTATGAGATTGGAGCTATGAGTTCATGCTTGGTAGGCACTTGAGCTGCTTGAAGTTCTAGAGGGTGAAGTGGAAGTGATATATAGAGCAGTTGAAATTTGTGGCTGATATAATGATGGACTTGAAGAGAAAATATCTTAAATGATGCAAAATAGCCCCTGTGGCGTGGTAATAATAAATTTTGGCAAATTGTTGCCAGCATGACAGGCATTTACATGATGAGGGGGGAGATAAACTTGTGCTTTTAAGTCTAGGTTTTAAATGTTGTTTGCATTGGTTGTCCTAAAATTTTAAATTGGCTTATTCATTAATGGATTTGAAATATCTTACTGCTGACATGGAAATAGTTCTTGAGGATGCTGGCATATGTTTTTTATGATCTAAAGCTGGAAATATAGTAGAATAGGTTTTGATGCCTATCACTTGATTATGTTGTTGTATGGCAGTCATTTTTATTAATTTTAATGATTTAAGAATATAATTTTTTTTTAAAAAATAGCTTTTGTAAATTCAAAATTATCTCAGAAAAGATGTGTGTTGTAATTTATTGTTAATAATTGGTTCAATATATGTTTAATTTACTTGAAATTTTGCAGATTTTGATGAGACTTTTGGGAGTTTAAAGCCCAAAATTTTTTATTCTTGCCTAGCAGTAGAAGGTTTACTGTCATTAAAGAAATATTTTTTTCTTACAAATTATTCATTACTCACACAAAATTTTTTATAACTAGAGTTTTATATAATTAAGTCAAGTTCAATTTTTCTCGTGACTTGCAATTTATTTTCAAATGCAAATTTTTAGAATTTGAAACAAGAGCTTTTGGAATAAATATGGTTGCAGGACTAAAATTAACTGTGGAACTACTATTGCTACTGATACCACTATATCTCCTACTAACATCACCACCACTACCACTACTACTACTGCTACTGCTATCACTACTACTACTACTACTACTACTACTACTACTACTACTACTACTACTACTACTACTACTACTACTACTACTACTACTACTACTACTACTACTACTACTACTATTGTTGCTAATGCTGCTGCTACTATGATTACTACTACTATTTTTATTATTATTTTTCAAAGATAAACTTTAGTCAGTAGTCAATGGTTACATAGGATCCATAATGTTATTATATTGGTTATATGAATAATTACATGTATATACATAAGATTGTATATAAATTACATGTATATATAAAGTTTGTTACTCAGATATGGACTATATAAATGATTATATATAATTCATCATAGAAAAAATTATCATATTGTTAGAATGCTTACATATTTTGGGGTACTTACATAGTCATACAGAATCCATATATATATATATATTGCAAGGCCATCAGTTTCAAATACAATCAAACATACATTCAATCACTGTCAGAATACTTTTGACAAGTCACATAAAATTAGCAGTTACAGATTTTATTGTAAGAAACATAATAAAAAAATCTTGATGAGCTGTGCCACTTATGTTTTGACATTGCCAAACATTTTTATTAAATGTTTATAAAAGCTGTATAAGATGGGGTACTGAAAAAGTTCATTGGGTAATTCTCTTGTATGTATTGTAGACCTGCAACCATCATGTTGCAGCGGAAGCTTCTTGAATACCTTTGAGGAATTTTTTTGCTTGATGTACTAGGAGATTATAGGGCAGACTGTGCTTTAGGTATGACCATGTGGCACTAAACATATTAGTGTAGGGATTTTTACCATTCCTAGCTCTCAGAAGTTCAAGTTTATTAGAATAGATAGCAGGGTAACATCTCATGTAGTTACCAAGTAAAAGAGTACAAAGAGTGGAACATAATACTTACAAACTGAAGGTAGCTGCATGGACAACTAGTAATGCATCTTGGATTCTTAGGCTTTTGACTTTATTTAGAGAGATGTCACATATGTGCTAACCTCACATCATGGGTACATGCAAGACTTGGACAAGTGTTAGGAAAATGGTGCTATATTTCATACTTCCTGTGGCACAGGCTGCAAAGTGGATCAATATTCACATATGATGTATGGTATCTAATGAAATGATTTAGGTATGGTATGGAGGTTTACTTTCAACAAAAGGTCAGAAAGCATACATTCTAAAAATCATTTCTGTATCAATGTGGCAATTGGGCATTGTTTATTCTTTGTATTGGGGGTATGAGGTCAGCAGACTGATTTGGGAGAAATAGGTTGTATACGCTTCAGTATGTATATTTACTTGGCTTTGAAAGGATCTCTGGTTATAGATGTTTTTGAATTGGCCCATAAGTATTAATATGTATCCACCTGAGATAGGAAATCTATCTGCAGGCATTACACTCAGTGTCCATTCCAGTACTGGAAACCATTCTATGATGGCTGTTAGATATTATTAATTACTGCATTTTTAAAACTATATTGAAATGGCTAAAATAATAGAAATAAATTAAATTATTAAAAGGTTTAAAAGTAGTAAATATATAAATATATTGTGATCATGTGTTTTTACACATTGTTCCCATTACCTATCCTAGAATATTAATTTTCTGTATTTACTTGTTTTAAAAAAATAATGAATTAATAAATACAAGAGTGAAAGAGACAATAGATTTGTTATATATAAGCCTTCAGTTCAACTTGTGTGCAAGGTAGTGTATTGTTATATTTATTATAAGCATAATAGTTTATATTTTTCGGTAAATTTCAGTTATTATTAAAATAATATTTATTATACTAGAATGTGTGTAAGAAAGTAATGATATAATATTATAGTAATTAAATTTGTAGAAGAGAAGAGAATAGTGAAGATAAAGTTGACTTAATGTTAGTTTCTTTAGGTTTAGAGTAGTAAAGCAAGGGTTAAATTTTGGTTTATTGTAATTCAGCTGAAAGTTCATTAAAGTTATTTTTAATACTTAATATCTTTAAAATTTGTTTGTTAGTTGTAATAAATTATAGGTAGTTATTTAAATAAGTAATTAATTAGTTAAGTTTAAAGCTTAAAACATCATTTCCTTCATTTATGTATGTGTGTGTGCATGGATGGATAAAATTGTTTCTTACAATTAATAAAGTAGTTTTATCTTGAGTTACACAAACTCATAAAAATAATAATTACAATATTAGTTAAAGTCAAACCCATAAGGGATAAAATATTTATTAATTCAAACTTTAATAAATTAATATTATAACAAGACTCAATCAATACATGAACAAATAATGTTTAATTATTTTTTTTTATTATAATATTATTTTTTTGGTACAAGTATCAACGATGGTACAGGTCACTGGATGGCGCTGTTCCCACTCAAAAACAGTTAAATATACCATTTTTGAGGCAGCCTGTAATGACCTGTAGTGTGTTCTGCTAATTTCTCACAATTCACACTTAGTTCAAGCACCGTGTTCTTGTTCTCTGAATGATCGCTATAGAGCCTTGTATATCATATAATTTGAAAATGTGTCTATTTGAATTCAACACAATTTTTTTAATATTATTAAATCAATTTCTATTTTACATTCGAATTACATAGTATTATGTGGAAAAATTTATCAAAGAGTCATATTTTTTTAAAGTTTGTTTTGAAGGGTGCAAAATTAGACAAACTTTGTTTGTAACATGATTTATTTGATAAAGACTTTATCTGCAAGATCTTTGAGACAACAACAAAATGGTACATAGTGCCATGGAGGATGTTTGATCTGTAATAGTTTTTTGATTTTTAATGTTAAGTTTACAAACTTACTTTTTAAATGTACAGCAATTTAAAGTAAAAAAAGGAAAGTATAGTAAATTGTTTACTATATACTTTTTAAAAATATATGTAAAAAAAACATAATAAAAAAGTCATTTTTAAAAAAAGACATTTCTATTTTTCTCCACACAAAAAAAAACACGGTGATTTGGAAGGAAAAAAAGTAAACTATAGTAAATCGTTTACTATACAGTTTTTAAAATATATCACTTGTTTAATAATATATCAAAAAAAGATAATAAAAAGGTTTTTTAAAAAAGAGGTTTCTATTTTCTCCAAAAAAAAAAAAAACATGGTGATTAAAAGAAAAAAAGTAAAGTATTTATTATACAGTTTTTAAAATATATCACTTGTTTAATAATATGTGAAAAAAGGTAAGAAAAAAGAATGTTCTTTACTATTTATTTAATAAATAAAAAATTAAGATAAAAACACTATATTTAATTTAATAATATGTCAAAAAAGGTAAGAAAAACAACATTCTTTACTATTTATTTTATTTATTTAATAGAAAACAAATTCAGATAAAAACACAATATTTAATCAGTTCTTTAATAATATGTCAAAAAAGAGAATCTGTTCTTTAATTATGTGTCAAAAAAGGTTAGAACAAAGATGATGCCATTTACTATTTATATTATTTATTTAATAAAAAAATTAAGATAAAAGCATGATATTTAGTAATATGTCAAATTCAGTTCTTTAATAATATGTCAAAAAAAAGTAACAACAAAGACAACAATCTTTACTATTTATTTTATTTATTTAATAAATTTTTTTTTAGATAAAACATAATATTTAATAATATGTCACAGCAGGTAACATTATACTTCAATGTTTTTGACTAGCAACAGTGCTATTCAGCCCCAGTACCATTGTTGTTACGTATATCTTTTTTTTTCTAAATAAGAAACTTTGTTTACTTTCTTTCAAATTAAGATTGTTAGAACACATGTAATTTTGAAAATATCTAGATTAATATGGCATCATTTACTGATTGACTTATCTTGCAGTTAAGCTTTAAAAAAATAATAATCTGTGTTTATTGGTCATTAATGACAATTTGACACTAAAAAATAATAAAAAAATACTATAAAAAGAGAGGTTTTGTTGGTTGAAGACACTCTCATTCACTCTCTCTCTCTCATGTTTGGTTCTCTCTCTTTGGCTCAAGCTGTATCTTACCAAAATTTTAAAAGTGTTAATTTTTTTATAATTGTTATTATTTTATCTAAAAGTGTTAAATATTGAACTTAATCATCCTTAAATCTACAATGCACTGCTAAAAGCACAGAGGTATCCAATTTCTTGATATTGAATCTCAATTTAAACTTTCTTGATTATTGCATAATGCTACAGAGGAACTTTATGTTTATTTTAAGTAAATTTAGTCAATTTAACTTCATAATGTATTTCAAGAGGAAGCAGGTAATATGCTTAATTACAGATATTACAAAATATATGCTGAACCTTTTCCTAGTTCATATCCATTTGCTTATTTATCTTCTTAAAGGGAGAAAATAAAAGTAAAATCAAAATGCATAGACTATTAAGCTATAAATTAAATTTTAAAATGTGTTAGATTAATTTTTGCCTGCTCAAAAATAAAACTAATAATTATTAAAAGAACTGTTCTCTTAAGAATTATTTTGAAATGTTTAATTGAATTTAGCTACATTTTAACATAATTCTTCATGTATGGAAAATATACTGGAGGAATTTCACTATTATTCTAATAATTTCCATGCTTAGTTTATCAAATTAAATATTCACAGGAAAACTTGAAATTAACACTGCATGGATTAAATAAAGAAAATATACATGACAATAGATAAGACATTTAATTTTCTTAGTATTGATTTAAATGCTTCAAGGGAATGACAGCGTATATTTAGTCATTGATGAATATGAATGAAATATTTGTCAAACAAATACACATAGAGTTAGTAGAAATATTACTAGAAATGTTTGATATGCTGTATATTATTTCTTACTAACTACTGCTTTATATAATATGTAAATGAAATTGTTGAAGTTAAAACCTAAAAAATGTTTTCATTATTATATGACAATTAATTTCAAAGTTTAAAATGTGCTTCTTTAAGAGAAGAAAAATAAAGCTACATTATTAGTTAAACAAAGCCATGGGATCCCCAAGATATAATCACCTGAATAAAAATGATTGCATTCTAACATCATCATTCCCATATTCTCTGGATTATTGCACTATGTTTTTTTTTATTATTAAAATGTGTTTAAATCTAGAACTAATTTAGTTTTAAGAATGATTATACTATATTATGTTTGGAAATCTTGCCATGTTTAAAAAAAATAGAATATTACATTTTGATTTGGAGCTTAGCAGAACAGTTTACCCATCGAAGAAGTACTTCATGCCCTTAACAGACTACCCAGTATGGAGAAAATCCATAATGAACTAAGGTTTTGTGTTTGCTAAAAATTGGGGGGGGGGTATTAATACTATTTTAGTATCATAATTGTGTTAGGTAATTTATTCATGTATTTTAATTTTAATGTTTATCAGAATGTGTATATATTGTATGCATTGTCAGGTAAATATTTTTATTATATGTGTTGGTAGTTTCTGGATAATCAAACTATATCATATTTTGAGTCAGCAGAGATATTCATCTCTCATAATTCTTAATTTAAAATATATGGTATTCCATTCATTTATTAGTAAAACAGCTAATAAATTATCAGAAGTTTTGATATTTTACAGAATTACAATAATAGTAATAACTGCTAATATTTCCTTGCATTTGAGAATTATTATTCTCACATTCTTATTCATTTTATTAGTCATGTCAACTTATTTTCTATAAATTTGATATTTTATATTCCTTACATGTGTGTATTGTTACTTTATGCCAAAATTTTATATGCTGTTAATTTTCTTAATTGATACTTGACAGTTGTTTGACTTAATTTCACATTGCTCATTTCAGACATTGCTTATTGTTTATTATAGTTTAAATTTGAACATTGTTTTAGTTAGTTACGGTGTTAAGTTAGTATCTTGTCATCGATTAGTTTATGGTATTGATTGGCCTCATAATGTTAGACACAACTTGCCTATGTTTATTATTTTCTTTATGGAGTGAACAAGTTCACTCATTATTATATGCTTTTCCATGAGTTGATAGTACTTTCCTCTTGTGATTATTATCACATATTTAAAGGTACCTAAATCCTTAGACTGGATTATATCTCTTAGTATATTTTCCCATTTTTCTGTATGTGCTATGACAAGGTCCACACAGAATTACCCTTATATATGGCATTGGAAGTCACCAACTATTTATTGATTCATATTGTTTTGCTCTGCAGTGTTTATGCTTTGTCCTATCACTCATGATGTATTTAAATCTATTTTCTATCATGGAAGGTATTGTTGCTTTGTGATATAGATGCATGATGACAATGATAAGTTAGTTTTTGAAGGATTTAGTTTCTTCAGTTTGCACTTTCTCATTTAGTTCTAAAAATGTATAACAATGTCTGTATTGTCTTGCTATGATATTATATTCAGCCTCAAGTAAACCAACAAGGGATAATAATTTTAAATATTTAATTGTAAGCATATGGCCATTAAGAGCAATCCACATATTCTATGCAATTGTTTTATTCACCTAGAATTTTTTGCTGATGGATGTATAAGTTATTTACATTAAATATTTTGGTATTATTAGTATTATGTGAACAGTAATTTATTAATAGTATGCATGAACATGACTTCTGATGAATGATCCATACTTTTCTCTCATCATTTATTTAATAGTACAGAATATTAAGCAATATAAGATCATTTATTTTAATCTGATATTAATTTTATTATGCCAGCAATTGATTTAAGTTTATTTAACTGATAATTCAAATTATTAGCAAGTCAGCCCATTGATAAAGGTTATTAATGATTATCGATTTGAGAAATAAGTAATTTAAATAGAATTATGTTACTTAGCTATTGTTAAATCAGTATGAGCATTTAATTTTATGAGACCCAAAATTGTTTATGGGATCATCTAGTGGAATTAAGATGTATAAAAGTTAGCTATTGTTAACTCACAACTTTTATTAATACTGTTTAGTAAGTTGATCTGTTTAAAATCATTTGTTTCAAAATCTTGGTTAGTCTGTTTGCAAGGCTAAAATATGTTGTGCAGTACTTATAGTCAAGAAAACATTTTTAACAGCACTATCTTGGCAATAATTCCAAACTCTGTATGTATTTTGTTTTGTCATTTTAGTAATTGTAAATAAACCTATTTATTATTTATTTTAAAACAAATCTAGTTTCTGTTTATTTTTTTATATGTTATTGTCTTGGGTTCATAATATTTATTATTTTCATGGAGTTAATGAGATACAGAATATTCCAATAATCACAGAAATAAAAATAAAGTCATGCATATAATTGTGATTTCTAAGTGAAATCAAGGTAACATATAATTTAACATTTGCAGATACAAATAATAATATTTTGCATTAAGATATATTTTGACTATGTTTATCTTCTAAAAAGAAAGATCGCATAATATGAAATGAAGATTTCTTGACAGTTCAGGAGATTATCTATATTATTTAAGAGATAAGTTATTTAGATATTGAATGACTATTTTATTTCAAGGTCTAATTACATTTAACTACTTATGAAGGTTGTCTGTGGGAGGGTAGAATGACATAAAAAGCACCGTTGTCTTTCTACAATCTCGAATGATATCCTGGGTAAAAGGCTATGACTATTTCAGATTTAAAATATCTTAATTAGGCAATTAGATATTAGAATAAATACCCTTTTATGTAATTTTAATGAGTATTATCATTTAAAAGTAAGAAGCAGTCACTACAAAAAAAGTGTTTACCTCCTATAGTTGGCCAGAATATCATTCACTCATTCATTTATCCATTTATTTATTTAATAGGCAACATTACATGATAATACAATTTACAAAAGTCACAGTAGGACCTCTGAGATTATTTATTCTTGTTATTTTCATAGTGATTTATCCAATTCTTTATGATATAATATCAAATATTGATAGTATAAGATAAGTATTCCTTATTTATTCCCTGTACTATAAGAAAAGTACATTTTATGTTAGTTTAGCATAAATCAAATATTTCAAATCATGCTATTCAGAATTAACAATGAGAGTATTACCATTTTTTGAAATATTAGAAGATTTATTAGAAATACTTCTTTAAGTAGAGATTTATTTTACTCAGAGAATATAATTTAATGGGAGGTTAAATCTGGTGAATATTTAGCAAGAATGGAAAATTTCCTCTCTACCATTTATTTCAAATCATTTATTATGCTCTAATTATTTGCAATATTGTTTTATTTTTCCTCTATCTTATTGTAAGTCTCTGTAGTATCATCTTAAAATTATTGTAATCCCACTGAGTGTAGCCTGTGTTCCAGGAAAAGAATCTCTCTAAAAAAAAATTATTTTTTTTTTCTCTCTCGCTACCTCCAGGTTACAATATATATATATTAAAAATATAAAACAGTTTATGCAAAAAAAGTCAATTAAAAATAAGAAAATGATAAAAGAATATCAATTTAAAAATTTATAAGAGTATACAGTTATTGGGATTATTAATCAAATTGTATGGTTACTTTTAAAATTCATAATATAGGATATTGTTTATAATGTTTTTATTTATAAGTATGTATGTATATGTAAACATTAATTGTATAGTTATATAAATTTAAATGTTGTACCTCTGATGATGACTGCTGAACAGTTGAAGCCATCAGTAAAAATGAATAAATTCTATTTTTTTTATTATACATTGCATTGAAAATGGTTTATTTAAGGTGCATATGGTTTTTTATTTAAATAAACACTACAATTTATAATCAATATAAAAGTATTTTTTAAAAAATAGTTATTAAAATCTGTTCTAATGTCTTGTCTTTCTTGTGACAGGAACAAATCGGTGACTGGTGATCTGAGCAAATACATTGTTACAAATTTAAACGTGTAATAAAATTTGTTGAAAAATTATTAAAATAACTAATTAAAATGAATTAATAATTTGCATCATTGTTTTTAATTAATATATTATTAAAATATTTTTTTATTTCTTATTTAAGACTTAAGACCCTTTCTTTTTTAGTTAAAGTAAAAATAAAAAATTATAAATGAAGTTGAAAGATAGATAATTTATGAAAAATATTTCTAGTGATTTTGATAAAAAGCTATCATTTGTGTTACACATCAGTCTTTTCAATGATTGGGGAGAGGGAGGGAGAGGAATTGAAGAATACTTAATTTATTATTCCAACATTTCTATTCTAATAACTCTTTTAAATGTTCATCATTTATATATACACAAAATATTACAATGTTTATTATAACTTTATAATAATGAAAATGATGATGATAATGACAATAATAATCAATAGTTTATTGGCTAGGAATTCATAAGAAATTCAAGCACTAGAAATGATATAGACGATCAGTTAGCTGTACATGGCATTGAGCTCCAAAGCCTGCCTTTCTATCATTTTATCAAACAATGTAGAGTATACACTACATATTTTTACAAATCTGTTAAAGTAAAAGTATAATGGTTTTTAAAACAGTCTGTTGCAGATCAAAGGTTTCTTTAACAGTTCTCAAGAAAGAACAGTGAATAAAGTAACACTATTTTTTTAGAAATCAATTACCAAGTCATGAATTTCAGATTGATCATTTTTTTATATTGTTTCATTTTAAAAATAGCAAGATAATGATTTATTGAAGAATATTTACTAGTAGATTAGTTAAACATTAATATCTGAAAGAAAAAATTGGGGAATTGAAAATTATCATTGTATTGAATTTAGAGATCTAATTAATGAATCTGGCACTTACTTATTATATCAAAAATTAATAATAATAATGATGATGATGATGATAATGATGATAATAATAATAATGTGCTTAATTGACACTTCTAAAGTGGATAGAATCATGTACAAATGCCTATATAAATATGTACTTTTAGCAAAAATGAATATTGTAACACTCAAAATTGAACTGATAATAATAGGTTTAAACATGTATGTCACTACAATTAAGTGACATTGTAATACTATGTAACTAAAAGGATTAATAAAGTTTATTATTGTTGAAACATAATAATAATATAAAATAAAATAATTAAAATAAAAGAAAGTCCTTCATCTTGGTGTTCATTTTATTTGACGGGATACAGTCACAGAAATAGAGTTCTGGAAAAATATTGCAGATTTTCAGGATATTCTAATACATTATATTCATTTTACAAGCACAATGTTTTACAAAATGAGATTAAGCAAAAAATTTTAAAGATGCTAGCACAGATACATATAGCCATTCAAGTTGATACACATATTTCAGGATCCAAAGCACAAATACAATGAACTTAATATTTCAGTAGAATGTCAGGTTAAACTTCATATCTTTTGAAAGAATAGGTTTATAATAATAAGCATCAAGAAGCAATCTTTCTCAAATATATACTTTAATAATGAAGCATGATTCTAATAATAGTAATAAAGAAGAGCAGGTGTTTTAGAATACATAGAGGATAATAAGTTCAGAAATAAACTTTCATATTAATAATTCAGGAGCATTAATATTTTATAATATGTAGTAAAGTTTATTCAGGTTGTCTATAAAGAATATTTTTTGGAAATAGAAATAATGATAAATTCCAAAACAAATTTCCATGGATATTTCTGGAATATATCACATTTAAAAGTACAAATTATATTGGCAAAAACAGCAATAAATACCATTTTAGAATTTTCTAAAGACAATAGTCTAGACTAAAATTGTAAATAACAAATCAATTGACAATTCCATCATTTTTAAATTATTTAACAAAAGTATAAATGTATTACAATAACCAAAAATAGTACATAATAAAAGTTACATTATTTAAATAGACCAGTACCTTATAATGTTTTCTTTAAGCATTTTTAAAAAAAAATATATTTAAAGTCTCACAATGTTTTAAATATGTATCTTTTTAAAATAAAGACATTTAAAAATAACACTAATTTTTAAATTTAACAAAAAAGTTCTTAAGAAATTAAAAGTTTAATATGCAAGCATGCACATTCATATTCCATTCTTTTAATTCTTAGCTTTAAAATTATTTCTTCTTTAATCAATTAAATTTGAGATTATTTAATTAAAACATTTTTACTACAATTAAGATGAAAAAGTTATTCTTTACAAATGATTTAAACGTTTTCAACCTAATCTTAAGGGTTTGAACTTATCTTTAAAGTTTACTCTAATATTAAAATTTTAATAAACTCTTATAACTAAACTAAGATAGTTTTAATTCCAATATTTTAAAATTAAACTCTTTATTACCTTACATTAGCAATAACCTTAAGATTAAGCATTTAAAAATTATAATTAAAGCTATTTGAGAGATCTAAACATTATACACTGATTCTTAAGATTACTTTTTAAGTTATAAATTCTAAAAATTATTCTAAATTAACAAATAAGATACACAAATATTTACCAATTAATTAGTAATAACAGTGGTTTATCACAAAAATTAAACTATTGAAAAAAAATACTATGCTATTATAGAACTTGATAGTCAGCTTTAAGACAAAAGCTGAAGGTCACAATATATACTAATCAAAATACTCTGGAATAATCTCTATATTATTCAAGATACCACTATAAAAAATCAATAGTAGCTATATGGCATACACTGCATAAGCTCGCTATAGACATTATTCATTTCTTTATATTTATATATTGATTACTGTAGAATTTATTCCAAAGTGTTTTGATTATTATATTTATTTTATCATATATATATATATATTGAAACTATGAGGTTTATATGAAAGTTGGAAAGTGTTTAAAATAAAAAAATAAAAACAAAACTTCTATTATTATTGTTATTGCAAAAAAAAATTATTAAAGTATAGTTAAAAAGAATGATAATTCAGTCTGGCTATAGATAAGTAACCTGGTCAATAGGTGATATACATGCATGTTATAATAAATGAGTAATTATAAAAAATATAACCATCAATATTAAAATATTTTATAAAATATTGTTTGGTATCTAGAATAAAAAAAAAATGTATTTCGTATTCTAGATTATTATTTATTTATTATTACAATGATTATAAAATATTTTTTTCTTTAAATTATTTTTATTTGTGTAAATGAGTTAATTTGTAAGAACACTAGACACAATCTAGAAAACTAGTAAAATTTATTGAAATTATTACCTGCTTTGTAAAAGTGTATGATTTTGAATATAAAAAAAGTAAGAAGATTACATTGAACTGAATAACACATATTTGAAATCTCTGTTTTTAAAACTAAATTGTATTATAATTGAATGTTTAATGATCAGAAAGCAAAAAACATGGATTGCTAAATGAATAAGTTAGGCAAAGGGTTTGTCCTCTCATCTTTAATAACATTTCCTAGGAAATTGGATGAAGAAATTAATGTGAAATAAGAATTATACAATGCAAGTCTCTCTTTTTCAAAATAAATAAAAAATTGTAGTATGGAAAGTATAGCATTAAAAATCTGATATGGATTATGTATTGTGTAATATAAATTTCTCATTTCAAAATTAATAAATATATTATAAGTTAGAATATTTTGATCAACAAGGAAACAAAAAGAATAAAAAATATATTGAAAGTTAATATTTATTAATAATAATTCCATTTGATTTTTATTTCAGCTTCAAGGGAGTATTAGTAGACCTCAAAGATAAGGGCAATTACAATTTTATTCCAAATCACAATATACAAGGCAAATAAAAAAAATGGTAAGATTGTTTTTAATCTATAAAAAAATAATTTCCCAATGCATTCTTTGTAAAGTAAGCTTAATAACACTTGTGTTTAGCAAAAATTAATAGTAGAAAAATATTAATTAATGCTTAATATGCATATGTGAATTGATTATAAATATGATTGTTTTGATTAGTTTATTTTTTAAGCCAATAAACATCACATGATCACCATTTCTAGGTGCAATACTCTCAGATCCAAGGCTCCTCACTTATGGAGGACACAAACCAAAAAACAGTCTGGGGATATTGGATGAGATTTTATGCACAAGCCTTCAGGCATCCATTGATTATTCTGGCTTGCATTGAGCGGCAATACTGTATGGAGAGTTTTGTCTGTTTTAATAACAGTTATAAGCAAGCATAAACAAGAGCCTAAGATCTAGGTGCAGTGCTCTCAGATCAAGGCTCCTCACTGGAAAAGGCCACAAGCCAAAAACTAGTCTGGGATATTGGATAAGTAGGCATTAGATGGGGATTTTATGCACAAGCCTTCTGGCATGCATTGATTACTCTGGCTTGCAATAAGTGGCAATAATGTATGGAGAGTTTTGCCTGTTTTAATAGTTTATTTTTTATTAATATGAACAAGCACATAAAAAATTTTAATCAAAAACTTGATTATAAGTATTAAATTTTGATATGCTTTAAAAAGTATAACTTGAAGGAGAGTAGAAATATATAATTTTAATCTTTATCAATTATATAATATCCAACTCTAAAACATAATTTAAATTATAAATAATAAATATGTTAAATTATTTCAATTATCATATAACATTAAATATTAATAAAAGGTTCTAGAAAGCTATTTTATAATATTCCATCAATCTGATTGCTTAAAATGTGCAAAATATTCTTGTTAAAATTGTAAAATTATTAGTGAAAGTAGATGAGAAATATAATTATTCATTTATATAATTATTCTTATTCAGTGTTTCAATCATAATAATCATAATGTATATTTTGTATAATAAAATTATTATTGTTATCATTTATCATTGTACCTTGATCTTTAAATTTATTTAGTTCTCTATTTTATTTTAGTGTTAATGCAAAATCTGTCAATGATAGATATTACCTTTGGGTTTGTTACATTTATTCATTATATTGCTCTAATTTTCATATTCTAATATAAAGGTTTAAAGTATTCATATCTTGTGTATGCTCAGATTACAGTCTGTAAGGTCACTGTAACTGGCTTAACTAGATCATGTTCTACATAAAATATCTAGCTTGCATGGCACTTGTCATCATCATTATCAAATTATGTTTACAGATTAAAATATACATAATCCTGATGCCATGCCTCATTTCCATGCTTCTATTTATTTACTCCATTACAATATATATATGTATAATGAGTATTTTCAAGTATTATTCTAGAAATATTTCAACCGTGATGTAATCTGGAAACTAACTAATCATAAACTGGGATAGCAAGTTGAAATACACAGAATTTCCTGTAATAATTTAAATATTTGCATCAATAAAGTTTGAAAAAATCTACTTATATATATATGGGAGCCAAATGAAGTATATATATATAATTATGAATTGTTAAACTGCAATAAAAATATATAAGTTGGAGTTGAACTTGTCCATACATTCTTCATCACTTCATTCATATACAAGATAGAGACAGTTACTATCAGTTTTATAATATTTCATAAAACAATGAATATATCAAGGAAACTAAATCATTTATACAATATATAAATCAGGCATGCCAACATAACATCCATCATTAGCTATTTTAAAAGAGTATGATTTGCCCACATATGAAAACCATCTTTATATTTTATATTTTATAGAGTATAAGATGCACCTACATGTACAAAGAAAAATGTAGAAATTACCAAAATATAGAAAGAGGAAAGGTGAACACAAGCAACATCTAAACAGAGATCACGTCTTTGGATGAGTGAATTGAAAATATCCACTAGTTCCCTAAAAACATGACACTTGCTTGAGTTATATCCCAGCCAATCCATGTAATTCCATCCAGAAAGAAATCATTCTAATCTATATCAGCAATAAATTCAAACTTGAATAAAGACTTTGAATCATTTATTAGACTGAACTTCTGTCATTATTATATGGACTATAAATGACACTTTATCAGAGTGTATTCTTTATTTAATATATTAAACCTAGTGATCCCTTCAATATGTTAATTTTTACTTATGATTATCAAGACTATAACAATTGACATTATTATGATAAGCCTAAACAAGATGCTAACATGCTGAGAGTATAATACATTTACTAAAATAAATAGTAAAGCATACATTCTGTCATAGTCTTTTAAATACATATATATTATTTTAATTGATTAAAAAATTTATGATCTTAGAATTCAAATAATACTAATTATTCAAATTTTTATAATTTAATTAATTATTAACAAAATGAATAACTATTTATTTAATGTTATTTTTAAATTTCATTATATAAATTGCTAACAATAATTAAATAAAGATTCATATAATTAGTTAAAGCTAAACATTTGATATTCATTTTGATATATATAGAATTGACTTTAAAATAGAATAATGATTATTTTATTTTACTTTTCAAGACGGAAGTGTATATGTAAACAAGAATTAAACAATAGTTAGTAAAAGTAAATAATTTATTTAATAAAATAACCATCTTAAAAAATGTCTTTTGAACAAATATATATATAATAAAACTAATATCTGCTTAATAAAAATTTCTGCAACTAAAACGAAGTGATTTAAAATAGAATAATGATAATTTTATTTTATTTTACTTTTCAAGACGGAAGTGTATATGTAAACTGGAATCAAACAATAGTTAGTAAATGTAAATAATTTATTTAATAAAAATAATCATTTTAAAAAATGTCTTTTGAACAAATATATATAATAAAACTAATATCTGCTTAATAAAAATTTCTCCAACTAAAACGAAGTGATACAGCAATATTGAAAGCAGAATAAACAATAGATAAGATATCCAAATCACTCAAGGTTTTTTTTCATATCACTCAAGTTCACTGACAATAAGATGCAATATACGAAATAACATTTTGGGATAAAACAAATTAAATGAAGCAACACTTCAGACAATTTAATGACAATATACCCAAGAATTGAAATTCTTAGAAAAACTAACTGCCAGTGTTATGTATTTCAGAGAGATGTGACGATAAGTTATAATCTAGATCAGGGATATTTTGTTTAAATCTACCTCTCCCAACCAAAGAACCGCGCGAGGAAACAGAAAATATATTCATATAAAATATGCATTTCTGAATGGGTGTGAATATATTTGAATATTTATTTTAGTAATAAAACATAAGAGAGTCTGTATACATGCTAATGAAAATAAAAATTCTCTTAAAAGTAAATAAATGAAACAAAAAATTACTTTGACAGTTTGATTTATTTACAAATGTCTAATATTTAAATATTCGTAATATATAACAATTACTATTCTATACTAAGGCTGAATTCAAGAAACAGTACTATAATGCACATTTTTCCTTTTCTAGACTCATCAAAATATTTATTTACAAATTATGATAAAAAATAAAAAATGTGTTTATGTTTAACATGGTTTTAAAAAAGCCTAAAGATTAGGATCAGATAGCTATATTTGACTCACAAACTGCAATTTTTTGATTCCTGATTTAGATGGGTGATCAATACATTAAATCACACCTTTCATATATCAAATTAATAACTTGGATAATTATTGCTTTATAAAAGTAACAACTGTCATAATAAGAAGATGAGTGTAAAGAATCAGAAAGATGTATCAGTACATTAATCTCCGAATAATTGTGGAGTCATTATTATTACAATTATGTGATAAAATGAATATTGCTGAGCTTCTGAGACCTTTTATATAAATTCATTCCATCTGAGAAAACTTTCTAAAGTTGGAGAAAAACATATCTATATGTTTCCTGATGACGAATTATAATTATGATTTAGTGAATGACAATTATCAAGTCTACACTGATGATTACATATCCATCTTCTGATTCAGGTATTACTTCTGAGAAAATACTTCTTAGCATAATATACCATAGGATGTGACATTATATGCCCATTATTTTCATACAACCATGAAGGCATGTGGCTAACCTTTTACAACTGGTGTTACCCTATCCAAGCTGTAATCCCAAAATCAGTTTCCAGAAAAATAATAATGCATGGCATAGATAGCCAACATTTCTTAAGCTAATTTGATTGCTAATATTTCAGATATAAACACAGATATTTCTTTCAAGCACATTTTAAATTATTCTGAAATATTATGTAATTATAAAACTAGGTACTCCAAGTTTTTTATTTACAATAATAAAAAAATATATACTTTTATAGTTAGTTGAGCATTAGATGTGGATGTAGGATCAATTCAACACAAATAAGTACCTTAATGAATGCTACATAGTCAGATTGAACCATTGGACTATTTCCTAATTTAAGAATGGCATTATGAATATGAATTGCATTGAATATAACTAGCAATATAATATAAAGCATTAAAAAGTTATATTTATACCTTTATTTATTAAACATTTTGTGTCAGTAAGATAGTTTGTTCATAGTTTGTTATTACTGTTATTGATTTATAGTATTTTAATTAAAGAGAATAGAAAATGCAGAAATGTTTTCTCATAATATCAAGTACTATTATAGATGTTTGTCACCATATGCAATCCTATATGACTGAGGGCATTGCAATCTAAATTTGAAACAATGTCATTTGTCTCTCATGAGTTTTATCATATGATGTGCAACTTCTATATAAGCAAGCAATGTATTTAAAGATGCAAATGATTCTGAACTTAGATAAAGCAAACTAATGAATAAGTTATAAAAAAAATAGTTATAAATTTGTTCAATAATTAAAAATATTCTATTTGCCTTCAAAAATTGATATTAGTTTCATAAACTCTGAAATTTTGTTTGTGAATAATATATGAATGTTAATATTTAGATGTAATATATATATAATAACAGCTGATGTCTAAGTGGCAGAGAAACTACTGATAATAATCAGAAGGTTATTAAAATAGTATTATATTTAAGTCAACAATTTCACTTTTGACAAACATAGCTTTTTTTATTCTCTATTAAAAAAGATTTAATTTTACTTTTGATGTACTAATTAAGTAATTATTTAATGCTTCAACTATTTTCAAAAATTGATTATAATGTAATAGAAAAAAAAAGATTAACATAAATTATGTTCTGTAGACCATGAAGATTAATGACTCTTTTATATATAAATAAATAAAAATATGACAAATGAAACTACTTTTTGACAACTATTATGAAAGCATAAATGTTTCATTTATAAAGAATGCAAATTACTTGACATAATCTATACAGAAAAGCAAGAAGCCAGCAGGCTAATTAAACAACTTGTTTACACTTGTAAATTATGAAAGCATAATAATAAAATCAGAACTAAAATGATAAATTGAAATAAAGATAAACATAATTACACTATATTTTTAAATTCAAGTAACTATATATTTTAAATATTAGATACATATATCATCATGTACATAAAAAAAGTCAATTATTAGTAATAAAACTAAACCATCAATTGCCTTATTTAAAAGACTTTTTTTTTCAGACACTCAGAATAGTTTTATCCTAGTAATTTATGTATTTTAAAATTGAGATTATCATTCTGTTACATAAAAATATTACTATCACCATAATATCCATAATCATTAGCAGACATTCATAAATAAGCATGATTATTTTTTTTAAAAAAAAAAGAAAAAAAAGATTTTATTTACATTTTTATACATTATTGCATATAAAATTTAAAAAAATTGCCATGCATGTAAAAATTAAACGTGATTACTTAAATACACAATCTCATTTGCAACAGACTTCATTTAGAGAAATGACCAACAGCGTGGAAAGCTCATAAGGATTGGGACCTTATATATACTAATGTAAAAAAAACAGAGGACTCAGAAAATATTGTATTAAAATCAGAACCTAAATATGCTTACAGCTTCTTGTTAACATGTTCTGTCATAATGTTGCTGTTTTAAAATTATTTCATGCATGAGTCAAAAAATTGTGGCAAAACAGTGGCAGTTTTTTCCATACAATAGTGTCACCTAGTGCAAGTCATAGTAATCAATAGATGCTAAAATGTTTGTACATCAAAATCCCTATCTAGTACTACTCATTCAATATGCCCAGTCTAGTTTCTAGCTTATAGCTTTCATCAATGAGGAGCCTTGAATCTGAGAGCAATGCACTTAAATCTTTGAATTCTATGCACCCCTCTAGCAGCCGTATTTTATTTTTTAATTAACTATAAAGTTATGAGCCCACACTGAAAACACAATAATGTTTTCAATCAAAGTTAATTTGCTAGTTTAGGCACATAGATTTAAACCCAGCTCATTATCTAAATGTTCTGGTGTCTTTGGTTTTTTAATAATCAGTCACCAGTATCATTTAACTAGCATTGGTATTAAACTACAAAAACATCACATGACCACTACTTTTTATACTTACAATATCTGTTAAAACAATAGAAACTCTCTATATACAACAATGCCACCTAGTGCAAGCCATAGTAATCAATAGTAGTCTGGGAATATTGGATGTATAGGTACTAGATAGTGATTCTATTGCTTAAACTTTCTAACATCTATTCATTAATATGGTCTGCACTAGGTGCACTATTGTATGGAGAAAGTTGTTATTGTTCTAACAGATTGTGTAAGTATAAAAATGGTGGTCATGTGATGTTTTAATGCTTTCAAATTTTGCAAGTGATGTCTTTTTGGAGCATCATTCTATTTACAGAGTTTATATATATATCTAGTGATTTCCTAAACTTTATAAAGTTATTAGTTACTATATCAGATATTAGTTAACATATACATAGTATATATATTTTGTATTACCATATATATATTTATATTGTACCTACTGAAATTTAAATAAATATCAGTATATGATGGAATGTTAGTTACAATTTTTTTTCTCTCTTCTTGTTTGATTTTGATGGTTAAATATATTAACCTGGACTGCATTGGACTATGTTGCTATGATAATATATAATATTGGAGAAAGATATTTTTATAATTAATTGTATATTGTAAAAATCGTGAATTGACTTTTTTTTATTTTAAAAATAACTATGTAAATAATAAAGTTTGTAGTCTTGATAAAATTATTATTTTCTTTATTATGTATATTTTATTACTGCATTCACAATAGGAGGTTACAAATAATACAACTAAATATTTAATGTCTCCACTATATTTGTTGCTTTATTTGAATAATATTATATTTGAAAATATATATGTAAAAGTTTATTTCCATTATAGTATGGATGAATGTAGTCTGAATTGTTTATTTTATGCTAAAGTGAAAAACTACTATATGTATTTTGAGATGTATGTGTTGTATATTGTATGTGTAATAAATTATAAAATATTTAGTTCTTATTTGTCATTATTTTATGTAACAAGATTTTTATGTATGAGACACTAGTTGAAGTTGATCAAAGAGTTAATGCAAAGTGTTGCTATTGTGTCTCTTATATCATTGAGAAAAGTTTATAAATAGAACTAAGCAGATAAAGCAATCTCTCTTATCTTGACTTCAATAGAGGCTAATCTAAGATCCTTTATGTAATTTTTTTTGCTTATTTTTAAAAGTATATGATTAAAAAAAATGGAAAGAATGGTGGGGTGAAACCATTAATTTTTATCCAGTGATTTGACAAGCGATAATTTATTGAAAATATAAAAATTCTTAGTATTTAAAAAAAAAAACCATGAAATGTTTATTTGCTTTAAAATTGGATATTATCTACTTTTCAATAATGAAATCTAAATGCCAACAACAGAAAAATGTACACAAAGATTATATTCACCTGCTGATATAATTTTATGAGCCTGATAGATTATTTTTATACACAAAATAAATATTGATTCAATTTCCAAAGCATTGTCATGGATAAAACTAGTATCTGTTCTCTTGTAATGTTTTGTGAATTAATTACTTGCTAAATGAAAGGAAATCTACACTGCATCATCATTGATATAAATTAATGTTTGCACACTTATAATATTATATAGATCAAATATTTACTGAATGAAAAGATAATTTGGATATATAATAAATATCAAAATTAATCAAATGTGCTGTGAATCTAATAGTTTTTCATATTTTTTTTCTGGAATAACAAAGCATCACCATATTGTAGTTTAAGAAATATACATTAGAATTATGATACCATTTTCGATATATCATATTTAAAGACTATTACTCAGGACATTTGCTTATATTTATCATTATTATTGCTATTTTTTCTTTTCATTTAAAATGTATATTATTTCTTGATATAAATAGCAGAATAATTTTAGATTAAGTAGTGATCTATTTGTATATTTAAATATAAGAGAGTTGTCTTCGTAAGTTTGAATTTATATTTTGCAGCATAGTAATTATTATTTTAATTTAAAATATGTTTTTATTTATTGATTATAAATTAACTTCAGCTATATTACTTATATTAGGAGTTTAAAAAGATTATAATGAAAGAAATATTTATTTTATTTTGTTCTGTTAAATTTATATTAATAAATAAATAGATTCATTTTTATATATTTTTATTTTATTTTGATTAACTATATTTTTATATAATGTATAAAAATTATATATTGAACTCTTTTCTATTTTGGAAAGTATAAAGTTTCTATAACCCATCTGTGTTACATAAACATGTGTTTGAATTTAGTATCTAATAGATGGAGAGTGATTTCACCTATTTAAATATGAAGTTAATGTCAATTGAATACTTATTACATAAAGCATAATCAGATCACATGCATATATGTTAAATGTTTATTTGCCACATACTATCTTGTTAGTTTTAATTTATATCAATTTGTTAATAAATTTTGAATTGATTTAAAATAAGTAAACTTTCTTGGTTGTCATTCAATTTTACAAAGCAAATTTATTGGTTAATCATATTTGGATGAGACAATATTCACTAATTGATTATACCACATAATTTATTAGAAGCAGTTATGCAAATAATTCAGAAATCAAAAACGCAGGATGAATAAAAAAGTGTAATTACATATTATTTTTGTATTGAATTTAATGATTATTATCTGACTAGGTATGTATTTTATACAGCAATAAATTAACTGATTTGACATTTTTTAATATTTAATAAGTAATTGGAAGCTTATTGTAATAATTTTGTTAGTAAAATGTAATAGTTATACTAAAATAAAAATTATACATGAACTGATATGATGATTGATAAAAATGGAAATATGATAATTATTGAAGATGAGTAAAGGTAGTTGAAGTGAAATATTCATGTATTTTATTTTATGTATATTCATTAAAATAAATATTACATTAAGTTAATATACAGCCAAAAAGATCATAATCTTATTCAGTTATAAAGCTAGTAATATTAATATTTTTTGTTACAAATTAGAGTGACTTGCTTTAATTATATTTAAAGTTTGTTAGTGTGGATTATAAATTTAGTTTAAATATTAAATTCTAATATTAATATTTGACTATAATAAATCTAACAATCTTTCTTATGCTTTGGCAGTTATAGTCTAAAGTTTTAATATCTTAGCTTTAATAAATTGAAGAGTAATTGGATGTGATTTGGCAATTGTTGGAATAAGTATCAAATGGGAATCTATCATTTATTTTATATATTGTTATGATTAAATATTGAAATCTTATGGTTATTTAATAAGATGGTTGTATTTTATAATATATTAAGTTAATGAAAGTGGAAAGATACATTGAGTTAATTGATTTTGTATTATTATGAAGTATTTAATCTTATTATAATTGACTTACTTAATAACAGTATATTGATATTAGTGAAATAGCAAGGTTAAGTTAGCAGTATTTTTATTTTTTTTAGTTGCCATTAGAAATCAATTCTTGAGTTATATATTTTGTTAGATATCAGTGATATTGTAAACTTGTAGTATATATTAAGATTATTATTTCATCAATTTATGAATCATTTTATTTAAATAGAAATACTGTTTAACATTTGATACAAGTTTGTATTATTATAAACAATATCTTGATTTATAAGGAATATTAAAGTTTATTTAAAGAATTTTTTGTCATTGTTTGCATTCTATAATATTATAGGCATATTCTAATTTATAAGACAGTTATAACTCGTTTTCTTGTTTTAGCTTTTATCTATTACAAATAATGTTTATATTTTAGGATAGTTTGAACTAATGTTTAATTTATTTTATATCCATTCTAAATGCTATTGGAATTTATGAGTTATAACAATGTTTATTATCATAGTTTTATTATCTTAAATATTAGATTGTTATTCATTGATTGATATTCATTTTAGTTTAGTTTATTATTTTCATTCTGTTATATATAAATGGTGGACAATTCACAGGCATTATCAAATTAGGACCATTCTTTCATGGCCCACATATTTGTTCTGTTGCAATACTATATTTTTTAAACCTTTTCATAGACCTGAGCCTAAATGTTAAAATTAATTTAAATTCAAAAATATTTAAAGTGTTTGGTAATTAATAAATATTTAATTTATCAAAAACATTGAAAATATTAATCAACTCTCCTATTAGTTTTATATAAAATAATACTCTATTCATCCAAAAAATCATTACATTTTCAGTTTCACTTCTAAATGATTATTTAGAATAGAGTGTTTTTAGCTAGCTATAAAGGCATCTGTAGAAATTTAAATTAAAAGTGGTACTATTCTCACTATATTATTAAATTTGATAATCATTAATTATGATAGTTGAACATCAAGTAATAATATTTTGACTTGAAATGGAGTTTTATTTATTAAAACATGAGTTAGTAGTAAATCTAATATATTTAATAATGTTTTATATATTTTCTGAGAGGCAACTTCTCTTCTGTTATCTTAGAGAGAAATATGTGACACATCAGGAAACTACTGCAAAGAAGTAGTGTGTCAATAACATTTCTCACGATAATATTTAATAGATTGTCCACAAAATTTGATGTGGAAACTTTTTCTTCAAACAGGGTCACAATGCTTACTAGTAGAATATGTTACTTATAAAAAAATTATCTATAAAGTATTTTCATCATAACCTTAAGTAAAACCAGCCAGAATTTTAATAATATTGTGCCTAGATATTAAGTAGGATCTAAGTTTAAAAAGATAAAAAAATTAGTTTGGGTATGGCATAAAAGTAATTTTAAGAAGCATGGGATAGGGTTGTGTTTTAATTCTAATGTTACAAATTGTCATTTGTAAATTGTGAAATGTTTGATGTTTAGATTAAAAAACTGAATATACTATTTTTATTAGATTAGGAATAAGACCACATTCTTTAAAAAAGACTTTCAAGCTTTTCATATTCTTATTAACTGAACTATTTTTATTTTTGGAAAACTTCTCTTTTGCAAAGTTAAAGTAATAATATTAGCCCAGAGAACTTTCCTTTTATTTTCAGTAAATCATTTTAAAACTGTATTAAGTAAGTAGATGAGGGAATCTAAATGTGATAAACCATTCTGTAAAATTTTGTATATAAATACAATTATCATCATTATTATGTTATATCTATTGATATATAATTTGCATGATAGCTTTTTGTTTTTTTTTAATTTGTGATTTTTACATAACTGAACTAATTTAATAAAAACAGATTTTTGTATAGATCAGATTCAAATACCATCATTTCAGTTATTTAATATAATCTTCATCAACACACAAACTACAAAGATATATCAAAAAATTTTCTGAAATACCAAAATAAAAAACACAATTTTTCTGAAATACCAAAATAGAAAACAAAAAATAAATAAACTAAAATAAGCTAAACATAGATATATAATTCAAAATACATATATATATTCAAAATTTATTTATGTATTTTTTAAATTTTATTATACAAAAAAATACCTAACTTTACAAAATAAAACAATCTTATAAGAAATTTATCCATAAAATTGGCTTAATTTTTATGAAACCTATTTGTATACTCATCTTGTTTTTAAATCTATTTTTTATTAATTTTGTAAGAATTTAATTCAATTATTTATTGTTTTGATAAAATTATATTTATCAAATTTAATCAATTTTTTGAAATAATATCTTATAAGATATATATTATAATATAGATATTTTTCTCTATTTAAAATATATATATAAAAGAAAAACATTATATTTCATATATATGTTCATCTATTTTCTATTATATACATATATGCTTTTGATGCATCTTTATTTATTTTTGAGTTTCACTCAAACCTTTGAAATATTTTTATGCTTTGTACTTTGACAAAGATTACAGTAAATAATTGATACATTAGTATGTAAATCTAATATGTACAAACATTTATTCATATTAAATTAGTTCAGTACTAAAAAAAGTAAGTTAAAAAAAAAGATATATGTTATGTATTAATATATTTTAAGCTGAGCTAAATTTGAAAAGTAATAATAACAAAAAAAAAACAATTTTTGGAATACTTTATATCTATAATAATAAAATAATCATATTTACAGAATTTATCATTATTTTTTTTTCATATTTAATAACAAATAATGAGAAAACACAGAGACATATTAGAAATCAAATTCTCTTTTAATTACATATACATAATTAAAAGAAACATATTCAAATGAAATCCTAATATATGTATATATGTTGCTGTGAGTATAAATGATATTCCATAATAATTGCTGCAAACTTTTCTATCTTTTAATTTTATAAATGGAAATAATAAAAATATCCTTAAAAGCATGTAATGTCTTTCAAGTGGGCTATGTATTTCTAAAATTTCCAAGAATGTTAAAGCAAATAATTAAAAAACATAATTTTTTTCAGAAATCATATTATGACTTGAAGCCTCTTTAAGATTATGATAAGTTGTTTTAACTAATTACATATCTCTAGTCAAATATAAGTAAGTTGGTAAATTAAATATATTATTAATTGCAATTATGTAATATTTTGTTTCATAACTCAAAGAGTGATCAAAATATTCTCATTTGTTTAAAATATAATGTTTATATAAATATTATCATCCATTGATTTATTAGAATTAAATTATTGTTTATGACCATATGTTGCTTCTGGAACATCAAAAAAAAAGTCAAGTAATTTTGATTAAAAATGACTGCTAATGTAATTCATAAATTATTATTAAGCCTTCTTGTTAGATACTGAACCTCTATTTTTAAATCCCTGTATTACTTATGAAGCTCCATATTCATGTTATAATTCAGCTAAGTAGAGAATTGATATGATTTTTCCAAATCAAATCTCTAATAAAATAATCATCATCAAAAAATCTGTGACAATTTTTATTTAGTAAATCCTAAAATAACACAGGTTTTTAAAAGAATTCCAAAACTCAATAATATGACAAGACCGTTAAACATCACATGGTCATCACTTTTCATGCTTACACAAGCTGTTTAACACAGAGGCCTCCATGCAATAGTGCTACTCAGTGCAAGCCAGAGTAATCAATGGATTCAGGAAGGTTGTTCTGCATCCATTGACTATTCTGGCTTGTACTGAGTGACGCTACTGTATAGAGAGTCTTGCATTTGTGTAATATGACAATGCTTGAAAATCTTAATATCTCATTTTATGTTTAACAGCTGTTCAAATTTAGCACAAGTAACAATTGCTTTTAAAGAATGAGCATCAAATTACTTATCATTATGCTTAGAATAGTATCTACTTTTTAATAACATTACATTTTAAATCCTGGAGCATATCAATCTTTGGCCTCTCTAACAATCTGTGTTTATAACCACTCTTATAATATTTTTATTTTACTACATACTGATTGTAATACAATTCATATATGTAACTGCCTCAAAATTTTTACAGTGATCTTTTTCTTAAACAACGTGTTTGTGATAATCTATATATGTGTTTGAAAAAGTTCAGTAATAAGAGTAGGCTCCTAACTCACATCACTTTAGCAGCTTTAATACATTTGAATTATTTTAATAATTAAATAAGTCTGTTTAATTCAATCTTGAATTTTCAGAATATTAGCCATCAATAAGAGTATTACGACTAAAAATGGTTGACAAAAAGTATATTCTGGAAAAACAAAAAATTGCAACACTTTAATACATATCTCTTTATATTTTGAATTTATATAATTATTTTTAATTTAGTTAATAATTTAAATTTAAATGTTGACAGATATGTGCTAACACAAAATCAAATTTAATTAGTTAAATAATGAATCTATCCATAATAAAATTATAATAATTATATACTGTAGTCAGATTATAATATATATATTAAATTATTGCAATTTATTGTGAAAATGCCAAATGTACTGCATACACAACTATGAAATTATATTTAATGATTAATAATAATCATTTTTAGATTAGAAATTATCACATCATTTCTAGACCAAATATATTTGAAACTTTAATTAAATATGAATACAGTTATTATCAAACACAATCCTGTGAAAAAAATAATTCAATTCTATTTCTCTTTTTTTCATACGTAATAATGTATTTATAATTTTTATTCTATCACATATGCTCTAATTCATGCTAATTCAACATGAAATAGATCATGGAGAAATAAGTTTAAAATATAAGTTAATTATAATTGTAATCTTAGTATTAAAATTGACTATTATTTGCTCTTGTTATATATGAGTCTCACACTGGATAGATCTTTACAAATAATGAATACACATTCCTATATTGTCAATGTTTTTATTATTCTATTAAAATGCAATTGTTTAGTTTTAAAATGATAAGTGCAATGATTTATAAATATGATTAAATGATGAATGAATGATGAATAACAGTCACCATCTTAACTTAATGCATTGATAATTATTACAAATAACTATAGCAAAATAAATAATTATTATTCTTTTTTTCATTGTCTTTTATTTTTACTACATTGTCTTCACCCATTTAGTTACCACAAATTCTGAATGTCATGATGTTCTCATGCCTTACTCTGAGAATGGCATTGTATATTTGGGCAGACATATTTTCTCTTTTCAACTGCAGTGAAGTCACAAACTATGCTGAATCAATATGTATGACTTGAATTATATGCTCTCCAAAAACAAAAATTATAAACAAATAATCAAAAAAAAATGAAAATAATATATAAACACATAAAAAAATCATAAATTTAATATATTTTATAATATGTAAGCAGCCATTTTTCATTTCTGAGAACTTCCCATGACCATATAAAAAATAATAATTTGTAAACAAATTTTACAATATGCTAATATCCATGTTTCCATCTCAATACATTATATTGTGATGATCGCACATATAAATC